>BKCH01001402.1:0-169689 GCA_008635985.1 Ficus erecta | reverse complement strand
TACTTCGACGTTAACATGGAGCCACCAAGGGTCTATGATGCTGCTTCTGCACCAGGCCACGAAGGTGAGTTTTAGACGTGCCTACCTTGGAGGAACGCCCTAATCAGGAGACAACGACATCTGCCCCAACTCCAAAACGACAACGTTCAAGTAGAAGTAGACCCGGTAGGTATGGATCATTGTGAACCATTAGCAATGGATGACAGTTCTGTGTCTTTAGTTTTCGATGATGGTATGGGTGTTGCAGTTGGTCAGGAATTTGAAAGCAAGAACGAGGTGAAGAATTTGATAATCGCTGTTCGTTTGAAAGCTTGTTTTGATTATAAAATAGTCAAGTCAACGACAAAGTTGTTTGTGGTGAAATGTACAGTCCTAGATTGCAAGTGGGCATTACGTGCTGTGAGGATCACGAACTCAGATCGTTTTTCTCTCCGAACATATTACAACATCATACCTGCTCTGCTAGTTCGGTGGATAAAGAAACAGACAAGCAACGGCAGATTTAGTTTCAGATATGTTAAAAAAGGAGTTTCCAGGCCAGCTTGAGACACCTACCCCGAAGAGAGTGATAGACATGATGAAAAATCGTGGCGTGTCAATATCTTACTTCAAAGCTTGGAGGGGCAAACGAAAGCAGCAAGTGATGTCAGGGGTGCACCGAGGTCAGTTTCGATATTCTTCCTAGCTATTTGCACATGATAAAGTTAATGAACCCGGCACGGTCACACACTTGGAAGTAGACGAGGATCAAAGGTTCAAGTACCTTTTCATTGCATTGGGCGCGTGCATCGAGGGATTTAAAGCAATGAGAAGGTAATTGCGGTTGATGGAACGTTTTGAAGACAAAATACAAGGGAACAATGATCATCGCCACCGCCCAAGATGGCAACTACCATCAATATCCTCTTGCTTGGGGAGTGGTTGACTCGGAGAATGACAACTCATGGAACTGGTTCATGACGAAACTTGAGGAACTCATACCCGATGACGAAAAGCTGGTCATAATTTCCGATAGGCACCAAAGCATCCGCAATGCCGTTGAAAAGGATATAAAAAGTCTCACTATGGGTTTTGTGCATGGCACCCTCTCTCAGAATATCACGTTCACCGAGGATCTCGTGTTAGAGCCGGAAAGGGTACAGGTCAGGTCAAGATTAAAGATACCGTCGCAAGTATTTTCATGAAAGTCGCTGCGGCATACTCTGAGCACGAGTTCAACCGACTCTATGATGACCTAAAGAATAGATATCCTGCCGCCGCAGAATATCTTGATGATCATGTAGATGTCAGAAAATGGGCTAGGTGTCACTTCACGGATCACGTTACAATATCCTGACTACCAACGATGCCGAGAGTATTAACAGTGTGTTAAAGAAGGCAAGAGCATATCCTTTGTTGCCCTTGATTGATTCAATTGTAGAGAAAATCTCTGAATGGTTCAACAATCACCGTAAGGAGTCGAGTCTTGGATCTTCGTCACAATACTTAACTCCAATGGTGGAGAAAACATTGCATACAAGATACAAAGAGTCCACAATCTTGACGGTGAAAGAACTAAACAGTACTACACTGGAGTATTATGTCACAGGATCGAATGGCAGTTTTTTGGTTGATCTTGGAAGGGGAACCTGCACATGTAAAGTATTTGATATCGACAAAATTCCTTGTGTCCATGCCCTTGCAGCATTCCCAGGGGGTAAGGACAAAATACATGATTTATGCTCAAAATACTATTTAAAGGAGGTATGGGCATTGGCTTATGTCCGAACCATTTATCCCGTCCCGAGCTCATCAGAGTGGTTATCCCGGATGACATAAGGAGTGAGAAGGTATTGCCTCCTGATTTCACAAAAAAACGTGGGAGGCTTCAACAAACCAGATTTCCTTCTATTGGAGAACATCGAAAAGGCAAAAACAAGCGATCATGTCAGCAACTTCTCGTGAGAGCCCAGAATTTACAACCCCCATTTGAATATATTTGACGAAGGAGATTTTCATGTTGTATGATCGTGGTTTATTTTTAACTTTTACTAAAGATTTTGGACTACATCTCTTATATTAGTAGTTGAATTATGTTTGTAGTGATAAACTGTATTTTGGATATTTAGTCGCTGAAATCATTTTAATTGTTTTTTATACCGATCCGGGGTGTTCTTTTTTGGTTTCTCGATCACCACACCAAAAACACTTTTCTGGTTTTCCGGACCGGTATGCCGGTCATGCCGGTCGGAAAAGTTTTATCCGGTCCGGAAAATACTCTTCTAGTTTTCCGGACCGGCATGCCGGTCCAGAAAATTTTTATCCAATCCGGGGTGTTTTTTTGTTTCACGATCACCACACCAAAGAAATACTTTTCTAGTTTTTCGGACCGGTCCGGAAAAGTTTTATTTGATCCGGGGTGTTTTTTTGGTTTCTCGATCACCACACCAAAACATACTTTTCTGGTTTTCCGGACCGGCATGCCGGTCATGCCGGTCCGGAAAAGTTTATCCGGTCCGGAAAATACTCTTCTAGTTTTCCGGACCGGCATGCCGGTCCGGAAAAGTTTTATCCGATCCGGGGTGTTCTTTTTGTTTCACGATCACCACACCAAAGAATACTTTTCTGGTTTTCCGGACCGGTCCGGAAAAGTTTATCCGATCCGGGGTGTTCTTTTTCTTTGATTTTCTCGATCCCCACACCAAAAGAAAATACTTTTATTGTTTTCCCGGGACCGGCATGCCGGCTGGAAAAGTTTTTATCCGATTAGGGGTGTTCTTTTTTTGGTTTCTCCGATCCCGTTACGATTTTTAATATCGTAAAGATTGATAACCAATTAGACAAAGAAGAAACAAAAAAATACTTGGCTAGCTTAACCATTCCTCTCGGTCCACTCGCCATTATGGAGCCAAACAGCCTTGATTGTATAGTCAATTAATGAAAGTTATCAAAATGAAAATATCGGTTTTTTATGCTCGTAACTCATGTATTATTTTTAGTAAAAGAATAGACCAATCTTCTTGCTTACCTAATATGACGTAGTATAAATTAAAATATTACTTATGACTTCACGACTTTTTGATATCACCTTTACAAAATTATAATAATATTAAATTGTGCTAATCACTAATTTGAAAGTCAATTACTGATTGATTTATCCGGACCGGTGTCATATTCTTTGTATTTTCGTTTCACCCAACCAAAGTATTACTTTGGAATTTTTTTTTAATTTTTCTGACCGGTTAGGAAATAATTTCTTCCTACCGGGGTGTTCAACTTTGTATTTTGATCACAAAACCTTCTTGGGTTTTACGAACAGCATGACCGGAAAAATTTTTCTCCGGACCGGCGTAAGTCTTCGGTTCGGACAACCCGGCCCGGTCCGGGAAAAGTGAGCAAATCTTGCTCGTTGTTTTAACGGACCGGTCAGACTGGAATCCGGTCCGAAAAAGCGAGGGAAATTTCCTCACGGGTTTTCCGGACCGATCAAGACCGGTGCGGTCAAGAACCGGTGCGAGGAAATTTCCTCTCGGGTTTTTCCGGACAGGTCAAGACCGGTGCCGGTCGTGACCGGTCCGTAAAACCGAGAGGGAAAATTGAGGAAATTTCCTCTCGGGTTTTACGGACTGGCACCGGTCTTGACCGGTCCGGAAAACCCGAGAGGAAATTTCCTCGCTTTTCCCTCTCGGGTTTTCCGGACCGGTCAAGACCGGTGCCGGTCCGGACCGGTCCGTAAAACCCGAGATGAAATTTCTTCAATTTTCCCTCTCGGGTTTTACGGACCGGTCTCGCTTTTTAAAAATTAGTTATAAAATTATTTTTAAAAAATTAATAATTTAATTTTTTTAAACAATCAATTAATAATTAATCATAATATAAATTATTAAATTTTATAATCAATTATTGAAATACTATTTGCTTGAAAAAAAAAAACCCCTCAAGTAAGGAAAGCCAGCGAGTCAAGGGATTATAAAGTTGGATTTTCTTGGGGATAAAACCAAGATTTTCCTACAAAACGATTTAAAAGAAAAAAAACCTTGATTTTCGTCTAGAATGGTAAGTAAAAACCCAAAACTATATTTGTCTACTGCGCAGGGCATTCAATATTTAACTCTTGACTTCTATCAATGGCCTCCCACTCAATAATCTATATATATATATATAATATTTTTCTCAATCAAATGTCACATGAACCACACTAGTCCAAAAACACAAAAACAAACAATTTGAAGGAGTACGACATCTGTTTTATGTACAAACAGAAATTACTGTTCTAATTGTGAGGTTAAATTTTTAACTCTATATAAATCAAGTAAGTTTATATGGTGCATTATAAGTTTTTAAAATAAATAATATAGATTATACGTTAAATATTTAATCTAACAAAAAAATGGTTTTTAATAATAATACATGGTAAAAGGTCCTTACTGTTGAAGCACATAAAACAAGCGAGAGAAATAACAACATAACATTTTTAAATAGGATGATAGTAAATTATAACATAAAATTATTTAAACATAACAATAATAGGATAATCAAATTTATGATTATATAATGTCAATAAAATCCTCTCTTTGTTTTTTATCTCGCTAACATGAAACTATACACATAAATTTATTGCTAAAAATTAATCATAAACCCGAAATTTTTTAAAAAATCCAAGAAAATAAGAATTTATCAAAAATATATTATAACTGATCATCTTTAAAAATATATTTTAAGCTTTAAATGTACTTATAAAATATGTTAATTGTTATAATTTCTCCTAAAAAAAAATTTGCCACAGGCTTTTTTTTTTTTTTTTTTTTTTTTTTTTGTAATAAATTGTAAGACAGTTTCTACTACCAATTTTCCTTAAAAAAAAAAAAAAAAATTGCAGTTGGGTAGTGGCTATTTGCTCCACTCATACCAAAAAAAGAAAATGTGACATATTTACCTTGATTGGTTAGAAATACAAAAATAAAAAGGCAAAATTGAAAATAGTGAATGACAAGACCGGTACCGGGTCCGGAAAACCTGAGAGGAAATTTCCTTGCTTTTCCCTCCTCGGGTTTTCCGGACCGGTCAAGACCGGTGCCGGTCCGGAACGGTCCAGAAAACCCGAGAGGAAAAAGTGAGGAAATTTCCTCTCGGTTTTTCCGGACCGTTTCCGGACCGGTACCGGTCTTGACCGGTCCGGAAAACCCGAGAGGAAATTTCCTAGCCTTTTCCTCTCGGGTTTTTCCGGACCGGTCAGACCGGTGCCGGTCCGGAACGGTCCGGAAAACCCGAGAGGAAAAAGTTAGGAAATTTCCTCTCGGGTTTTTCCGGACCGTTCCGGACCGGTACCGGTCTTGACCGGTCCGGAAAACCCGAGAGGAAATTTCCTAGCCTTTTCTCTCGGGTTTTCCGGACCGTTCCGGAATGGCACCGGTCTTGACCGGTCCAGAAAACCCGAGAGGAAATTTCCTAGCCTTTTCCTCTCGGGTTTTTCGGGACCGGTCAAGACCGGTGCCGGTCCGGAAAACCCGAGAGGAAAAAGTTAGGAAATTTCCTCTCGGGTTTTCCGGACCGTTCCGGACCGGTACCGGTCTTGACCGGTCCGGAAAACCCGAGAGGAAATTCCTAGCTTTTTCCTCTCGGGTTTTCCGGACCGGTCAAGACCGGTGCCGGTCCGGAAAACCCGAGAGGAAAAAGTGAGGAAATTTCCTCTCGGCTTTTCCGGACCGTTTCGGACCGGTACCGGTCTTGACCGGTCCGGAAAACCCGAGAGGAAATTTCCTAGCTTTTTCCTCTCGGGTTTTCCGGACCGGTCAAGACCGGTGCCGGTCCGGAACGGTCCGTAAAACCCGAGATGAAATTTCCTCAATTTTCCCTCTCGGGTTTTACGGACCGGTCTCGATTTTAAAATTAGTTATAAAGTTATAAATGGGAATATACTTAAGAGTATGCCAAATGCGCATTCGCAGTACAGTCCCACTAATAATCATTCCACTATATATTTTGGACAGTTCTTGTTGTTTAGATCTCTTATATTTATTCAGAGCATGCACTAAGTTTGATATATGATACTTGTAAAATATACGTTTGTCTATAAAGTTTCTGCTCATTCTGCTTTTGTATCAAAAATAAATTAATAATTAAATAAAGTCCGCTCCTTCATATGAGCTCCATGCGCATGCTTTCCTTTGATATCAATGCCAAATAGTGCTGCTACTAATATATATATATATGAAAAATACTATGGACATGAATTCTAATTTCGATGTTTGAATACCCATTTATAAAATATATTTGAGTTTTGTGTCATTTTGTTTATGGATCAATAAGTTGTTTAAATGATTATCACATCATGTGAGTTGATACTGAAAAATTGAGATTATAAATAGTGTCTCTAATACTATTTAATTAATGTATTGGTATGATAAAAATTGACTTTTATTTAAATAATAATCAGATTATAAATGAATACTATTTTGTAGTTGCCTAGCTATGACTGAATTTTAATATTTTGGAGAGCAATAGGCAAGATCATAAGCTATCAAATGCAAGATTCTAAAGTACATTAGTTCACTGGCCTAAACAATGTTGAACAAAGAAACCAAAAAGCTAGTCCTCCCAGATTGGAGGGGTCACTAGCTAGGGATTAAATATTATAAAGTTAAAATCAGTAACTACACACACACATATATGTATATATATATATATATATTATACATATTTATGCGTACTATGAATATGAATGACAGCTACTATTGGACCCCAATCACAATTCTCATGTGATGATTGTTTCGGAAAACTGTTACACATCATAAAAATTTTGAAAAATGAAAAATATTTGTTTATACACAAAAGTCTTCCTAGTGTTTAAGGAACCCAATCGTTATAATAAATATTAATTGTCATCTTCTCTCTATAAAATTTGATCGTCGCATCATTGATTAAATCAAAATTCCGCCCATGCATATCGAACTCGATATATTTGATGGCATATACGGCACAGTCTCCCCTGTGTTAAACAAAATATTCGTTAGTGTTTGTTGTTATAAATGACAAAAAAAAAAAATTAAAAATTTGAAGTAAACTTACGATTTTTTCGTTCTGCGGATGGTTGATTGGACGCCTATAGGGCTATGGTGAAGGATCTAGGTGGCTGAAATATCCGGATTTTTGAAGCAGTAACGGAATCATCTTCTGCACGGGCTCCATAAATCTATCGAGCTTTACTTTTTTCGTGAATTTCCCAACTGCAATCAAAAACCACCAGCTCTGAAGTTATCAAATCAACCTTCACCGAAACCCAATGTTTTCCTCGCTCTTTTTCGGCGACGGTGGAGATTTTCATGTCGTATAGTTATACGGGAAGTAAAGTGCCTTCGCACCATTCCAAGATTTTCCCATCTCCGGGGTGTCGCCTTTCACGTATGTCATCAAAGAGTCATATATGATACCATCTTCATTGGCATTCATCACTAATAATTGGCTGAAGATATCATCCAAATGACGACGTCTTGATTGATGACATCTCGATACTTGGACTGGGTTTTCTGGATTCCGTACATGGCTTCTTCAACGTGCTACAAAAAAAAAGTTGTAGTATGAGTCAAAAATGTTAGACATAAAAGAAATTCATATTTAAAAAAAAAAAAAAAAAGCTTAGATATAGCGTTATTTAGTAGAGAATCACTTACATCGCTTAAAAGCCAAAAGTGCTCGGTTAATATCTGATCAAAGAAGTCCCACGCTCTTGTTATCCCAAGACCTGAAGTAAATGGGGGCTTCGGAACTGAATTCTTGTAGTCCTCGAATGATTTTCGCATATCGTCCGGTAGGTTGCAATGGATCGAATTCTTTTATCGACCCTTTACGAAACCTCATCTTCCTTGGACCAGGGGTCAGTGTATGGAGTTCTCTTATATTTTGACTTCTTTAGATGTCTGTCAGGTCGTCTCTTTTGTTGCCCAACATCTAAAATAGCTTCCTCACAATCCTTATCACTCGAACAAGTCGGAGTCTGATAAAAGATTTCATCGAGGGGAGAATCTTCCATGTCTCTTTCTGCACTGATTTCAGTTCCAAAACAACATCTGTCTGTGCATATATATCATCATGAGCCTCATTATCACCACCGGCATTAAGCCTAACATCAACACCTCTACTATTATCACCTATACCTCCACTGCTCTCACCTCGATCTCCACCTTTTCAAGTCTCTGATTGTTGCTGAACAAATCTTGACACAATGTTTGTCAGCATATCAACGCGATTACCAGTCTCGGTTATCAATCTCTCTAATTGTAAAAACCGAGATTCATGGTCGGTGGACATCTTCTCTATTGTTTGCTGAAAAATGGACATCTTCTCCATTGTTTGCCTGCTTTAGAGCTTGAAGCTCACGTAGCACCATCGAATTGTCAGCATGAGAGCTAGTTTGTGGAGGTATCGACTCGTTGACAGTAGGGGTTGACGGCAGTTGCCTGGTTTGCTCTGCAGCAGTGGCGGCCTCTTGACTTGTATGCTGCTCATGTATGATATCTTCAGGATTCTCTATATCTCTTCCTTGAACTCTCTCAGTTCCAAGGAAGTTGCGTCGGCCTTCTAGATCAGCATATAATAACTCTTCCCAAAGTATGCTTCTTCCCGACTCTAGAATGGTTGCCCAATTTGTCCACAATGGCGTCGGAATCCTCATGAAAAGGAACAAACCCAATCATGTGGTTGGCTTTCTACTCCGTCAAGGTTGGGACAAGTATGCTATTTATGTTCTGTAATTTAAGAACTTCAAATTAGTAACCGAGGAATAAAGACGTATCTACATATATAAATAAAAAAAAACAAAAGACCAACCGTGTTGTCCCCAACTGCACAAAGAATTTGTTCCAAAGATGGAGCCTGTGGTCGATGAAACTTTGTTTCCATCGACAAATTCTTGGCACCGGTCCTTGCACGTCGTCTCTAATCTCAGCATACGTTGGAGTCAGGCAGGAATACACTCAAATGGTAGAAGCTATAATAATGAACAATAACAAATATTAGATTGCAAACATTTTAAAACAAATGAAGCGTAAGAATCAACAATAAAACAAAATTTACATACCATCAATGGTAGTATGAACGCATGATTACTCCATCTTGCCACAGTTTTATCACGAGCGCCTTCACATTTTGCTCGTATGTCTAACTTCTGGACCTGAGTCATCAAAAATTGGTATGACAGTCTTCCCCATGGGTAATTGGCACACCAATCCAGGTCTTCAATCATTTTAAACATGCTGTTATCAACTTGGTGATTGGGTTTTTTCTGGACCACGGAGGACCGCACAGTATAAAGTAGAGAACAGCCAACTTCAACCTTATCATTTATAAGGACCGCTCTCTTCTTTTTTCTCTTTCGCGCCTCCTTCTGTTCCTCTCATTCTCCTCGGGAGGGATGACCATACGTTCCAAGCAGTCCTTAATATCATTCTGCGTGATATTTTTCTTTCCGCCAAAGACCCTGTTTCTAAATTCGTCTCCTGAATGAGAAGGATATTCGGGATAAGCAGAACAATTTAGGCCGCTTATCAGTGCATGCTCCATGAGCGAATACCTAATGGGGATGCCATTCAAAACAAACCACATCTCATATGTCTTTTGTGTAACCACTGCTCGGGACAATAGCATCCACAACGGGGTTAAAGTTATCTCGATGTGGTCTGTAATATTGAATAGGTGGCCAAATTGGGAGTTATTAAACCACTCTATGCATTAGGGTGGTCCTGTAAGGCTTTCACCACAGTATTGACAGCATCCTTCAATAAGTGCTTGATGGTAATTTTGTTTTGAAATTGACTTGATCCAGATTCAATGTCAATTTGGGTGATGGGAGATCCAAAACCTACATTTACATAAAATCACATATAAATAAATGTAATTGTTTGCTTTATCTTGTTAACTAATATAATTGTTTTGAACGTGCAAAAAATAAAAATAAAAATAAAAAACCTTGACTGCTTTATCTTCCAATGATAACTTACCCTTGGTATTGAGACTGAAGTCGATTGAGGTGACGTGTTGCCATACTGTTGGGAATTGGTCCTACTGACTCCTTCAGAGTCATTTTCTGAGTCCATCGCCGATGACGTCCGGCTTCGTGCCATAGCTAGAAACGAAAATGATAAAACAAATTTAAGTACACATATTTGTATATAAACACTTGATTCCAGAAAAGACTACCAAGGAGCATATTTGGATGTGTGAGTTCATTTCAGTTAGTGTGTAGAATCATAGTTTCGAGCTTAAGTTTTCTAATAAGAAATAAAATTTTTTGGTTCAAAAACAATGGTCAAAAAGGGAAATCATTGAAACTGCATGAGATTCTAAACGAGTGGGTATTTTTGGTTCAAAATCAAAATGTACAACTAATAATAATTCAATAGGCAGCTTTTCTTTTTTGCTATCGTACCAAAAGCATTTTTCATCCCAAAAAGCCAAATAATGCTCGAGGTGGTAAAGAAGTGCAACTTCTTACTTGGCCAGACAGAAACCAAAGCTTAAAGAATAATCACATTTCAAGTCATTGAAATTATCTCTTCACTTAAATCATTGAAATCTTCCAACACAACTAACGAAGAAACGAAAAAAAAAAAAGGAAAGACTTTACGTGGTTCTCAGTAAATGCCTAAAGAATGAACAAAATAATTCGGAACTCATAATCAAGTCATCTTGAAAACATGTACAAAATCTTGATTTCGAGGAGTACCCTTTTACCAAAAACGTTGTTAGAAACACAAACAAAGTCCTAATTAGCAGCCAACATTGGAGGATTTCTCTTTCCTATTGAGAGACAAAAGGCCAGTTTAGACAAAAGGCCAATTCTAGACACTAGTAGATGCAAGAACCCCACATGGCCTTCTTTTTTTAGTTTTCACTAAGAAGCTGTATCTATATATATAGAGGTACTCATTCTATGTTAATCTAATCAAATGTATAAATTGTAGCATAACAACAACTTTTTTTTCTCTATCTAAATTGATGCAGGGAATGTAAAAACTTATAGCATTATGGGTAACGAGGCATTTGATGGACAGTCATTAGCTGACAAGTTATCAAGCTTAACAATTCACAACAAAGCATTGAATGTATCCTTGATAAAGTTCCCCGTACTTTATTCATATGTGGTAATGGTAACTATTAATGTTTTGGATATTTGTTGGATCCTAATATGCCTTATCTTTAGCATTGCATACTTAATATTGTGTTTGATCTGCACAATGATCGTCAGACAAGTAATTAAAAGACAATGGATGGAGACACTAATGTGAGAGTGACAGAACACAACACTCAGCCAATGATTCAGTTACAGGGACACCGAAAGATCCATATTTAAACAACCAATGATTCACAACCAATGCCAAAAAAACAAAGCTTACATTTTTTTTTTCCTTCGATGGGAGTGTTGGGGTCCCTTTGTTTCGGCAGATGGATGGGACTGCTTGACTCCTTTGCTGGCTGCTAAGGCAAGGTTGTTTCGGCGAGGGAGGGAGAAGAGAAATTGGGGGATTGGCTGCTAAGGCAAGGGGGGGCCCTTTTCTTTTGGTTTCGGCGAGGGAGGGAGAGGGAGAGATTGGTTGCTAAGGCAAGGGGGGGCCCTTTTCTTTTTGTTTTGTTTCGGCGAGGGAGGGAGACCGGGAGAGATAGATTGGTTGGCTGCTAAGGCAAGTAAAAATGCAATGGATGGGGATTGGCTGCTAAAAGGCAAGGGGGCCCTTTTTTTTTTTTTTTTTTTTGTTTCAGCGAGGGAGGGAGAACGAACAAGGAAGGCTTGGGTCAATGGATCTTAGGGATTTTGACTGTCTGGCATCCTCTTTACTTTTTTTTTCTTCTTTTTTTTAATTGAAGTTAACTGAAGGACCTTTTGGTCTTTTTGTTTAAAAATTGAATTAAAAAAAATAAAAATAAAAATGTAATAGGAGTGGAGGTTATATGTGCAATGGCTGTTCATTTGTGGCTCATATATGCAAAAGATCCTTTGGGGGACCCTCCCTACACCATTTCTTATGGAAAAAGGGCTTCTAAGATAAAAACAAGACATGTTTGAGGTTGAATTATTATGGGCATAGAACTATTAATATTTGACATTCTCTTCTTAAATCCTTAAAGCAAATAAATTAGTACAATCCTTAAATCCTTAAAGCAAATAAATTAGTACAATCCTTTATCCAATATAATCAAGCAGGATATATTCCAAACCATCCATATACTTTCCAACGTCAAACCCAATTTGCATGCATGCCTTAAATTGTTCTTGTGAAAGCGCAATAATTTTTTTTTGGGGGGTCATGAGTATGAATATTGAGCTGTAATTCAAAATAATATTATGTGCATCTTTGCATACCTATATTATCTACATCTAAGGAGGGGGAAAGATTCATGAACTTTAATTTGATTCATGGACTATTATTTTAGTTCTCTCATATTTTTTCTCAAACTTCACGGTCATTCGAAGTTTATTATTTCCTCAACTTTAAAAATTTTCACTTTATAATCTCTGAGTTTCAAATTAGTCATCATTTTATACTCAACTCTTCTATTAAAATTTCTGTTAAATATTAGAGATATAAAAGAGGACTAAGTCTTACTTATTATTCGTTTAGATCACACATTTAGTTTATGTTATATTTCAATATAATAGATGTATTGGAATATATGTGTTTGGATGTCTCTTTTAACCATTGTATTCAAACTGAATGTGTGTGTGAATTGTCTACATCTTAATAGTCATTCTGATATGTAATGGTGAGAGAGATCAAGTATGTGATGTAATTGGTAAAAGCAGATAGAAAAAGAGAAGAATGAATGGTGTTTTAAATTGATTTACAGTTTAAAAATAGTTATATTGGAATGAAATACATGCGGTACCCAAATGCATATTGCATTGTATTGGAATACAATATACAACGAGTATGTGATTAACCACCTAACTTCTTACACTAGAATTTCTAGTTAAACAAAAAAGAAAAAAAGATTACATGATCACACTGAATCCTCTATTTTTCAATAGATTATTCTCAGTTGTTTGATTTTACCTTCTAAATTAATTTCTCTCATTGTAAACTAGAAGTTATAAAGATATCATATACTGGATTGTAAATTTCTATGATGTAGAAGTGGCAATTATTGTTCTTTACACAAGTTGCCTTTGAGAATGAGGGAAAGTAGGTTGTAGATCAGAAATATGGGGGATGAAGTTATTTCTTGCAGTCTATCCATTCCTTGGGAAGATGTTGCACACAGGGATGGACCGATTAAAGAGCGAAAAGATTGGTGAAAGCATGGAATTGATTGCAGGCCTACCTGGTAAATCGACTGCCTATCGAAGTTGATTGAAGCCGAAGTTTTACCTCTTCCTTGTACACCGCGTAAGGAAGAAATAATTACAAAAGTATATTTTTAGAATCCCATTTTAAAATATATCCCTTTTTTTTTATAATATTATATTAATATTTTTGATAATATTGTGTAAATGTCTATTTTTAAAGAAACAATCACTTGTAGTACCCATTTTACCCTTTTACTATATTTAAAATCATTTCCCTCATTATGTTTCAAAATTTTTTTTCCCTTATTTGTTCATCATTGTTGTATCTTTATTTTAATAACTAGTTCTTTATTATAGTGATTGCTTGTTATTATGATTTAGGTTTTTTTTTTTTTTTTATAAACATGATTAGGTTTCTTATAAACCTATTTTTTTAGTATGATTTAGTTCTTTATGATAATTATAACGTTATGATGATAATTTATTCTTCTATATTATTATTGGTATTATTTTAATAGTTAGTTTCTAAAGTTTAAATATGATAATAAATTGTTTATTTTTTAATGATAATTATTATATCATTATGATGCTTTTCTTCATATCATTATGATTTTTTTTAATGATCCTTGCTATATCAATATGATATCTTTTTCTTTTATAACAGCTTTTTTACCAATTAAGATGATAATTACTATATCATTATAATATTTTTCTTTATGGTATTACTATATTATTATGATATTTTTCTTTATGATAATTGCTATATCAGTATGATATCTTTTCCTTCCATAATAGTTTGTTTACCAATTTCATGAAATCAAATTTAGGCATCTTTATTCAGACTTTTTTTTCTTCCTTTTTTGTTTCCTTTTTAATAATTCCTTTATTTATTAATTCTCAATTCTTTATGAAGGGTAATGTTGTCTTTATAAGTACTATTTTAGACATTTTTATAAATAAAAAAATGGACATTTTTTAAATCAACATCTGTAATTTGAACATCTATATAAATAACCCCACAAGGAACATAACTCCATGGCGGATAACTGCCAACATATCCTCTTCTTGAGATAAAAGCTGGAAGTTGTGTACATCAAACCCACAACAATTCAAAGCATTCAAAAATACTAAAATAATAAGTTGATGCTTTAGTAAAACAGAGGTCAGTTTTTGGTGTACCATAGTGGTTCCCTTTTTGGTGTTCCGTTGGTTTGAATTTTGGAATACATTTTGGTATGCTAGTGTTTGGTAAGCCAATGGTTTACTTTTCTATCATTTGTCCCAAGGCAATGGACTGCCGACCAAGCAAGCTCGACGGCATAGAAGCTCGACTTTGCACCGAGCCTGTCAGTTCGACCTTGCTTGCATGCAAGCCAAGACTGGCCATCAGTGCAAAAAACATAAAGAAAAAAACGTAGCAGATTTAAAAAAAAAAAACATAATGATGTAGTAATTACCATAAAGAAATAAACAATTTCATATCACATTTAAACTTTAAAAACTAAAAAAACATAGCACATTTAAAAAAAAACATAATGATCTAGTAATTACCATAAAGAAGTAAACAATTTCATATCACATTTAAACTTCAAAAACTATATCTTTATATACAAAAACAAAACTTTAGAAACTATCTATTAAAACAATATCAATAATAATTTAAATAATAAATTATCAAAATAACGTAATAATTATCATTAAAAAGTTAAATCATAGTAAAAAAAAAAAAAAATCATTTCTAAGAAATCTAAATCATACTTAAGAAATATGATTGTAAAAAAAAAAAAAAAAACGTAAATCATACTAATAAGCAATCACTATAATAAAGAACTAGTAATTAAGATAAAGATAAAAAATGATGAACAAATAAAGAAAAAAATAATGAATCTAATGAGGGGAAAATGATGTTAAATATGGTAAAAGGGTAAAATGGGTGGTACAAGCAGTTTTTTTCTTCAAAATAGACATTTATGCAATATTCTCAAAAAATGGATATATTTTAAAATGAGGTTCTAAACATAGACTTTTTACGTAATTATTTATAGTTAAATATATTGAACAACCTGGTTACTGTAGAGGGTAAGTCCACCGTATTTTAGACTTTGAGTTAAATCGTTCAATTTGAGTTGGCTGGGAAGATTTCTTCTTCACTTAGCACTTGTTGTGTGTAAATTACTAAATTGGGGAGAAGTTTGGAAGACTCTACAGGGATGCGGACCTAGCAAGTGCTGTTTATAGGTGGTGTTAGTCCAAAGTTCCCCTTTGGTTGGAGGACTTGGAGTGCCACAAGAAAACATTACGACTTTTAAAGTAAGTTTGTGCCTTGAAAGGGATTATATTAGATGAAGAGGCATTAAACTAACCCAAAAAAAAAAAAAAAAAGTGCAGACATTTAAAAGAAAAAAAAAAAAAAAAGAAGTGGCAAAAGAGACATTCTTCATAATTTACACAAAATTATATCATTTAATTTGCATTGCTTGAGAATTTTTTTTTTTTGAGATAGAAGTTTTGATTAGAGTTAGTAATTTTACGCATCAATCTGCAAGAACCCGTCTTAAATAGGTTGAAGAAAATCTGATTTAACAATTAAAAGTTTTACATGTCATGGGTTATGGGATGGGGCAATGGGCAGATTTAGGGTTCTTGACCCCATCCCCGTTTACTTGTTTCATTTATTTATATATTATTTTTAAATCAAAGATATTACACGTAATGTGTTATGATATGTATATAATTTGGAGTACTAAATTTTAACATTTTCAATAATTAATTAGATAAACGGGGTACATGCGTGTATTCTGAACCCATGATGGGAAAACCCATCTCGCCTCTAATTTAAAATGGATTAATATAGAAGGTGGGGATAGGATGTGTTTTCATTGTAGAGCGAATTAGTGGGAGGATCATATTATCTTGAACCCACTCCGTTGTCATTCCTACTTTTGAGCCAGTGACATTACACACTATGCAGTGACAAGGACATCACGTTCTAATTAAAAAAAAAAAAAAAAAAATTCTTTGGAGATTGATGATCCACAAAAAGTCGTACAATCTTTTTGGATAAGCTAGCTAATTCCCTACCCCAAGGGTCAAGAGGATCAGATTTCTTCGCACCTTTTTTTCTCTGATTACGGGGAATGTCCAACATGATTTGATTATCGGATTTAATCACAGCCTTTCCACTATTATTTTTTTCCTCTAAACGTACAAAAATCTCGGAATATATATAACCTCTTGCACTTTTTATTTTTATTTTTATTTTTAATATTCCTAGAGTAGAGAAGAATATGTAAGCCATGTGAAGTTCAAGAACCGGCCAGGAATTAATTAACCATTGTAAAAAGCCCAAAAAGAAGCCTTTTCTTTCACATAATATAGCTAGATACTCTCTTAAAAGCACCTTGATGTTTCCATTTACATGCATTTGATATATGGAAGGGCAAAATAAGATATTATAATAAGACTATATGTTATATATATAATATATATCGCACGTTTTCATTGACTGATAATTGAAGCAAAACAATATTTATCAGCTCACCTGGCTTGACATATACGCATTCAACATAGGGCAAAAAGTTCCATCTGTGGCTTAGATTAAGTTTTATAAAAGTTTGATATAATATTGGGGAAAAAGATGACATGGTTTTGTAGATACTTTGTGATAGATATAGTGGATAATAGTTATATCTTGATAAGATTTGTTTGAATCGATATATATAAATACATCAATTCATGTTTGTTTGTCATGTTTGTTTGTTACCTAATTTTGCCTCCTAAGATTTGATTTTTATTCCTTGAGCACTGTCACTCACTCGGAAAAAGACTATCCATTAAAACGAGTTATTGAAGTAATAATTTGCAAAAGAAGATACGAAAATCATGCATATAACACATGCTTTCACTAATTTAGTAGGATTTGATTAGGTGTGGGCAGTTAAAAGATGTTGGTTTTAATTAGGCGGCTGTCATATATTTTTATTCTTAGCATGGTCCAATTACAATTTCTAATTCTTTACGAAAGCAATAATGTGTATTGAAAAAAAAATATATATATAGTTTCCACATGTAAAGTCGATCAATTTGAGCCTAATTCTACATTCTTGACTCTATTTTAATGTCTATACATGCAGAATTTCGGGCTTATTTGAGGACTCCACCACCAGTAGAAAAAATGAATCTGATGACGATTAAATTATTATTGAAGGATAGGACAACAAATAAAAACCATTGAAATCCAGAATTGTTGGATGTATGTGACATATGATAACAAATTTGGCAAGGAAAATCGTTTTCTGCAAAAAAAAAAAAAAAAAAAAAATGTCGTTAGATATATATTGTTTTGCATATAAAAAGTTCGTTTTTTCATGTTTTTCCACTACTGACCTGTCCCATGTGTCAGTCCATATTTCATAGAATTTCTCAAAATCGTCCATATTTCATTCAATATCTCAAAATCAACTTGATATATGCATATTACAATTCCTACAATAACTACTTGATATATAAATGCATAAACCTTATTTTCACTAATTCTAGTCCTAAAAATCTAATAAACATTATACTTTAAAACTTTTGCCAAAATAATCAAATAAAAAAAACTTTTGCAAACAAAAATCTAAACTTTGAACGTGCTTAAGTTTTTGCATTATACACCAACCAGCATTATAATCCAAGAAGTAACATATTAAGCCCCAAATGGAAAATCTTAATTACTTTGTTTTCTATCTAATGTCTATTTCTAAAGTTCTAATGAACATAGATTATTAGGTATACAAAATATTACACATTTTAAGAATTAGCCCTAATCCAAACATTATACATTTAAAACTTTAAAATAAAAAAAAAAAATTAGAGAGAGTGGCTACGAGAGTTTTGGGGGTGGGGGGAGAGAGAGAGAGAGAGAGTGGCTTTGAGGGTTATTTGTGGGACGGCAGAGGAGGTTGGGGTTCAGGTCGGCGAGGCAGCATGAAGCTTGGGTGACGACAGTTTCATGAAAAATCCAATCTTGTTCACAAAAATCAAATATCATCAAAAACTTCCCTATGCGACACCTGGATTGACGATAGCATTGAATCTATCGGTGTGGTGAGTCTAGTCCCTTTAGTGACAACCTCTTTTTTCACCGACTTTATTGAAAGATGGATTGCGGTGAATTTGAATCTATATGTCCATCAAAATATTGCAAGATTTGTAATTATTCAACATATATACTTCAAAGTGGTCTGATCGAATGAGTGATCTTATATTCGAGTTTTAGAAAAATTGCTTAAGACTATTTTCAGATTATTCGCTCATGACTCATTAACCCTTGACAAGACTAAAGTCGCCCACTATATTTTAACGTAATTAGTTATATATATATATATATATTTATATATATATACATAAGACTTGCTGGCTTGCTCCTTCACTTCAAAATAAGGTGGTTAAGACGGGTGGCCTATTCCAATAGTTGGCGGACGGGCTATTTTGCCTATTCAATATATTCCGATTATGATACAATTAAATTACGTTATTTTCAAATTATTCGTTCATAACTCATTAACCCTGACAAGACTAAAATTACCCACTATATTTTAACGTAATTAGCTCTCTCTCTATATATATATATATATATATCTATCTTAATATGAACCTTCCTAGTGTGTGACGGCACTTTCGCTGCCCCTTCCTACACTATTTCTAATGGAAAAAGCTTGTAAGATTAAACAAGACACATTTGAAGTTGAATTATTACGGGCATATAATTATTAAAATTTGACATTCTCTTCTTAAGGATACTGTATTAGATTACAAGATAGACAGTAGACGTTCCCTTAAGCAAATAAATTAGTATCCTTATCCAATATAACCAAGCAGGATATATTCCAAACCATCTATATATACTTTCCAACGTCAAACCCATATTGCATGCATGCCCATTGTAGATGGGGAAGCGCAATTTTTTTTTTTGGTCAGTATGAATATTGAACTGTAGTTCAAAATCCTTTGCATATCTACATCTAAGGAGTCCAAAACAATCATGAACTTTAATTTGATTCATGCAGCGATTTTACTGATTATTTATGTCATCTTTTCCCCCAAACTTCATGGTCATTCTTACTTTATTTCTTGAACTTTAAAAACTCTTACTTTATCCCATTGAATCCTAAACAAGTCCCACTTATCTCTTCTTTTAGAATTTTTGTTAAAAGAAAAATATAAAAAGAGGAAATAGTCTTAACTTCTTAAGCAAGAATTTTTAATACAAATAGAAAAAGATACCTCCTTATATTTATGCCCATCATAATATTAAAATTGATAATTTTTGTGTTGTGTTAGAGTGTGTAAAATTATAAGAAGGTATTCAAAACATGATTCTTCATCTAATTTTCTCTTTAAAAAATCTAATTGTATAGAAATCTAACAGAGGGGATTAAATAAGATTAATTTAAAAATCAATGGATAAAACGGAGGCAAAAGGAGAATACGTTAAAGTGACATAAATATGAGAATAATCTATATTTGGGGGGGGTGGGGTGGCGTGGGGGAGGGGTATTTCTGGCAGATGAACTTCCCCCGTTTCCTATATAAAGGCAATCACAGATTGTAGTTGTTGAGTATGAGTAAGAGTTGCAAAACAAAGTAGGAGTTTCTTAATTTGAGTCGAAATTGTGGAGAAGGTTTCAACCACCCTCGGAGGCTTCCAATATTCTTATATGTCAATTAATTATAGGAAGACACTAATTTTCGTTTTCATATCATGACATATGGAGTGTTGGAGGCTTTCGAGGTTGGCTGTAAGCTTTACTCCTCGTGCATATGTCTTAATAATTGTTGCTGCAGGCCAACGCCAAACTCTCTCTTCTCGGCATCTTTGCTCGAAATCGATCATCCTTTTCGCGAAGTGCGATTTCTTGCTATAATCTTTGTACCAAACTGATAATTAGGGCATGCAGTTTGCTGATCCCTGATCATGAAACTCAGAAGATCAAGGCCAATTTGCGTAAACTATCTAGCTCTCATGCATTCCTAATCCAAGTCCAATGTTAACAGAAGACCATATTTCGCAATTCAATCGAACTCCTGAAGGAAATAAGGGCATGTATGGAAGAGGTCATCAATATATATATATATATATATATAGAGCAGGATGAGCATGTTATGCATATATATTTATAAAGTGCCCTCAGAAAAATGAAATTCAGACGGGAATAATTAATCACAAATACAATATTCGGTGATGAGTAATCCAAAGCTTGTTGAAGAGAGAAACCGTAAAGATTTAACTATATGAAAGAAACTTTTCAAAAACAAAGAATTATATGAAAAGAACCTAGGGTAGCTAGGCCACCGGATTATATATATATATATATATATGAATATATGTATGTATGTATTCTTCACTATAGTAATTAGGTGAGTTTCTACTCACATATACACATATTTTATTCAAATATATACTAAAATTATAGATCATTATTTTATGATAAACAAAAAAACATTAAACCATTCAATATTTTGTATCAAAAAACATGAATGATTTCTTTGTGTGCATTATTTTCAATTGACAAGCGTGTAATTATTTGATGAGAGAGACAAAATCAAGCTCCATAAGAAATCAATTTTTACCTCTTTAAAATGTCTTTCACATTTAGTGCAGATCTTCTTCTGATTGATATGATAATGAACCTAGATTTCAATTTTCAGTCGCCTACAATTTTCATGATGTAGCCCTCAGAGCTACATGGTCTAATAAAAATTCACATAAAACACATAAAAAATAGAGAAAAACCTAAATTAAATACTACAGTCAGAGTGAGATGTAAACGGACCAACTTGTAACTATCATAGAATTAGGTCTAGGTAGGCTTATAATATATTAAAAAGTTACTGAATCCCCAGTGTCAGATTTTGCCTTATAGGGGAATTTACTGTGGATCAAGTATGTACATAATTAAAGCTGATTAGAATCTTAACTTGATGATAATATTGGATATTGTGCACGGGATTCGATTATAGTTTTTGAAGCCTTACGAATTTGATCAATATTTACCTAACCTAGAGGAATATTGATATTTATTTCTTATTTCTATATATGTATATGATAATTTCCAACTATATTTTTCTCACCACTAGCAATAATTATATTTATAGGCGTACACCATGAATCAAGCCAATGTGGCTTAACTTAATACCACACAATAATTCAATTTTTCATGAAAAGTGCAGATAAGAAGCATCAATTAATGTGGCAAACAATAGTTTATAAAGAACTCTATATATATATATATATATATATATACACACATATATATGTTTGTATATATTTAAAGACAGAACGGACACTGTAAGCTTCATATATTGATATATAATTAATTTACACGTCTCAATACCCTTCAACCCCATGGTTGAGTTATCACAATAAAAATAATAATGATAAAGTCATACGATGAATATCATTCTGTAATTCTGTGAAAGGTGCAACATTGAACACTGTAAAATGAATTTGAAATTGTCGTAAAATATGCACATATGATGACAGACCGTGATGCCGTTTTTAAAACACAATTGGTTATTTTGAAAACTCATGTTGCCGAGTTTCCTTCGTTTATTCTCCAGTTTGTTGGGAGTGAACCTCTCCTCCTATAACATTTTTAACATCATAAATAAATTACACACATATATATATATATATATATATATATATAAAAGAAGTAACAAAATTCAATTCTCATCTTTCACAAAAATAAAATATTGTCAAAAACTTCCCCTTGCAACCCCTGGATTTAGTGAGTATAATGGCAACCTCTTTTCTTCAGCGATTTTTAAAAAATATGGATTGCTGAATATGCACCTTTTGCTATCCATCAAATTGCAAGATTTTTAGTTATCCAGTATTTATACTTCCAAGTGGTTTCATCAAATCGGAGATCTCATATTCGAGTCTTATGAAAAAAGCTTGAGAGTAATTTTCCAGGTTATTAGTTCTTTACTCATTAACCATTGATCATAAGACTAAAGTCGCTCATTATCCTTTAAAGTAATTAGCATTATATACATATATCTCAATATGAACATTCCTTAATGCGTGAGGGTCCTTTGGATGCCTCTAAACTATTTCTTATGGAAAAAGGGCATGTAAAATTGAAATAATAGACGTTTGAGGTTGAATTATTATGGGCATAGAATTATTAATATTTGACATTCTCTTCTTAGGGATACTGTACTAGACTGCTACTAGATAGACAGTAGACATTCCCTAAAGCATACAAGTTAGTATCCTTATCCAATATATAACCAGGCAGGATATATTCCAAACCATCCATATATAATTTCCAACGTCAAACCAAAATTGCATGCATGCCTATTGTAGTTGGGAAGCGCAAGATTTTTTTTTTTGGGGGGGCCAGTGTGAATTTTGAGCTGTAATTCAAAATAAGAATTGTATTATGTGTGTCATATATATATATATATATATATATATATATGCATACCAACATCTAAGGATGCTAAAAGAGTCAACAACTTTAATTTGATTCCTGAAACGACTTAATTAATTATTTATCTTATCTTTGCTCGGAACTTCACAGTAACTCTCACTTTGTATATAAAAACTCTCTTTTATTTATTTATTTATTTAAATTAGTCTCACTTAACTCTCTTATCAGAATTTCTTCTAAAAAGAGATATAAGAAGAGGAATTAATCTCAATTAACTTCTTATGCTAGAATTTCTATTAAAAAATAAAAATAAAAAATGAATAAAAGATTACACATTCACTCTAAATCCTCTATTTTTCGATCTATTTGTCACGGAAATCTAACAGAGTGGATGAAATATGACTAATTCAAAAATCATGAGACAAAATGAGAATTTTTAAAGTACTTTAGTGGGCAAATAGAGAATAACGTTAAAGCGACATATATATGAGAATAATCGATATAAAAAAAAAGGAAAAAAAAAAAAAAAAAAAGAAGAAGCAGAAATTGTGAGCAAATGAACTTTCCCCGTTCCCTATATAAAGGCAACAGATTTTAGTTTGTTGGGTATGAGTTAGAGTTGCACAGCAAAGTAGTAGTTTCTTAATTTGTGTTGAAATTGTGGAGAAGGCTTCAACCACCCTCAAAGGCTTCCAATATTCTAGTATGTCAATTAATTATGAAGACACTAATTTTCGTACGTTTTCATATATCATGACATATGGAGTGTTGGAGGTCTTTGAGGCTGGCTGTAAGCTTTACTCCTCGCACGTATGTCTTCAAAGTGTAACAGGCCTGCTCCAAACTTTCTCTTCTCGGTGTCCTAACTCGAAATCGATCATCCTTTTCGATCACGAGGTGCAACTTCTTGCTATAATCTTTTTACCAAACTGATAGTTAGGGCATGCAGTTTCCTGATCATGAAACTTCTCAGAAGAATTGCCCTCTACAGCTCATGCATTCCAATTCCAAATCCAAATAATCCAATGTCACGTTTAACGGTCGAATATCATTTGGAATTGACAATATCCATTGGAATTCATGAAGAAAATAATTTATTGACTTCTTCTACTAGCGTCCGAATCAAATACCTTCAGAAAAATGAAATTAAGATGTGAATAATTCATCAGAACTACAAGATTTGATGTGATAAGTTCTCATTCAAAGCTTGTATAAGAGAGAAACCGTAAAACTATCTAACTATTTGAAATGAACTAGCGGTAGCTACTAGCTAGAAAAGGCTACCATATTAATATATACATACATGTGTATATATATGTGTGTGTGTGGGATATATATATATATATATATATGCATGATACATATCCCTTCAATGCGTTTCCTTTGTACATATGGTACTGTTTTTCTGGTATACGGAGCATTTATTTGAGGTAAAACTAAGAGCTAATTATTAGCTATTTGAAACTGTCAATGAGATTGGATAACAATCCAGGAATTATATTAAAATAAATAGATCATGTCAAAACACCAATATCTATATATCAAACAATTCATATTATAGATAACAAGATTATACCATTCATTCTATTAAAAAAAAATTAAAGATATGAAAGATTTCTTTGTGCATCATCTTCAATTCACGTGCATGTAATTTCCTAAAAAAGACAAAATCAAGCTCCATAAGAAATAAACTTTTGACTTTTTAAAACGCCTCGCCCACTTCTAGTGTATTCTTCTGTTTGATGTAATAATGAATCTATTGTTAATGTCAGTTTTTTCCTATCTAAAATTTTTTCAGATGTAGCCCTCAAAAGCTACATATCTAATAAAAATCACACAAACCATGGAAAAAAAAAAGAAAAAGAAAAAAAGGAAAACCGATAACCCTAAATCAATAACCACAACCAGATTGAGATGTAAACCGACCAACTTATAACTATATTAATTATAGAGTGAGGTCTAGGTAGGCTCTTACTATTCATTAAAAAAAAAAAAACCTAAAAATACGAAATAGAGAAAAAGATCACAAGTCCTACCCTAGTAAGAAGGATTGTTGAAATTCATGATAAACATAGAATAAAAACAGCAGAAAAGAAGAATTAATAATGGTGATTAATTGTGGCTGCAAACATAAACTAGCATAATTTCACACTTGACTTCACCAAAAGGTGTAGAGTTCGAGTTCCTTCACCCATAATTTCAAATAATAATAATAATGATAATGATGATCAATTAAGTAGTTTGGCCCTTGAAACAATGAATAGTCAGGCCAAGGCATTCTTTTATAAACAGCGGCACATTGTAGGCAAATTAAAAAGTTATTGGATCCCGGTGTTAGCTTTTTTGCCTTATATATAGGGGAATTACTTTGGATTAATTGTATAATTAAAGCCAATTAGAATCTTAACTTGATGATAGTATTGGATGTGCACGAGATTCGATTAGCTTTTAAAACCTTGTGAAGGTCAATATACTTTACCCAACCTAGAGGAATATTGATCTCTATTTTCTTATGTATGATATTTTCCAACTATATTTTTCTCACCACTAGGAATAATTATAGGCGTACATGCCATGAATTAAGCCAATGTGGCTTAACTTTTTTGTTTTTTTGTTTTTGCCCTTTTTTTTTTAATATAATGTGGCTTCACCTTATACCACACAATAATACAATATCTTTTCAAGAAAAGTAACGCAGATAAAAAGCATAATTTAATAGTTTATAAATAAATATATTTTTAATGATATGGTGTAGATTGTCTTGACAGTACGGAAATTGTAAACTTCATATATTGATGATTAATTTAGACGTGACCAGCCTTCATCCTTAGGTGCAGTTATCATAATAAAAATAATTATCAAGTCACGATGTATGTCATCATGAATATCATCATCATCCGTAAGTGAGTAATTCGTTGATACGACATATTATTCTCCGCAAAAGATACAACAACACTCGAACCTTTAATCGTGGACTCAATGCGAAAATTCATTAACGCTAAATCACCATGTTCTGTGATCTATATACATGTATTGTTATACAATACAACTATTTTGTATATTCTCAACCTTTACATGTTATGTATTGTTATGTTTGTGCGCGTGTATATATAAATTGGATCCCATCGAAGAAGCTATAGTACTAAAGATACATATAAAACGTACAGCTACTTAAAAGATTTGTCGTCTTTCATCTTTATGAACTAAAACATGTAAAGGTTGGATTGTAATAGAGCTTTATTTATTTATTTATTTATTCTTTTTTTTTTTTACAAGAGATTGCAATATAGAGCTTTTATTACATTCAAGAATGACTTCGTAATCTTATTTTGTCATATTTTTTCGAAGTTATTTTCGTTACTATTATGTCTTAGCTTTTACATGTCATAGTATAGGACTGGTACCATAGCCTCTGTCGACAATCAGATTCCAGCTTTTCATTTTTCTTTTTTAAACAAATAAAAAGTCAACCAAAAAAATTGTTGCTGTTCCGCAGTGATCAGCATTGAGCTGTGAATCGAATACTAGCGATATTTGCGTGATAGAGACTTCACAAAAACGAATAACAGGGAAATAATTTGTTATTATAAAAAAAAAAAAAAAAACAAAACGTAAAATGAGCTTTCGATTCATTCAGCTTTATTCGCTCGTTACAATCCATGTTAGATAGTACTGCCGAACGTTCCTATATAAATGCAAGAGAGGCTTCTTCTTGAGTATGGCATGGCTACATAGATATTATATATATTATCTATATATGTATATTTATGTATGTTGTTTTCAGTATAGAGAAGTGATCATGATACGATCAAGCTGAAGGATTCCAACCACCCACAAAGGCTTCCAATATTCAATATTGTATATGTCCATGTTTATAACAGACATATATATATATATATATATATATTATTGGGTATTGGAGGTTCTTTGTGGAAGGTTGCCATGGCCTTCTATAGTATTTGATGCAGGGGTAGCTTGATCTTTGGTTGCCTATGTTCCCTTATTAACTGTCGTTTGCTGATTTCTTTATGTTGGGTGTTGTCGTTTCTTGTATTTGGCTGTTGTTTTAGTTGTTCCTTTTGTTTAGCTACTGTTTGATTGTCGTTTGGTGGCTTATATAGCCTTTGGTTGTTTGTTTTGGAGGGGTAATTTTTACAGAATATTGAAACCCAGTATTGAGACTTACCTTCTTCGAATTTCTTTCTTTTTTTTTTTTTTTTTGTTGGAATTGGGCAATACCCATTCCATTTCTCTCAGATTTCACCCTTGCAGGTTATCTCCGACGGACTTCTACGTCAGATTGATATCAGAGACTCAAATCCACCGCTAGGTTAACGATGGCCGATGGCTCTAACAGTCCACACCCCAACTCCGGTCCCACCTAAGATGTCTCCGCTTATATAAAGCAGTGATTCAAGCTGTGGAGAAGTTCGAAGCTCGAAACGCAACTATCGCCACCGACGTTCGGCTAATCCTCACCCAATTGGAGCATCTGACCGTGGCTGCCGCTCCCCACCTACCCCACCTCATTTCTGAGCTGGAGACGCCGCCATTCCACCTCTGCTCGTCTTACCCCACCACCCATTTCATCTCCAAACTAGTGACGTCACCGGCTCACCCCCTTCACTGCAACCCTCAACCATTGTGCTTGGATGTCTCTTTTAACCATTGTATTCAAACTGAATGTGTGTATAAATTGTCTACATCTTAATAGTCATTCTAATATGTAATAGTGAGAGAGATAAAATATGTGATTTGATTGATAAAAGTAAATAGAAAAAGGGAAGGAATGAATGGTGTTTTAAATTGATTTACTATTTAAATCTAGTTATATTAGAATGAAATACATAAGGTACCCAAATGCATATTGCATGGCATTGGAATACAATATACAGCGAGTATGTAATCAACCACACTAACTTCTTACCCTAGAATTTCTAGTTAAACAAAAAAAGAAAAAAAAGATTACATGATCACACTAAATCCTCTATTTTTCAATATATTTTTAATGGAAACCGAACAAATGGGATTAAATGAGACTAATTCAAAAATCAAAATAAAAAGTGAGAGTTTTTAAAGTTCAATAGGAAAAATGCAAATAAGTTTAAATTAAGTTAAAGTCGTATATGAGAATAATTCATATTCTTAAAAAAAAAAATCAGAAATTGTGACTTTCCCATTCCCTATACAAAGGCAACAACAGATGTTAGTTGTAGAGTATGAGTAAGAGTAGTTAAGCAAGTAGTAGTTTCAAATGGGTGTGTCGAAATTGTAGAGAAGGCTCCAACCCCCCTCGAAGGCTTCCAATGCTCTTGTATGTCAATTTAAACACACTTCTTCACATCATGACATAACAAATGGAGTATTGGATGCCTTTGAGGGAGGCTGTAAGATTTACTACTCCTCCTGCATTATATGTCTTAAAATTGTACGTACCAGGTTCCAAACTTTCTCTTCTTAGTTCTCACTCGAAATCAGTCATAATCATCGTTTGCGAGGTGCGACTTTTTGTAGTTATAATCTTTGTACCAAACTGATTATATATTAGGGCATGAAGTTTCCTGATCCTGATGAAACTCAGAAATAAAAGGCCTTTTGTTAGCTCGTGTTAATGGAGGATCTTTGCCAATCTCGTGAAAAAGACAGCAATAAGCTAGTTGTAGTACAATATTTGGAAAGTTTAAAAGAAAAAAGCTTGCTATTATTTGATTGCTAGTTGTAGTACATAATATTGATTGCTTATGATCATGTCAATATTATGAGTCGTCTGGATTGAATGAGATGTGCTAGACTATCGCGAGATGTACTCTTTTGGTTTTTTACGTTGGAAAAGATTTTATTTGATCTCTTTGCTTGGTCTTTAGTGTATATATGCACATATTTTTTGAACCTTTTTCTTTTTTGAATTTTAACCTGCAGGAAATGGTAAAAACATACAATCTATGATGGTCTAAAATTCTATTACGGATTTGAAAAATGAGACAACACCGTTTTATTTAGGGAATCGAATTCAAATGAGTCTAGCAAATATTTCAGTGATTCAGAAGATGAGGTGCCAAAGATTCTGATGAGGACCCGGACGATAATTTGGATATATGATTTTATTACATCATTCTTGATCATTTGATTTTACCTTCTAAATTATTTCTCTCATTGTAAACTAGAAGGTATGTAGATATCACACACTGGATTGTAAATTTCTATGATGTAGAAGTGGCAATTATTGTTCTTTACACAAGTTGCCTTTGAGAATGAGGGGAAGTAGGTTGTAGATCAGAAATATGGGGGATGAAGTTATTTCTTGCTGTCTATCCATTCCTTGGGAAGATGTTGCACATAGGGATGGACCGATTAATGTGCGAAAAGATTGGTGAAAGCATGGAATTGATTGCAGGCCTACCTGGTAAATCGATTGCCTATCGAAGTTGATTGAAGCCCAAGTTTTACCTCTTCCTTGTATACCGCACCTCGAAGATATAATTACATAAAAAATCTATTTTTAGGATCTCATTTTAAAATATGTCTATTTTTTAATAATATTGTCTATATATTTTTGATAATATTGTATAAATTTCAATAAAAAAAAAAAACAATAGCTTGTAGCACACATTTTGCCCTTTTACTGTATTTAAAATCATTTCCCTCATTATGTTTCCCTTATTTTTTCATCATTGTTATATCTTTATCTTAATGACTAGTTCTTTATTATAGTGATTGCTTGTTAGTATGATTTAGGTTTTTTTATAAACATGTTTTGTAAACATGATTTAGGTTTCTTAAAAACCTATTGTTTTAGTATGATTTAGATTTTTTATGATAATTTTAACATTATGATGATAATTTATTCTTCTATATTATTATTGGTATTATTTAAATAGTTAGTTTATAAAGTTTAAATGTGATAAGAAATTGTTTTTTTTAATGATAATTATTATATCATTATGATGTTTTTCTTTATGGTATTACTATATCATTATGTTTTTTTTTAGTGATAATTACTATATCAATATGATATCTTTTCCTTTTATAACAACTTTTTTACCAATTATGATGACAATTACAATATCATTATGATGTTTTTCTCTATGATATTACCATATTATTATGATATTTTTCTTTATGATAATTGCTATATCAGTATGATATCTTTTCCTTCCATAATAGTTTGTTTATCAATTTCATGAAATCAAATTTAGGCATCTTTATTTAGAATTTTTTCTTCCTTTTTTGTGTGTGTCCTTTTTAATAATTCCTTTATTTATTAATTCTCAATTCTATATGAAGGGTAATATTGTCTTTAGAAGTACAATTTTAGACATTTTTATAAATAAAAAATGAATATTTTTTAAATCAACATCTGTAATTTGGATATCTATGTGAGTAACCCCACAAGGAACATAACTACATGGCGGATAACTGCCAACATATCCTTTTCTTGAGATAAAAGCTGGAAGTTGTGTACATCAATCCCACAATAATTCAAAGCATTCAAAAATACTAAAATAATAAGTTGATGCTTTAGTAAAACAGAGGTCAGTTTTTGGTGTACCATAGTGGTTCACTTTTTAGTGTTCCGTTGGTTTGAATTTTGGTATACATTTTGGTATGCTAGTGTTTGGTAAGCCAATGGTTTACTTTTCTATCATTTGTCCCAAAGAAATGGACTGCCGACCACGCAAGCTCGACGGCATAGAAGCTCGACTTTGCACCGAGCCTGTCAGTTCGACTTTGCTTGCATGCAAGCCAAGACTGGGCATCAGTGCAAATACCACACGTTAGATTTGGAAGGAGTTACGCACCATGCAGCGTGAGAAAGCATCGGCGTGGAAAGAGAGAACTCGGAAATGCGGGAAAAAAAAAGTTATACACATAACCTAATTGTAATTTCACATTTATTTTTCACCTCGATTGGTACCAAAGAAAGCTAAACATGCCAATTAGATTGGTGCCTAAACAAATTAAGAAATCAATATTAAGTAGCTCTTTCGTGTAATTTTGTTGGTCAAAACGAGATGAAATGTAAAATAAAAAAGGGAGAAAAGCTTAGTAAACATAAATGTCTAAATTAAAGATTATGATTTAAAAAAATGTCCATTTTTTTCTTTTATTACATGAATGTCTAAATTGATACTTATAAATATCATATTACTCTTTCATCAAGAATTAAAAATAAATAAATAAAGAATTTATAAAAATGAATGAAAAAATCTCTAAAACATTTCAAATTAAGCAAATCTTTCATTAAAGGAAAAAAAGATCATTTTACTTGATTTATTATGAAGAAAAAAGAAATATTAATTGTATGAAATATGAAAAACATTCATTATGATAAATAATTGGTCATTAAGAAAAATTCACAGCGAATATATTAAAATGATATTATTAAGAAATATTAAACACTTTATTGAAACCTAAAAAAGACATCATAATGATATACTAATTATCATAAAGAAAGAATATCATAATGATATAGTAATATCATAAAGAAAAAAAATAGCACATTTAAATAAAAAAACATAATGATCTAGTAATTACCATAAAGAAATAAATAATTTTGTAGCACATTTAAACTTAAAAAAAAATCTCTTTATAAATAAATAAAAAAACACTAGAAACTATCTATTAAAACAATATCAATAATGATATAAATAATAAATTATCAAAATAACGTAATAATTATCATGAAGAAGTTAAATCATAGTTAAAAAAAAAAATCGTTTCTAAGAAATCTAAATCATACTTAAGAAATATGATTGTAAAAAAACAAAAAACATAAGTCATACTTATAAGCAATCACTGTATTAAACAACTAGTAATTAAGATAAAGATAAAAAATAATGATTTTAATAAGTGAAAATGATGTTAAATATGGTGAAAGGACAAAATGAGTATTATAAGCAATTGTTTATTTCAAAATGGACATTTACGCAATGTTAGCAAAAAATGAACATATTTTAAAATGAGGTTCTAAAAATAGACCTTTTGCGTAATTATTTCTAATTAAATATATTGAATAACCTGGTTACCGTAGAGGGTAAGTCCACCGTATTTTAGACTCTTGAGTTAAATCGTTCAAATTGAGTTGGGTAGGAAGATTTCTTCTTCACTTAGCACTTGTTGTGTGTAAATTACTAAATTGGGGAGAAGTTTGGAAGACTCTACAGGGATGCGGACCTAGCAAGTGCTGTTTATAGGTGGTGTTACTGGTCCAAAGTTCCCCTTTGGTTGGAGGACTTGGAGTGCCACAAGAAAACATTAAAACTTTTAAAGTAAGTTTGTGCTTTGAAAGGGATTATATTAGATGAAGACGCATTAAACTAACCCATAAAAAAAAGTGTGGCAAAAGAGACATTCTTCATAATTTACACAAAATTATATCATTTAATTAGCATTGCTTGAGCATTTTTTTTTTTTTGAGATATTAGTTTTGAGTAGAGTTAGTAATTTCACGCATTAATCTACAAGGACCATATTAAATAGTACGGAGAAAATCTGATCTAACAATTAAAAGTTTTACATGTTTTGGGTTATGGGATGGGGCAATGGGCAAATTTAGGGTTCTTGACCCCATCCCCGTTTACCAGTCTCATTTAATTATATATTATTTTTAAATCAAAGATATTACACATAATGTGTTATGACATGTATATAATTTGGAGTATTAAATTTTAACATTTTTAATAACTAATTAGATAAACGGGGTACATGTGTGTATTCTGAACCCGTGATGGGAAAACTCATCTAGTCTCTATTAATTTAAAATGGATTAATATAGAAAGTGGGGATAGGATGTGTTTTCATTGTAGAGCAAATTAGTGGGAGGATCATCTTATCTCGAACCCACTCCGTTGTCATTCCTACTTTTGAGCCAGTGACATTACACACTATGCAATGACAAGGACATCACGTTCTAATTTAAAAAAAAAAAAAAAATTTCTTTGGAGATTGATGATCCACAAAAAGTCGTGCAACCTTTTTGGATAAGCTAGCTAATTCCCTACCCCAAGGGTCAAGAGGACCAGATTTCTTCGCACTTTTTTTTCTCTGATTACGGGGGAATGTCCAACATGATTTTATTATCGGATTTAATCACAGCCTTTCCACTATTATTTTGTCCTCTAAACGTACAAAAATCTCGGAATATATATAACCTCTCGCACTTTTTTTTATTTTTATTTTTAATATTCCTAGAGTAGAGAAGAATTTGTAAGCCATGTAAAGTTCAAGAACCGGCCAGGAATTAATTAACCATTGTAAAAAGCCCAAAAAGAAGCCTTTTCTTTCACATAATATAGCTAGATACTCTCTTAAAAGCACCTTGATGTTTCCATTTACATGCATTTGATATATGGAAGGGCAAAATAAGATATTATAATAAGACTATATGATATATGTATAATATATATCGCACGTTTTCATTGACTGATAATTGAAGCAAAACAATATTTATCAGCTCACCTGGCTTGACATATAAGCATTCAACAAAGGGCAAAAAGTTCCATCTGTGGCTTCAAAAATTAGTAGATTAAGTTTTATAAAAGTTTGATATAATATTGTGGAAAAAGATGACATGGTTTTGTAGATACTTTGTGATAGATATGGTGGATAATAGTTATATCTTGATAAGATTTGTTTGAATCGATATATAAATACATCAATTCATGTTTGTTTGTTACCTAATTTTGCCTCCTAAGATTTGATTTTTATTCCTTGAGCACTGTCACTCACTCGGAAAAAGACTATCCATTAAAACGAGTTATTGAAGTAATAATTTGCAAAAGAAGATACGAAAATCATGCATATAACACATGCTTTCACTAATTTAGTAGGATATTTGATTAGGGAATTTGTGGGCAGTTTAAAGATGGTGGTTTTAATTAGGCGGCTGTCATATATTTTTCATTCTTAGCATGGTCCAATTACAATTTCTAATTCTTTACGAAAGCAATAATGTGTATTGAAAAAAAAAAAAAAAAAGGTCTAGTTTCCACATGTAAAGTCGATCAATTTTAGCCTAATTCTACATTTTTGATTCTATTTTAATGTCTCTACATGTAGAATTTCGGCCTTATTTGAAGACTCTGCCACCAATAGAAAAAGTGAATCTGATGTACGATTAAAGTATTATTGAAGAATAGTACAACAAATAAAAACCATTGAAATCCAGAATTGTTGGATGTATGTGACATATGATAACAAATTTTGGCAAGGAAAATCGTTTCTGCAAAATAAATAAATAAATGTCGTTAGATATATATTGTTTTGCATATAAAAAGTTCGTTTTTTCATGTTTTTCCACTACTGACCTGTCCCATGTGTTAGTCCATATTTCATAGAATTTCTCAAAATCGTCCATATTTGATTCAATTTCTCAAAATCAACTTGATATATGCATATTACAATTCCTACAATAACTACTTGATATAAATGCATAAACTTTATTTTCACTAATTCTAGTCCTAAAAATCTAATAAACATTATACTTTAAAACTTTTGCCAATATAATCAAATAAAAAAAAAAACTTTTGCAAACAAAAATCTAAACTTTGAACGAGCTTAAGTTTTTGCATTATACACCAACCAGCATTATACACCAACAAGTAACATATTAAGCCCCAAATGGAAAAACTTAATTACTTTGTTTTCTATCTAATGTCTATTTCTAAAGTTCTAATGAACATAGATTATTAGGTATACAAAATATTACACGTTTTAAGAATTAGCCCTAATCCAAACATTATACATTTAAAACTTTAAAATAAAAAAATTTATAGAAAGAGTGGCTACGAGAGTTTTGGGGGTGGTGAGAGAGAGAGAGAGTGGCTTTGAGGGTTATTTGTGGGACGACAGAGGAGGTTGGGGTTCAGGTCGGCGAGGCAGCATGAGGCTTGGGTGACGACAGTTTCATGAAAAATCCAATCTTGTCCACAAAAATCAAATATCATCAAAAACTTCCCTATGCGACACCTGGATTGACGATAGCTTTGAATCTATCGGTGTGGTGAGTCTAGTCTCTATAGTGACAACCTCCTTTTTCACCGACTTTATTGAAAGATGGATTGCGGTGAATTTGAATATATATGTCCATCAAAATATTGCAAGATTTGTATATACTTTCAAGAATAAGTGATCTTATATTCGAGTATTATAAAAAATGCTTACGACTATTTTCAGATTATTCGCTCATGGCTCATTAACCCTTGACAAGACTAAAGTCGCCCACTATATTTTAACGTAATTAGCTATATATATATATATATATATTTATATATATACATGAAGACTTGTTGGCTTGCTCCTTCACTTCAAAATAAGGTGGTTAAGATGGGTGGCCTATTCCAATAGCTGGCGGACGGGCTATTTTGCCTATTCAACATATTCCGATCGTGATACAATTAAATTGCGCTATTTTCAGATTATTCGTTCATAACTCATTAACCCTTGACAAGACTAAAGTCACCCATTATATTGTAACGTAATTAGCTCTATATATATCTATCTAAATATATATATATATATATATATCTCTCTCTATCTTAATATGAACCCTCCTACTGTGTGACGGCACTTTCGCTGCCCCTTCCTGCACTATTTCTAATGGAAAAAGCTTGTAAGATTAAACAAGACACATTTGAAGTTGAATTATTACGGGCATATAATTATTAAAATTTGACAATCTCTTCTTAAGGATACTGTATTAGATTACAAGATAGACAGTAGACGTTCCCTTAAGCAAATAAATTAGTATCCTTATCCAATATAACCAAGCAGGATATATTCCAAACCATCTATATATACTTTCCAACGTCAAACCCATATTGCATGCATGCCCATTGTAGTTGGGAAAGCGCAATTTTTTTTTTGGGGTCAGTATGAATATTGAACTGTAGCTCAAAGTCCTTTGCATATCTACATCTAAGGACTCCAAAAGAATCATGAACTATTTAACTTGATTCATGCAGCGATTTAACTGATTATTTATGTCATCTTTTCCCCCAAACTTCACGGTCATTCTTACTTTATTTCTTGAACTTTAAAAACTCTTACTTTATCCCATTGAATCCTAAACAAGTCCCACTTATCTCTTCTTTTAGAATTTTTGTTAAAAAGAAAAATATAAAAAGAGGAAACAGTCTTAACTTCTTATGCAAGAATTTTTAAAACAAATAGAAAAGATACCTCATTATATTTATGCCCATCATAACATTAAAGTTGATAATTTTTGTGTTATGTTAGAGTGTGTAAAATTATAAAGAGGTACTCAAAACATGACTTTTCATCTTATTTTCTCTTCAAATAATCTATTTGTACGGAAATCTAACAGAGGGGATTAAATAAGACTAATTTAAAAATCAATGAATAAAACGGAGGCAAAAAGAGAATACGTTAAAGAGACATAAATATGAGAATAATCTATATTTGGGGGGGGGGGGGGGTTGGGGTGGGGTGGGGTGGGGGAGGGGTATTTCTGGCAGATGAACTTTCCCCGTTCCCTATATGAAGGCAATCACAGATTGTAGTCGTTGAGTATGAGTAAGAGTTGCAGAACAAAGTAAGAGTTTCTTAATTTGAGTCGAAATTGTGGAGAAGGTTTCAACCACCCTTGGAGGCTTCCAATATTCTTATATGTCAATTAATTATAGGAAGACACTAATTTTCGTTTTCATATCATGACATATGGAGTGTTGGAGGCTTTCGAGGTTGGCTGTAAGCTTTACTCCTCGTGCATATGTTTTAATAATTTTTGCTGCAGGCCAACGCCAAACTCTCTCTTCTCGGCATCTTTACTCGAAATCGATCATCCTTTTCGCGAGGTGCCATTTCTTGCTATAATCTTTGTACCAAACCAATAATTAGGGTATGCAGTTTGCTGATCCCTGATCATGAAACTCAGAAGATCAAGGCCAATTTGGGTAAACTATCTAGCTCTCATGCATTCCTAATCCAAGTCCAATGTTAACAGAAGACCATATTTCGCAATTCAGTCGAACTCCTGAAGGAAATAAGGGCATGTATGGAAGTGGTCATCAATATATATATATATATATATAGTGGGATGAGCATGATATGCATATATATTTATAAAGTGCCCTCAGAAAAATGAAATTCAGACGGGAATAATTAATCACAAATACAATATTCGGTGATGAGTAATCCAAAGCTTGTTTAAGAGAGAAACCGTAAAGATTTAACTATATGAAAGAAACTTTTCAAAAACAAAGAATTATATGAAAAGAACCTAGGGTGGCTAGATAAGGTCACCGGATTAAATATATATATATATATATATATATATGAATATATGTATGTATGTATTCTTCACTATAGTAATTAGGTGAGTTTCTACTCACACATACACATATTTTATTCAAATATACACTAAAATTATAGATCATTAATTTATGATAAACAAAAAAAACATTAAACCATTTAATATATTGTATTAAAAAACATGAAGGATTTCTTCGTGTACATTATTTTCAATTGACAAGCGTGTAATTATTTGATGAGAGAGACAAAATCAAGCTCCATAAGAAATCAATTTTTACCTCTTTAAAATGTCTTTCACATTTAGTGCAGATCTTCTTCTGATTGATATGATAATGAACCTAGATGTCAATTTTCAGTCGCCTACAATTTTCATGATGTAGCCCTCAGAGCTACATGGTCTAATAAAAATTCACATAAAACACATAAAAAATAGAGAAAAACCTAAATTAAATACCACAATCAGAGTGAGATGTAAACGGACCAACTTGTAACTATCATAGAATTAGGTCTAGGTAGGCTTATAATATATATTAAAAAGTTACTGAATCCCCAGTGTCAGATTTTGCCTTATAGGGGAATTTACTGTGGATCAAGTATGTACATAATTAAAGCTGATTAGAATCTTAACTTGATGATAATATTGGATATTGTGCACGGGATTCGATTATAGTTTTTGAAGCCTTACGAATTTGATCAATATTTACCTAACCTAGAGGAATATTGATATTTATTTCTTATTTCTATATATGTATATGATAATTTCCAACTATATTTTTCTCACCACTAGCAATAATTATATTTATAGGCGTACACCATGAATCAAGCCAATGTGGCTTAACTTAATACCACACAATAATTCAATTTTTCATGAAAAGTGCAGATAAGAAGCATCAATTAATGTGGCAAACAATAGTTTATAAAGAACTCTATATATATATATACATATATATGTTTATATATATTTAAAGACAGAACGGACACTGTAAGCTTCATATATTGATATATAATTAATTTACACGTCTCAATACCCTTCAACCCCATGGTTGAGTTATCACAATAAAAATAATAATGATAAAGTCATACGATGAATATCATTCTGTAATTCTGTGAAAGGTGCAACATTGAACACTGTAAAATGAATTTGAAATTGTCGTAAAATGTGCACATATGATGACAGACCGTGATGCCGTTTTTAAAACACAATTGGTTATTTTGAAAATTCATGTTGTCGAGTTTCCTTCGTTTATTCTCCAGTTTGTTGGGAGTGAACCTCTCCTCCTATAACATTTTTAACATCATAAATAAATTACATATATATATATATATATATATATATAAAAGAAGTAACAAAGTTCAATTCTCGTTTTTCACAAAAATTAAATATTGTCAAAAACTTTTCCTCAGCGATTTTTAAAAAATATGGATTGCTGAATATGCACCTTTTGCTATCCATCAAATTGCAAAATTTTTAGTTATCCAGCATTTATACTTCCAAGTGGTTTCATCAAATCGGAGATCTCATATTCGAGTCTTATGAAAAAAGCTGGAGAGTAATATTTCCAGGTTATTAGTTCTTTACTCATTAACCATTGATAAGACTAAAGTCGCTCATTATCCTTTAAAGTAATTAGCATTATATACATATATCTAAATATGAACATTCCTTAATGCGTGAGGGTCCTTTGGATGCCCCTCTAAACTATTTCTTATGGAAAAAGGGCTTGTAAAATTGAAATAATAGACGTTTGAGGTTGAATTCTTATAGGCATAGAATTATTAATATTTGACATTCTCTTCTTAGGGATACTGTACTAGACTGCTACTAGATAGACAGTAGACACTCCCTAAAGCATACAAGTTAGTATCCTTATCCAATATATAACCAGGCAGGATATAGTCCAAACCATCCAGATATAGTTTCCAACGTCAAACCAAAATTGCATGCATGCCTATTGTAGTTGGGAAGCGCAAGATTTTTTTTTTTTTGGAGGGGGGGGGGGGGGGGTTGTCAGTGTGAATGTTGAGCTGTAATTCAAAATAAGAATTGTATTATGTGTGTCTTTGCATATATATATATATATGACTCTTTTAGCCTCCTCCAACATCTAAGGAGGCAAAAAGAGTCATCAACTTTAATTTGATTCCTGAAACGACTTAATTAATTATTTATCTTATCTTTGCTTGGAACTTCACAGTAACTCTCACTTCATATATCTCTTAAACTATAAAAACTCTCTCTCTCTCTCTCTCTCTTAAATTAGTCACTTAACTCTCTTATCAGAATTTCTTCTAAAAAGAGATATAAGAAGAGGAATTAATCTCAATTAACTTCTTATGCTAGAATTTCTATTAACAAAATAACAAATGAATAAAAGATTACACATTCACTCTAAATCCTCTCTTTTTCGATCTATTTGTCATGGAAATCTAACAGAGTGGATGAAATATGACTAATTAAAAAATCATGAGACAAAATGAGAGTTTTAAAGTACTTTAGTGGGCAAATATAAAATAACGTTAAAGCGACATATATATGAGAATAATCCATATAAAAAAAAGGAAAAAAAAAAGAAAAAAGAAGAAGCAGAAATTGTGAGCAAATGAACTTTCCCCGTTCCCTATATAAAGGCAACAGATTTTAGTTTGTTGGGTATGAGTTAGAGTTGCACAACAAAGTAGTAGTTTCTTAATTTGTGTTGAAATTGTGGAGAAGGCTTCAACCACCCTCAAAGGCTTCCAACATTCTAGTATGTCAATTAATTAAGAAGACACTATAATTTTCGTACGTTTTCATATATCATGACATATGGAGTGTTGGAGGTCTTTGAGGCTGGCTGTAAGCTTTACTCCTCGCACGTATGTCTTCAAAGTGTGACAGGCCTGCTCCAAAACTTTCTCTTCTTGGTGTCCTAACTCAAAATCGATCATCCTTTTCGATCACGAGGTGCGACTTCTTGCTATAATCTTTTTACCAAACTGATAGTTAGGGCATGCAGTTTCCTGATCATGAAACTTCTCAGAAAAATTGCCCTCTACGGCTCATGCATTCCAATTCCAAACCCAAATAATCCAACGTCACGTTTAACGGTGGAATATCATTTGGAATTGACAATATCCATTGGAATTCATGAAGAAAATAATTTATTGACTTCTTCTACCAGCGTCCGAATCAAATACCTTCAGAAAAATGAAATTAAGACGTGAATAATTCATCAGAACTACAAAATTCGATGCGATAAGTTCTCATTCAAAGCTTGTATAAGAGAGAAACCGTAAAAATATCTAACTATTTGAAATGAACTAGCGGTAGCTACTAGCTAGAAAAGGCTACCATATTAATTATATATACATACATGTGTATATATATGTGTGCGTGTGTGTGGGGTATATATATATATATATATATATATATATATATTTATGCATGATACATATCCCTTCACTGCGTTTCCTTTGTACATATGGTACTGTTTTTCTGGTATACGGTGCATCTATTCGAGGTAAAACTAAGAGCTAATTATTAGCTATTTGAAACTATCAATGAGATTGGATAACAATCCAGGAATTATATTAAAAAATAGATCATGTCAAAACACCAATATCTATATATCAAACAATTCATATTATAGATAACAAGATTATACCATTCATTCTATTAAAAAAACTTAAAGATATGAAAGATTTCTTTGTGCATTATCTTCAATTCACGGGCTTGTAATTTCCTAAAAAAGACAAAATCAAGCTCCATAAGAAATAAACTTTTGACTTTTTAAAACGCCTCGCCCACTTCTAGTGTATTCTTCTGTTTGATGTAATAATGAATCTATTGTTAATGTCAGTTTTTGCCTAAGATGTAGCCCTCAAAGGCTACATATCTAATAAAAATCACACAAACCACGGGGGAAAAAAAGAAAAAGTAAAAAGGAAAACCGATAACCCTAAATCAATAACCACAATCAGATTGAGATGTAAACCGACCAACTTATAACTATATTAATTATAGAGTGAGGTCTCGGTTGGCTCTTACGATTCATTAAAAAAATACCTAAAAATATGAAATAGAGAAAAAGATCACAAATCCTACCCTAGCAAGAAGGATTGTCGAAATTCATGATAAACATAGAAGAAAAACAGCAAAAAGAAGAATTAATAATGGTGATTAATTGTGACTGCAAACAAAAACTAGCATAATTTCACACCTGACTTCACCAAAAGGTGTAGAGTTCGAGTCCCTCCACCCATAATTTCAAATAATTAGAACAATAATGATGATGATCAATTAGTAGTTTGGCCCTTGAAACAACGAATAGTCATGCCAGGGCATTCTTTTATTAACAGCGGCGCATTGTGGGCAAATTAAAAAGTTACTGGATCCCGGTGTTAGCTTTTGCCTTATATATAGGGGAATTACTTTGGATTAATTGTATAATTAAAGCTAATTAGAATCTTAACTTGATGATAATATTGGATGTGCACAAGATTCGATTAGCTTTTAAAACCTTGTGAAGGTCAATATACTTTACCTAACCTAGAGGAATATTGATCTCTATTTTCTAATGTATGATATTTTCCAACTATATTTTTCTCAGCACTAGGAATAATTATAGGCGTACCTTCCATGAATTAAGCCAATGTGGCTTAACTTTTTTTTTTTTTTTTTGCCCTTTTTTTGAATATAATGTGGCTTCACCTTATACCACACAATAATGCAATATCTTTTCAAGAAAAGTAACGCAGATAAAAAGCATCATTTAATAGTTTATAAATAACTATATTTTTAATGATATGGTGTAGATTGTCTTGACAGTACGGAAATTGTAAACTTCATATATTGATAATTAATTTACACGTGACCAGCCTACATCCTTAGGTTGAGTTATCATAATAAAAATAATTGTCAAGTCACGATGAATGTCACGATGAATATCATCATCCTCTGTAAGGTGTGCCACCACCTATTATTCTCCGTAAAATATGCACCAACACTCGAATCTTTAATCGTGGACTCAACGCGAATTTTCATTAATGCTAAATCACCATGTTCTGTGATCTATATACATGTATTGTTATACAATACAAATATTTTGTATATTCTCAACCTTTACATGCTATGTATTGTTATGTTTGTGCGCGTATATATATATATATATATATATTGGATCCCATCGAAGAAGCTATAGTACTAAAGATACATATAAAACATACATCTACTTAAAATATTTGTCGTCTTTCATCTTTATGAACTAAAACATGTAAAGGTTGGATTGTAATAGAGCTTTATTTATTTATTTATTTATTTATTGCAAGAGATTGCAATATAGAGCTTTTATTACATTCAAGAATGACTTTGTCATATTTTTTCGAAGTTATTTTCGTTACTATTTTGTCTTAGCTTTTACATGTCATAGTATAGGACTGGTCCCATAGCCTCTGTCTACAATCAGATTCCAGCTTTTCATTTTTCTTTTTTAAACAAATAAAAAGTCAACCAAAAAAATTGTTGCTGTTCCGCAGTGATCAGCATTGAGCTGTGAATCGAATACTAGCGATATTTGCGTGATAGAGACTTCACAAAAACGAATAACAGGGAAATAATTTGTTATTATAAAAAAATAATAATAAAAGACAAAAATAAAACGTAAAATGAGCTTTCGATTCAATCAGCTTTATTCGCACGTTACAATCCATGTTAGATAGTACTACCGAACGTTCCTATATAAATGCAAGAGAGGCTTCTTCTTGAGTATGGCATGGCTACATATATATTATATATATCATCTATATATGTATATTTATGTATGTTGTTTTCAGTATAGAGAAGTGATCATGATATGATCAAGCTGAAGGATTCCAACCACCCACAAAGGCTTCCAATATTCAATATTGTACATGTCCATGTTTATAACAGACATATATATATATATATTTATATATATTATTGGGTATTGGAGGTTCTTTGTGGAAGGTTGCCATGGCCTTCTATAGTATTTGATGCAGGGGTAGCTTGATCTTTGGTTGCCTATGTTTCCCTATTAATAACTGTCGTTTGCTGATTTCTTTATGTTTGGTGTTATCGTTTCTTGTATTTGGCTGTTGTTTTAGTTGTTTGCCGTTCCTTTTGTTTAGCTACTGTTTGGTTGTCGTTTGGTGGCTTATATAGCCTTTGGTTGTTTGTTTTGGTGGGGTAATTTTTACAGAATATTGAAACCCAGTATTGAGACTTACCCTCCACGAATTTCTTTCAATTTTTTTTTTTTTTGCTGGAATTGGGCAATACCCATTCCATTTCTCTCAGATTTCACGCTTGCAGGTTATCTCCGACGGACTTCTATGTCTGATTGGTATCAGAGACTCAGATCCACTGCTGGGTTAACGATGGCCGACAGCTCTAACTGTCCACACCCCAACTCCGGTCCCACCTAAGATGTCTCCGCTTTATGGGCAGCGATTCGAGCTTTGGAGGAGAAGTTCAAAGCTCGAAACGCAACCATCGCCATTGACGTTCGGCTAATCCTCACCCAATTGGAACATCCGACCGTGGCTGTGGCTCCCCACCAACCCCACCTCATTTCCGAGCTGGAGACACCGCCATTCCACCTCTGCTCGTCTTACCCCACCACCCATTTCATCTCCAAACTAGTGACATCACCGGACCACCCCCGTTCATTGCGACCCACAACCATTGTGTTTGGATGTCCCTTTTAACCATTGTATTCAAACTGAATGTGTGTATAAATTGGCTACAACTTAATTGTCATTCTAATATGTAATGATGAGAGAGATAAAGTATGTGATGTGATTGGTAAAAGTAGATAGAAAAAGGGAAGGAATAAATGATGTTTTAAATTGATTTACTATTTAAATCTAGTTATATTGGAATGAAATCCATGAGGTACCTAAATGCATATTGCATGGTATTGGAATACAATATACAGCGAGTATGTAATCAACCACACTAACTCCTTACCCTGGAATTTCTAGTTAAACAAAAAAAGAAAAAAAATTACATGATCTCACTGAATCCTCTATTTTTCAATATATTTTTAATGGAAACCAAACAAGTGGGATTAAATGAGACTAATTCAAAAATCAAAATAAAAGGTGAGAGTTTTTAAAGTTCAATAGAAAAATGCAAATAACTTTAAATTAAGTTAAAGTCGTATATGAGAATAATTCATATTCTTTATAAAAAAAATCAGAAATTGTGACTTTCCCATTCCCTATATAAAGGCAACAACAGATGTTAGTTGTAGAGTGTGAGTAAGAGTAGTTAAGCAAGTAGTAGTTTCAAATGGGTGTGTAGAAATTTGGACAAGGCTCCAACCCCCCTCGAAGACTTCCAATGCTCTTGTATGTCAATTTAAACACACTTCTTCACATCATGACATAACAAATGGAGTATTGGATGCCTTTGAGGGAGGCTGTAAGCTTTACTACTCCTCCTGCATTATTTGTCTTAAAATTGTACGTACCAGGTTCCAAACTTTCTCTTCTTAGTTCTCACTCGAAATCAGTCATCATCATCGTTTGCGAGGTGCGACTTTTTGTAATTATAATCTTTGTACCAAACTGATTAAACTATTAGGGCATGAAGTTTCCTGATCCTGATGAAACTTAGAAATAAAAGGCCTTTTGTTAGCTCGTGTTAATGGAGGATCTTTGCCATTCTCTGGTGAAAAAGATAGCAACTAGCTAGTTGTACTACAATATTTGGAAAGTTTAAAAGAAAAAAGCTTGCTATTATTTGATTGCTAGTTGTAGTACATAATTAATATTGATTGCTTATGATCATGTCAATATTATGAGTCGTCTGGATTGAATGAGATGTGCTAGACCATCGCGAGATGTACTCTTTTGGTTTTTTACGTTGGAAAAGATTTTATTTGATCTCTTTGCTTGGTCTTTAGTGTATATATATGCACATATTTTTTGAACCTTTTTCTTTTTTGAATTTTAACTTGCAGGAAATGGTAAAAACACACCATCTATGATGGTCTAAAATTATATTACGGATTCGAAAAATGAGACAACATCCGTTTTAATCTGGGAATCAGATACAAATAAGTCTAGCAAATATTTTCGTGATTCAGAAGATGAGATGCTAAAGATTCTGATGATGACCTAGACGATAATTTAGATATATGATTTTGTTACATCATTCTCAGTCATTTGATTTTACCTTCTAAATTATTTCTCTCATTGTAAACTAGAAGGTTTGTAGATATCATACACTGGATTGTAAAATTCCATGATGTAGAAGTGGCAATTATTGTTCTTTACACAAGTTGCCTATGAGAATGAGGGGAAGTAGGTTGTAGATCAGAAATATGGGGGATGAAGTTATTTCCTGCTGTCTATCCATTCCTTGGGAAGATGTTGCACACAGGGATGGACCGATAAAAGAGCGAAAAGATTGGTGAAAGCATGGAATTGATTGCAGGCCTACCTGGAAAATCGACTGCATATCGAAGTTGATTGAATCCGAAGTTTTACCTCTTCCTTGTATACCGCACAAGGAAGAAATAATTACATAAAAAGTCTATTTTTAGGATCTAATTTTAAAATATGTCTATTTTTAATAATATTGTGAATATATTTTTTATAATATTGTATAAATGTCCATTTTTAAAAAAACAATTGCTTGTAGTACACATTTTGCCATTTTACTATATTTAAAATAATTTCCCTCATTATGTTTCAAAAATTTTGTTTCCCTTATTTGTTCATCATTGTTGTATCTTTATCTTAATGACTAGTTCTTTATTATAGTGATTGCTTGTTAGTATGATTTAGGTTTTTTATAAACATATTTCTTAAACATGATTTAGGTTTCTTATAAACCTATTTTTTTTTTTAGTATGATTTAGATTTTTTATGATAGTTATAGCATTATGATAATAATTTATTCTTCTATATTATTATTGGTATTATTTTAATAGTTAGTTTATAAAGTTTAAATGTGATCAGAAATTGTCTATTTTTTTAATGATAATTATGATATCATTATGATGTTTTTCTTTATGGTATTACTATATCATTATGATTTTTTTAATGATAATTACTATATCAATAAGATATCTTTTCCTTTTGTAACAACTTTTTTACCAATTATGATGATAGCTACTATATCATTATGATGTTTTTCTTTATGACGTTACCATATTATTATGATATTTTTCTTTATGATAATTGCTATATCAGTATGATATCTTTTCCTTCCATAATAGTTTGTTTACCAATTTCATGAAATCAAATTTAGGCATCTTTATTTAGAATTTTTTCTTCCCTTTTTTTTGTCTATTTTCTTTTTAACGATTCCTTTATTTATTAATTCTCAATTCTTTATAAAGGGTAATATTGTCTTTATAAATACTATTTTAGACATTTTTATAACTAAAAAATGGATATTTTTTAAATCAACATCTGTAATTTGGACATCTATGTAAATAAGCCCCACAAGGAACATAACTCCATGGCGGATAACTGCCAACATATCCTTTTCTTGAGATAAAAGCTGGAAGTTGTGTACATCAATCCCACAATAATTCAAAGCATTCAAAAAATACTAAAATAATAAGTTGATGCTTTAGTAAAACAGAGGTCAGTTTTTGGTGTACCATAGTGGTTCACTTTTTAGTGTTCCGTTGGTTTGAATTTTGGTATACATTTTGGTATATATGCTAGTGTTTGGTAAGCCAATGGTTTACTTTTCTATCATTTGTCCCAAAGCAATGGACTGCCGACCACGCAAGTTCGTCGGCGTAGAAGCTCGACTTTGCACCGAGCCTGTCAGTTCGACCTTGCTTGCATGCAAGCCAAGACTAGGCAACACTGCAAATACCACACGTTAGATTTGGAAGGCGTTACGCACCATGCAGCGTGAGAAAGCATCGGCGTGGAAAGAGAGAACTAGGAAAAGCGGGAAAAAAAGGTTCTACGCATAACCTAATTGTAATTTCCCATTTATTTTTCACTAGATTGGTACCAAAGAAAGCTAAACATGCCAATTAGATTGGCACCTAAACAAATTAAGAAATCAATATTAAGAAGCTCTTTCGTGTAATTTTATTGGTCAAAATGAGATGAAATGTAAAATAAAAAAGGGAGAAAAGCTTAGTAAAAGGGTTATTTACATAAATGTCTAAATTAAAGATTATGATTTAAAAAATGTCCAGTTTTTTCTTTTATTGCATGAATTTCTAAATTGATACTTATAAAGACCACATTACCCTTTTATCAAGAATTGAAAATAAATAAATAAATAATTGATGAAAATGAAAGAAAAAAAAAATCTAAAACCTTTCAGATTACACAAATCTTTCATTAAAGGAAAAAAAAATCATTTTACTTGATTTCTTATAAAGAAAAAAATAAATATTAGTTGTATGACATATAAAAAACATTCATTATAATAAATAATTGGTCATTAAGATAAATTCACAACGAACATATAAAAAATGATATTATTCAAAAATATTAAACACTTTATTAAAACCTAAAAAAGACATCATAATGAAATACTAATTATCATAAAGAAAGAATATCATAATGATATAGTAATATCACAAAGAAAAAAACATAGCACATTTGAAAAAAATAATAATGATCTAGTAATTACCATAAAGAAATAAACAATTTCATATCAAATTTAAACTTTAAAAACTATCTCTTTATAATAAAAAAACTTTACAAATTATATAATATAAATAATAAACATAATAATTATCATAAAGAAGTTAAATCATAGTTAAAAAAAAATTTGTTTCTAAGAAATCTGATTGTAAAGAAACAAAAAACATAAACATAAATCATACTAATAAGCAATCACTGTAATAAACAACTAGTAATTAAGATAAAGATAAAAAATGATTAACAAATAAAGAAAAAAAATTAATGATTCTAATAAGTGAAAATGATGTTAAATATGGTAAAAGAGTAAAATGAGTAGTACAAGCAGTTGTTTATTTCAAAATGGACATTTACGCAATATCATCAAAAAATTGACATATTTTAAAATGAGGTCCTAAAAATAGACTTTTTGCGTAATTATTTCTAGTTAAATATATATTGAATAACCTGGTTACTGTAGAGGGTAAGTCCACCGTATTTTAGACTCTTGAGTTAAATCGTTCAAATTGAGTTGGGTAGGAAGATTTCTTCTTCACTTGGCACTTGTTGTGTGTAAATTACTAAATTGGGGGGAAGTTTGGAAGACTCTACAGGGATGCGGACCTAGCAAGTGCTGTTTATAGGTGGTGTTACTGGTCCAAAGTTCCCCTTTGGTTGGAGGACTTGGAGTGCCACAAGAAAACATTAAAACTTTTAAAGTAAGTTTGTGCTTTGAAAGGGATTATATTAGATGAAGAGGCATCAAACTAACCAAAAAAAAAAAGTGTGGCAAAAGAGACATTCTTCATAATTTACACAAAATTATACCATTTAATTAGCATTGCTTGAGAATTTTTTTTGAGATAGTAGTTTTGAGTAGAATTAGTAATTTCACGCATTAATCTACAAGGACCATCTTAAATAGTATGGAAAAAATCTGATCTAACAATTAAAAGTTTTACATGTTTTGGGTTATGGGATGGGGCAATGGGCAAATTTAGGGTTCTTGACCCCATCCCCGTTTACCTGTCTCATTTAATTATATATTATTTTTAAATCAAAGATATTACACATAATGTGTTATGACATGTATATAATTTGGAGTATTAAATTTTAACATTTTTAATAACTAATTAGATAAACGGGGTACATGTGTGTATTCTGAACCCGTGATGGGAAAACCCATCTCGCCTCTATTAATTTAAAATGGATTAATATAGAAGGTGGGGATAGGATGTGTTTTCATTGTAGAGCGAATTAGTGGGAGGATCATCTTATCTCAAACCCACTCCGTTGTCATTCCTACTTTTGAGTCAGTGACATTACACACTATGCAATGACAAGGACATCACGTTCTGATTAAAAAAAATAAAAAATTCTTTGGAGATTGATGATCCACAAAAATTCGTGCAATCTTTTTGGATAAGCTAGCTAATTCCCTACCCCAAGGGTCAAGAGGATCGGATTTCTTCGCACTTTTTTTTCTCTGACTACGGGGAATGTCCAACATGATTTTATTATCCGATTTAATCACAGCCTTTCCACTATTATTTTTTCCTCTAAACGTACAAAAATCTCGGAATATATATAACCTCTCACACTTTTTTATTTTTTTTATTTTTAATATTCCTAGAGTAGAGAAGAATATGCAAGCCATGTAAAGTTCAAGAACCGGCCAGGAATTAATTAACCATTGTAAAAAGACCAAAAAGAAGCCTTTGCTTTCACATAATATAGCTGGACACTCTCTTAAAAGCACCTTGATGTTTCCATTTACATGCATTTGATATATGGAAGGGCAAAATAAGATATTATAATAAGACTATATGTTATATGTATAATATATATCGCACGTTTTCATTGACTGATAATTGAAGCAAAACAATATTTATCAGCTCACCTGGCTTGACATATAAGCATTCAACAAAGGGCAAAAAGTTCCATCCGTGGCTTCAAAAATTAGTAGATTAAGTTTTATAAAAGTTTGATATAATATTGTGGAAAAAGATGACATGGTTTTGTAGATACTTTGTGATAGATATGGTGGATAATAGTTATATCTTGATAAGATTTGTTTGAATCGATATATAAATACATCAATTCATGTTTGTTTGCTACCTAATTTTGCCTCCTAAGATTTGATTTTTATTCCTTGATCACTGTCACTCACTCGGAAAAAGACTATCCATTAAAACGAGTTATTGAAGTAATAATTTGCAAAAGAAGATACGAAAATCATGCATATAACACATGCTTTCACTAATTTAGTAGGATTTGATTAGGGAATTTGTGGGCAGTTTAAAGATGGTGGTTTTAATTAGGCGGCTGTCATATATTTTTATTCTTAGCATGGTCCAAGTACAATTTCTAATTCTTTACGAAAGCAATAATGTGTATTGAAAAATATATATATATATAGTTTCCACATATAAAGTCGATCAATTTTAGCCTAATTCTACATTCTTGACTCTATTTTAATGTTTCTACATGCAGAATTTCGGGCTTATTTGAGGACTCCACCATCAGTAGAAAAAGTGAATCTGATGACGATCAAATTATTATTGAAGGATAATACAACAAATAAAAACCATTGAAATCCAGAATTGTTGGATGTATGTGACATATGATAACAAATTTTGGCAAGGAAAATCGTTTCCGCAAAAAAAAAAAAAATGTTGTTAGATATATAATGTTTTGCATATAAAAAGTTCGTTTTTTCATGTTTTTCCACTACTGACCTGTCCCATGTGTTAGTCCATATTTCATAGAATTTCTCAAAATGGTCCATATTTCATTCAATTTCTCAAAATCAACTTGATATATGCATATTACAATTCCTACAATAACTACTTGATATAAATGCATAAACTTTATTTTCACTAATTCTAGTCCTAAAAATCTAACAAACATTATACTTTAAAACTTTTGCCAAAATAATCGAATAAAAAAAAAAACTTTTGCAAACAAAAATCTAAACTTTGAACGAGCTTAAGTTTTTGCATTATACACCAACCAGCATTATACACCAACAAGTAACATATTAAGCCCCAAATGGAAAAACTTAATTACTTTGTTTTCTATCTAATGTCTATTTCCAAAGTTCTAATGAACATAGATTATTAGGTATACAAAATATTACACGTTTTAATAATTAGCCCTAATCCAAACATTATACATTTAAACTTTAAAATAAAAAAAATTATAGAAAGAGTGGCTACGAGAGCTTTGGGGGTGGTGAGAGAGAGAGATTGAGGGTTATTTGTGGGACGGCAGAGGAGGTTGGGGTTCAGGTCGGCGAGGCAGCATGAGGCTTGGGTGACGACAGTTTCATGAAAAATCCAATCTTGTTCACAAAAATCAAATATCATCAAAAACTTCCCTATGCGACACCTGGATTGACGATAGCTTTGAATCTATTGGTGTGGTGAGTCTAGTCTCTATAGTGACAACCTCTTTTTTCACCGACTTTATTGAAAGATGGATTGCGGTGAATTTGAATCTATATGTCCATCAAAATATTGCAAGATTTGTAATTACCCAACATATATACTTCCAAGTGGTCTGATCGAATGAGTGATCTTATATTCGAGTCTTATAAAAAACGTTTGAGACTATTTTCAGATTATTCGCTCATGACTCATTAACCTTTGACAAGACTAAAGTCACCCACTATATTTTAACGTAATTAGCTATATATATATATTTATATATATACATGAAGACTTGCTGGCTTGCTCCTTCACTTCAAAATAAGGTGGTTAAGACGGGTGGCCTATTCCAATAGCTGGCGGACGGGCTATTTTGCCTATTTAACATATTCCGATTGTGATACAAGTAAATTATGCTATTTTCAGATTATTCGTTGATAACTCATTAACCCTTGACAAGACTAAAGTCACCAACTATATTTTAACGTAATTAGCTCTATATATATATATCTCTCTCTCTCTTAATATGAACCTTCCTACTGTGTGACGGCACTTGCGCTGCCCCTTCCTACACTATTTCTAATGGAAAAGGCTTGTAAGATTAAACAAGACACATTTGAAGTTGAATTATTACGGGCATATAATTATTAAATTTTGACATTCTCTTCTTAAGGATACTGTATTAGATTACAAGACAGACAGTAGACGTTCCCTTAAGCAAATAAATTAATATCCTTATCCAATATAACCAAGCAGGATATATTCCAAACCATCTATATATACTTTCCAACGTCAAACCCATATTGCATGCATGCCCATTGTAGATGGGAATGCGCAAATTTTTTTTTTTTTTGATCAGTATGAATATTGAACTGTAGTTCAACCTTTGCATATCTACATCTAAGGAGTCCAAAAGAATCATGAACTTTAATTTGATTCATGCAGCGATTTTACTGATTATTTATGCCATCTTTTCCCCCAAACTTCACGGTCATTCTTACTTTATTTCTTGAACTTTAAAAACTCTTACTTTATCCCATTGAATCCTAAACAAGTTCCACTTATCTCTTCTTTTAGAATTTTTGTTAAAAAGAAAAATATAAAAAGAGGAAATAGTCTTACTTAACTTCTTATGCAAGAATTTTTAAAACAAATAGAAAAAGATACCTCCTTATATTTATGCCCATCATAACATTAAAGTTGATAATTTTTGTGTTATGTTAGAGTGTGTAAAATTATAAGGAGGGTACTCAAAACATGACTTTTCATCTAATTTTCTCTTTAAAAAATCTATTTGTACGGAAATCTAACAGAGGGGATTAAATAAGACTAATTTAAAAATCAATAGATAAAACGGAGGCAAAAAGAGAATACGTTAAAATGACATAAATATGATAATAATCTATATTTGGGGGGGTGGGGTGGGGGAGGGGTATTTCTGGCAGATGAACTTTCCCCGTTCCCTATATAAAGACAATCACAGATTGTAGTTGTTGAGTATGAGTAAGAGTTGCAGAACAAAGTAGGAGTTTCTTAATTTGAGTCGAAATTGTGGAGAAGGTTTCAACCACCCTCGGAGGCTTCCAATATTCTTATATGTCAATTAATTATAGGAAGACACTAATTTTCGTTTTCATATCATGACATATGGAGTGTTGGAGGCTTTCGAGGTTGGCTGTAAGCTTTACTCCTCGTGCATATGTCTTAATAATTGTTGCTGCAGGCCAACGCCAAACTCTCTCTTCTCGGCATCTTTAATCGAAATCGATCATCCTTTTCGCGAAGTGCGATTTCTTGCTATAATCTTTGTACCAAACCGATAATTAGGGCATGCAATTTGCTGATCCCTGATCATGAAACTCAGAAGATCAAGGACAATTTGGGTAAACTATCTAGCTCTCATGCATTCCTAATCCAAGTCCAATGTTAACAGAAGACCATATTTCGCAATTCAGTCGAACTCCTGAAGGAAATAAGGGCATGTATGGAAGTGGTCATCAATATATATATATATATATATATAGCAGGATGAGCATGATATGCATATATATATTTATAAAGTGCCCTCAGAAAAATGAAATTCAGACGGGAATAATTAATCACAAATACAATATTCGGTGATGAGTAATCCAAAGCTTGTTTAAGAGAGAAACCGTAAAGATTTAACTATATGAAAGAAACTTTTCAAAAAAAAAAAAAAGAATTATATGAAAAGAACCTAGGGTAGCTAGATAAGGTCACCGGATTAAATATATATATATATATATGAATATATGTATGTATGTGTTCTTCACTATAGTAATTAGGTGAGTTTCTACTCACACATACACATATTTTATTCAAATATATACTAAAATTATAGATCATTAATTTATGATAAACAAAAAAAACATTAAACCATTTAATATTTTGTATTAAAAAACATGAAGGATTTCTTCGTGTACATTATTTTCAATTGACAAGCGTGTAATTATTTCATGAGAGAGACAAAATCAAGCTCCATAAGAAATCAATTTTTGCCTCTTTAAAATGTCTTTCACATTTAGTGCAGATCTTCTTCTGATTTATATGATAATGAACCTAGATGTCAATTTTCGGTCGCCTACAATTTTCATGATGTAGCCCTCAAAAGCTATATGGTCTAATAAAAATTCACATAAAACACATAAAAAATAAAGAAAAACCTAAATTAAATTCCACAATCAGATTGAGATGTAAACGGACCAACTTGTAACTATCATAGAATTAGGTCTAGGTAGGCTTATAATATATATTAAAAAGTTACTGGATCCCCATGCTTTATAGCGGAATTTACTGTGGATCAAGTATGTACATAATTAAAGCTGATTAGAATCTTAACTTGATGATAATATTGGATATTGTGCACGAGATTCGATTATAGTTTTTGAAACCTTACTAATTTGATCAATATTTACCTAACCTAGAGGAATATTGATCTTTATTTCTTATTTATATATATGTATATGATAATTTCCAACTATATTTTTCGCACCACTAGCAATAATTATATTTATAGGCGTACACCATGAATCAAGCCAATATGGCTTAACTTAATACCACACAATAATTCAATTTTTCATGAAAAGTGCAGATAAGAAGCATCAATTGATGTGGCAAACAATAGTTTATAAAGAACTCTATATATATATATATATATACATATATATATATATATATATTTCTATATATTTAACGACAGAACGGACACTATAAGCTTCATATACTGATATATAATTAATTTACACGTCTCAATACCCTTCAACCCCATGGCTGAGTTATCACAATAAAAATAATAATGATAAAGTCATACGATGAATATCATTCTGTAATTCTGTGAAAGGTGCACCATTGAACACTGTAAATTGAATTTGAAATTGTCGTAAAATGTGCACATATGATGACAGACCGTGATGCTGGTTTAAAAACACAATTGGTTATTTTGAAAACTCATGTTGTCGAGTTTCCTTCGTTTATTCTCCAGTTTGTTGGGAGTGAACCTCTCCTCCTATAACATTTTTAACATCATAAATAACTTACATATATATATATATATATAAAAAGAAGTAACAAAATTCAATTCTCGTCATTCACAAAAATAAAATATTGTCAAAAACTTCCCCTTGCAACCCCTGGATTTAGTGAGTACAATGGCAACCTCTTTTCTTCAGCAATTTTTAAAAAATATGGATTGCTGAATATGTACCTTTTGCTATCCATCAAATTGCAAGATTTTTAGTTATCCAGCATTTATACTTCCAAGTGGTTTCATCAAATCGGAGATCTCATATTCGAGTCTTATGAAAAAAGCTTGAGAGTAATATTTCCAGGTTATTAGTTCTTTACTCGTTAATCATTGATAAGACTAAAGTCGCTCATTATCCTTTAAAGTAATTAGCATTATATACATATATCTCAATATGAACATTCTTTAATGCGTGAGGGTCCTTTGGATGCCCCTCTAAACTATTTCTTATGGAAAAAGGGCTTGTAAAATTGAAATAATATACGTTTGTGGTTGAATTATTATGGGCATAGAATTATTAATATTTGACATTCTCTTCTTAGGGATACTGTACTAGACTGCTACTAGATAGACAGTAGACACTCCCTAAAGCATACAAGTTAGTATCCTTATCCAATATATAACCAGGCAGGATATATTCCAAACCATCCAGATATAGTTTCCAACGTCAAACCAAAATTGCATGCATGCCTATTGTAGTTGGGAAGCGCAAGACTTTTTTTTTCTTTTTTTGGGGGGGGGGGGGGGGTTGTCAGTGTGAATTTTGAGCTGTAATTCAAAATAAGAATTGTATTATGTGTGTCTCTGCATATATATATACATATATATATATATATGCATACCAACATCTAAGGAGGCTAAAAGAGTCATCAACTTTAATTTGATTCCCGAAACGACTTAATTAATTATTTATCTTATCTTTGCTTGGAACTTCACAATAACTCTAACTTCATATATCTCTCAAACTATAAAAACTCTCTCTCTCTCTCTCTCTCTCTTTTTTTTTAAATTAGTCTCACTTAACTCTCTTATCAGAATTTCTTCTAAAAGAGATATAAGAAGAGGAATTAATCTCAATTAACTTCTTTATGCTAGAATTTTATTAAAAAAATAACAAATGAATAAAAGATTACACATTCACTCTAAATCCTCTCTTTTTCGATCTATTTGTCATGGAAATCTAATAGAGTGGATGAAATATGACTAATTCAAAAATCATGAGACAAAATTCGAGTTTTTTAAAGTACTTTAGTGGGCAAATATCGAATAACATTAAAGCGACATATATATGAGAATAATCCATATAAAAAGGGGGGGGGGGGGGGGGGGAAAGAAGAAGCAGAAATTGTGAGCAAATGAACTTTCCCCGTTCCCTATATAAAGGCAACAGATTTTAGTTTGTTGGGTATGAGTTAGAGTTGCACAGCAAAGTAGTAGTTTCTTAATTTGTGTTGAAATTGTGGAGAAGGCTTCAACCACCCTCAAAGGCTTCCAATATTCTAGTATGTCAATTAATTATGAAGACACTAATTTTCGTACGTTTTCATATATCATGACATATGGAGTGTTGGAGGTCTTTGAGGCTGGCTGTAAGCTTTACTCCTCGCACGTATGTCTTCAAAGTGTAACAGGCCTGCTCCAAACTTTCTCTTCTCGGTGTCCTAACTCGAAATCGATCATCCTTTCCGATCACGAGGTGCGACTTCTTGCTATAATCTTTTTACCAAACTGATAGTTAGGGCATGCAGTTTCCTGATCATGAAACTTCTCAGAAGAATTGCCCTCTACAGCTCATGCACTCCAATTCCAAATCCAAATAATCCAATGTCACGTTTAACGGTCGAATATCATTTGGAATTGACAATATCCATTCGAATTCATGAAGAAAATAATTTATTGACTTCTTCTACCAGCGTCCGAATCAAATACCTTCAGAAAAATGAAATTAAGATGTGAATAATTCATCAGAACTACAAGATTTGATGTGATAAGTTCTCATTCAAAGCTTGTATAAGAGAGAAACCGTAAAACTATCTAACTATTTGAAATGAACTAGCGGTAGCTACTAGCTAGAAAAGGCTACCATATTAATATATACATACATGTGCATATATATGTGTGTGTGTGGGATATATATATATATATATATATGCATGATACATATCCCTTCAATGCGTTTCCTTTGTACATATGGTACTGTTTTTCTGGTATACGGAGCATTTATTTGAGGTAAAACTAAGAGCTAATTATTAGCTATTTGAAACTATCAATAAGATTGGATAACAATCCAGGAATTATATTAAAATAAATAGATCATGTCAAAACACCAATATCTATATATCAAACAATTCATATTATAGATAAAAAGATTATACCATTCATTCTATTAAAAAAACTTAAAGATATGAAAGATTTCTTTGTGCATTATCTTCAATTCACGGGCTTGTAATTTCCTAAAAAAGACAAAATCAAGCTCCATAAGAAATAAACTTTTGACTTTTTAAAACGCCTCGCCCACTTCTAGTGTATTCTTCTGTTTGATGTAATAATGAATCTATTGTTAATGTCAGTTTTTGCCTAAGATGTAGCCCTCAAAGGCTACATATCTAATAAAAATCACACAAACCACGGGGAAAAAAAGAAAAAGAAAAAAAGGAAAACCGATAACCCTAAATCAATAACCACAACCAGATTGAGATGTAAACCGACCAATTTATAACTACATTAATTATAGAGTGAGGTCTAGGTTGGCTCTTACTATTCATTAAAAAAAAACCTAAAAATACGGAATAGAGAAAAAGATCACCAATCCTACCCTAGTAAGAAGGATTTTCGAAATTCATGATAAAAACATAGAAGAAAAACAGTAGAAAAGAAGAATTAATAATGGTGATTAATTGTGGCTGCAAACAAAAACTAGCATAATTTTACACCTGACTTCACCAAAAGGTGTAGAGTTCGAGTCCCTCCACCCATAATTTCAAATAATAATAACAATAATGATGATGATCAATCAGTAGTTTGGCCCTTGAAACAACGAATAGTCATGCCAGGGCATTCTTTTATTAACAGCGGCGCATTGTAGGCAAATTAAAAAGTTACTGGATCCTGGTGTTAGCTTTTGTCTTATATATAGGGGAATTACTTTGGATTAATTGTATAATTAAAGCTAATTAGAATCTTAACTTGATGATAATATTGGATGTGCACGAGATTCGATTAGCTTTTAAAACCTTGTGAAGGTCAATATACTTTACCTAACCTAGAGGAATATTGATCTCTATTTTCTTATGTATGATATTTTCCAACTATATTTTTCTCACCACTAGGAATAATTATAGGCGTACCTTCCATGAATTAAGCCAATGTGGCTTAACTTTTTTTTTTTTTTTTTGCCCTTTTTTTGAATATAATGTGGCTTCACCTTATACCACACAATAATGCAATATCTTTTCAAGAAAAGTAACGCAGATAAAAAGCATCATTTAATAGTTTATAAATAACTATATTTTTAATGATATGGTGCAGATTGTCTTGACAATACGGAAATTGTAAACTTCATATATTGATAATTAATTTACACGTGACCAGCCTTCATCCTTAGGTTGAGTTATCATAATAAAAAATAATTGTCAAGTCACGATGAATGTCATGATGAATATCATCATCCTCTGTAAGGTGTGCCACCACCTATTATTCTCCGTAAAATATGCACCAACATTCGAACCTTTAATCGTGGACTCAACGCGAAAATTCATTAATGCTAAATCACCATGTTCTGTGATCTATATACATATATTGTTATACAATACAAATATTTTGTATATTCTCAACCTTTACATGCTATGTATTGTTATGTTTGTGCGCGTATATATATATATATATATATATATATATATATATTGGATCCCATCGAAGAAGCTATAGTACTAAAGATACATATAAAACATACATCTACTTAAAAGAATTGTCGTCTTTCATCTTTATGAACTAAAACATGTAAAGGTTGGATTGTAATAGAGCTTTATTTATTTATTCTTTTTTTTTTTTTTACAAGAGATTGCAATATAGAGCTTTTATTACATTCAAGAATGACTTTGTAATCTTACTTATTTTTTCGAAGTTATTTTCGTTACTATTATGTCTTAGCTTTTACATGTCATAGTATAGGACTGGTCCCATATCCTCTGTCTTCAATCAGATTCCAGCTTTTCATTTTTCTTTTTTAAACAAATAAAAAGTCAACCAAAAAAATTGTTGCTGTTCCGCAGTGATCAGCATTGAGCTGTGAATCGAATACTAGCGATATTTGCGTGATAGAGACTTCACAAAAACGAATAACAGGGAAATAATTTGTTATTATATAAAAAAAAAAGAAAAATAAAACAAAACAAAAATTAAACGTAAAATGAGTTTTCAATTCAATCAGCTTTATTCGCTCGTTACAATCCATGTCAGATAGTACTGCCGAACGTTCCTATATAAATGCAAGAGTGGCTTCTTCTTGAGTATGGCATGGCTACATGTATATTATATATATTATCTATATATGTATATTTATGTATGTTGTTTTCAGTATAGAGAAGTGATAATGATATGATCAAGCTGAAGGATTCCAACCACCCACAAAGGCTTCCAATATTCAATATTGTACATGTCCATGTTTATAACAGATATATATATATATATATATATTATTGGGTATTGGAGGTTCTTTGTGGAAGATTGCCATGGCCTTCTATAGTATTTGATGCAGGGGTAGCTTGATCTTTGGTTGCCTATGTTTCCCTATTAATAATAACTGTCGTTTGCTGATTTCTTTATGTTTGGTGTTATCGTTTCTTGTATTTGGCTGTTGTTTTAGTTGTTTGCCGTTCCTTTTGTTTAGCTACTGTTTGGTTGTCGTTTGGTGGCTTATATAGCCTTTGGTTGTTTGTTTTGGTGGGGTAATTTTTACAGAATATTGAAACCCAGTATTGAGACTTACCCTCCACGAATTTCTTTCAATTTTTTTTTTTTGCTGGAATTGGGCAATACCCATTCCATTTCTCTCAGATTTCACCCTTGCAGGTTATCTCCGACGGACTTCTATGTCAGATTGGTATCAGAGACTCAGATCCACTGCTGGGTTAACGATGGCCGACAGCTCTAACTGTCCACACCCCAACTCCGGTCCCACCTAAGATGTCTCCGCTTTATGGGCAGCGATTCGAGCTTTGGAGGAGAAGTTCAAAGCTCGAAACGCAACCATCGCCATTGACGTTCGGCTAATCCTCACCCAATTGGAACATCCGACCGTGGCTGTGGCTCCCCACCAACCCCACCTCATTTCCAAGCTGAAGACGCCGCCATTCCACCTCTGCTCGTCTTACCCCACCACCCATTTCATCTCCAAACTAGTGACATCACCGGACCACCCCCGTTCATTGCGACCCACAACCATTGTGTTTGGATGTCCCTTTTAACCATTGTATTCAAACTGAATGTGTGTATAAATTGGCTACAACTTAATTGTCATTCTAATATGTAATGATGAGAGAGATAAAGTATGTGATGTGATTGATAAAAGTAGATAGAAAAAGGGAAGGAATAAATGATGTTTTAAATTGATTTACTATTTAAATCTAGTTATATTGGAATGAAATTCATGAGGTACCTAAATGCATATTGCATGGTATTGGAATACAATATACAGCGAGTATGTAATCAACCACACTAACTCCTTACCCTGGAATTTCTAGTTAAACAAAAAAAGAAAAAAAATTACATGATCTCACTGAATCCTCTATTTTTCAATATATTTTTAATGGAAACCAAACAAGTGGGATTAAATGAGACTAATTCAAAAATCAAAATAAAAGGTGAGAGTTTTTAAAGTTCAATAGAAAAATGCAAATAACTTTAAATTAAGTTAAAGTCGTATATGAGAATAATTCATATTCTTTATAAAAAAAATCAGAAATTGTGACTTTCCCATTCCCTATATAAAGGCAACAACAGATGTTAGTTGTAGAGTGTGAGTAAGAGTAGTTAAGCAAGTAGTAGTTTCAAATGGGCGTGTAGAAATTTGGACAAGGCTTCCAATGCTCTTGTATGTCAATTTAAACACACTTCTTCACATCATGACATAACAAATGGAGTATTGGATGCCTTTGAGGGAGGCTGTAAGCTTTACTACTCCTCCTGCATTATTTGTCTTAAAATTGTACGTACCAGGTTCCAAACTTTCTCTTCTTAGTTCTCACTCGAAATCAGTCATCATCATCGTTTGCGAGGTGCGACTTTTTGTAATTATAATCTTTGTACCAAACTGATTAAACTATTAGGGCATGAAGTTTCCTGATCCTGATGAAACTTAGAAATAAAAGGCCTTTTGTTAGCTCGTGTTAATGGAGGATCTTTGCCATTCTCTGGTGAAAAAGATAGCAACTAGCTAGTTGTACTACAATATTTGGAAAGTTTAAAAGAAAAAAGCTTGCTATTATTTGATTGCTAGTTGTAGTACATAATTAATATTGATTGCTTATGATCATGTCAATATTATGAGTCGTCTGGATTGAATGAGATGTGCTAGACCATCGCGAGATGTACTCTTTTGGTTTTTTTACGTTGGAAAAGATTTTATTTGATCTCTTTGCTTGGTCTTTAGTGTATATATGCACATATTTTTTGAACCTTTTTCTTTTTTGAATTTTAACTTGCAGGAAATGGTAAAAACACACCATCTATGATGGTCTAAAATTCTATTACGGATTCGAAAAATGAGACAACATCCGTTTTAATCAGGGAATCAGATATAAAAAAGTCTAGCAAATATTTCCGTGAATCAGAAGATGAGATGCTAAATATTCTGATGAGGACCTAAACGATAATTTGGATATATGATTTTGTTACATCATTCTCAGTCATTTGATTTTACCTTCTAAATTATTTTTCTCATTGTAAACTAGAAGGTATGTAGATATCATACACTGGATTGCAAAATTCCATGATGTAGAAGTGGCAATTATTGTTCTTTACACAAGTTACCTATGAGAATGAGGGGAAGTAGGTTGTAGATCAGAAATATGGGGGATGAAGTTATTTCCTGCTGTCTATCCATTCCTTGGGAAGATGTTGCACACAGGGATGGACCGATTAAAGAGCGAAAAGATTGGTGAAAGCATGGAATTGATTGCAGGCCTACCTGGTAAATCGACTGCCTATCGAAGTTGATTGAATCCGAATTTTTACTCTTCCTTGTATACCGCACAAGAAAGAAATAATTACTTAAAAAGTCTATTTTTAGGATCTAATTTTAAAATATGTCTATTTTTAATAATATTGTGTATATATTTTTGATAATATTGTATAAATGTCCATTTTAAAAAAAAAACAATTGCTTGTAGTACACATTTTGCCATTTTACTATATTTAAAATAATTTCCCTCATTATGTTTCAAAAATTTTGTTTCCCTTATTTGTTCATCATTGTTGTATCTTTATCTTAATGACTAGTTCTTTATTATAGTGATTGCTTGTTAGTATGATTTAGGTTTTTTATAAACATATTTCTTAAACATGATTTAGGTTTCTTATAAACCTATTTTTTTTAAGTAAGATTTAGATTTTTTATGATAATTATAACATTATGATGATAATTTATTCTTCTATATTATTATTGGTATTATTTTAATAGTTAGTTTATAAAGTTTAAATGTGATAAGAAATTGTCTATTTTTTTAATGATAATTATGATATCATTATGATGTTTTTCTTTATGGTATTACTATATCATTATGATTTTTTTAATGATAATTACTATATCAATAAGATATCTTTTCCTTTTGTAACAACTTTTTTACCAATTATGATGATAGCTACTATATCATTATGATGTTTTTCTTTATGACGTTACCATATTATTATGATATTTTTCTTTATGATAATTGCTATATCAGTATGATATCTTTTCCTTCCATAATAGTTTGTTTACCAATTTCATGAAATCAAATTTAGGCATCTTTATTTAGAATTTTTTCTTCCCTTTTTTTTTGTCTATTTTCTTTTTAATGATTCCTTTATTTATTAATTCTCAATTCTTTATAAAGGGTAGTATTGTCTTTATAAGTACTATTTTAGACATTTTTATAACTAAAAAATGGATATTTTTTAAATCAACATCTGTAATTTGGACATCTATGTAAATAAGCCCCACAAGGAACATAACTCCATGGCGGATAACTGCCAACATATCCTTTTCTTGAGATAAAAGCTGGAAGTTGTGTACATCAATCCCACAATAATTCAAAGCATTCAAAAAATACTAAAATAATAAGTTGATGCTTTAGTAAAACAGAGGTCAGTTTTTGGTGTACCATAGTGGTTCACTTTTTAGTGTTCCGTTGGTTTGAATTTTGGTATACATTTTGGTATATATGCTAGTGTTTGGTAAGCCAATGGTCTACTTTTCTATCATTTGTCCCAAAGCAATGGACTGCCGACCACGCAAGCTCGACGGCATAGAAGCTCGACTTTGCACCGAGCCTGTCAGTTCGACCTTGCTTGCATGCAAGCCAAGACTGGGCACCACTGCAAATACCACACGTTAGATTTGGAAGGCGTTACGCACCATGCAGCGTGAGAAAGCATCGGCGTGGAAAGAGAGAACTAGGAAAAGCGGGAAAAAAAAAGTTCTACTCATAACCTAATAGTAATTTCCAATTTATTTATCACCTAGATTGGTACCAAAGAAAGCTAAACATGCCAATTAGATTGGTGCCTAAACAAATTAAGAAATCAATATTAAGTAGCTCTTTCGTGTAATTTTATTGGTCAAAATGAGATGAAATGTAAAATAAAAAAGGGAGAAAAGCTTAGTAAAAGGGTTATTTACATAAATGTCTAAATTAAAGATTATGATTTAAAAAATGTCCATTTTTTTCTTTTATTGCATGAATGTCTAAATTGATACTTTTAAAGACCACATTACCCTTTCATCAAGAATTGAAAATAAATAAATAAATAATTGATGAAAATGAAAGAAAAAAAATCTAAAACCTTTCAGATTACGCAAATCTTTCATTAAAGGGAAAAATATCATTTTACTTGATTTCTTATAAAGAAAAAAGAAATATTAGTTGTATGACATATAAAAAAACATTCATTATAATAAATAATTGGTCGTTAAGATAAATTCATAACGAACATATAAAAAATGATATGATTCAAAAATATTAAACACTTTATTAAAACCTAAAAAAGACATTATAATGATATACTAATTATCATAAAAAAAAAAAAAGAATATCATAATGATATAGTAATATCACAAAGAAAAAAACATAGCACATTTAAAAAAAATAATGATCTAGTAATTACCATAAAGAAATAAACAATTTCATATCAAATTTAAACTTTAAAAACTATCTCTTTATAAAAAATAAAAATAAAAAAAAAAACTTTAGAAACTACATAATATAAATAATAAATTATCAAAATAAAATAATAATTATCATAAATTAAGAAGTTAAATCATAGTTAAAAAAAATTGTTTCTAAGAAATCTGATTGTAAAGAAACAAAAAACAAAAAACATAAATCATACTAATAAGCAATCAATGTAATAAACAACTAATAATTAAGATAAAGATAAAAAATGATTAACAAATAAAGAAAAAATTAATGATTCTAATAATTAGTGAAAATGATGGTAAAAGAGCAAAATGAGTAGTACAGGCAGTTATTTATTTCAAAATGGACATTTACGCAATATTATCAAAAAATGGATATATTTTAAAATGAGGTCCTAAAAATAGACTTTTTGCGTAATTATTTCTAGTTAAATATATATTGAATAACCTGGTTACTGTAGAGGGTAAGTCCACCGTATTTTAGACTCTTGAGTTAAATCGTTCAAATTGAGTTGGGTAGGAAGATTTCTTCTTCACTTGGCACTTGTTGTGTGTAAATTACTAAATTGGGGGGAAGTTTGGAAGACTCTACAGGGATGCGGACCTAGCAAGTGCTGTTTATAGGTGGTGTTACTGGTCCAAAGTTCCCCTTTGGTTGGAGGACTTGGAGTGCCACAAGAAAACATTAAAACTTTTAAAGTAAGTTTGTGCTTTGAAAGGGATTATATTAGATGAAGAGGCATCAAACTAACCAAAAAAAAAAAGTGTGGCAAAAGAGACATTCTTCATAATTTACACAAAATTATATCATTTAATTAGCATTGCTTGAGAATTTTTTTTGAGATAGTAGTTTTGAGTAGAATTAGTAATTTCACGCATTAATCTACAAGGACCATCTTAAATAGTATGGAGAAAATCTGATCTAACAATTAAAAGTTTTACATGTTTTGGGTTATGGGATGGGGCAATGGGCAAATTTAGGGTTCTTGACCCCATCCCCGTTTACCTGTCTCATTTAATTATATATTATTTTTAAATCAAAGATATTACACATAATGTGTTATGATATGTATATAATTTGGAGTATTAAATTTTAACATTTTTAATAACTAATTAGATAAACAGGGTATATGCATGTATTCTGAACCCGTGATGGGAAAATCTATCTCGCCTCTATTAATTTAAAATGGATTAATATAGAAGGTGGGGATAGGATGTGTTTTCATTGTAGAGCGAATTAGTGGGAGGATCATCTTATCTCAAACCCACTCCATTGTCATTCCTACTTTTGAGCCAGTGACATTACACACTATGCAATGACAAGGACATCACGTTCTAATTAAAAAAAAAAAAAAAATTCTTTGGAGATTGGTGATCCACAAAAAGTCGTGCAATCTTTTTGTATGAGCTATCTAATTCGCTATCCCAAGGGTCAAGAGGATCAGATTTCTTCACTCTTTTTTTTCTCTGATTAAACGTACAAAAATATCAGAATATATATAACCTCTCGCACGTTTTTTTTTTTTTTTTTTTAAATATTCCTAGAGTGAAGAAGAATATGAAAGCCATATAAAGTTCAAGAACCAGCCATGAATTAATTAACCATTGTGAAAAGCCCAAAAAAAGCCTTTTCTTTCACATAATATTGCCAGATACTCTCTTAAAAGCACCTTGATGTTTCCATTTACATGCATATGATATATATGGAAGGGCAAAATAAGATATTATAATAAGACTATATGATATATATATATATATATATAAATCGCACCTTTTCATTGACTGATAATTGAAGCAAAACAATATTTATCAGCTCACCTGGCTAGATATATACGCATTCAACAAAGGGCAAAAAGTTCCATCTGTGGCTTAAAAAATTAGTAGATACTTTGTGATAGATATGGTGCATAATAGTTATATTCTTGATAGGATTTGTTTGAATCGACACACACACACACACACACACACACACACATCAATTCATGTTTTTTTGTTACCTAATTTTGCCCCCTAAGATTTGATTTTTATTCCTTGAGAACTGTCACTCACTCGGAAAAAGACTATCCATTAAAACGAGTCAATGAAGTAACAATTTGCAAAAGAAGATACGAGAACCATGCATATAACATATGCTTTCACTAATTTAGTAGGATTTGATTAGGGAATTTGTGGGCAGTTAAAAGATGGTGGTTTTAATTAGGCCGCTGTCATATATTGATATTCTTAGCATGGTCCAATTACAATTTCTAATTCTTTACGAAAGCAATAACGTGTATTGGGGGAAAAAAATCTACTTTCCATATGTAAAGTTGATCAATTTTAGCCTAATACATTCTTCACTCTACTTTAAGGTCTCTGCATGCAGAATTTCAGGCTTATTTGAGGACTCCACCACCAGTAGAAAAAGTGAATTTCATGATGATTAAATTATTATTGAAGGATAGGACGACAAATAAAAACCATATGAAATCCAGAATTGTTGGATGTATTGACATATATGATAACAAATTTTGACAAGGAAAATCGTTTCTGCAAAAAAAAAAAAAATGTCGTTAGATATTGTTTTGCATATAAAAAGTTCGTTTTTTCATGTTTTTCCACTACCGACCTGTCCCATGTGTTTGTCCATATTTCATAGAAGTTCTCAAAATCGTCCATATTTCATTCAATTTCTCAAAATCAACTTGATATATGTATATTACAATTCCTACAATAACTACTTGATATATATGCGTAAACTTTATTTTCACTAATTCTAGTCCTAAAAATCTAATAAACATTATACTTTAAAACTTTTGCCAAAAAAATCAAATAAAAAAAAACTGTTGCAAACAAAAATCTAAACTTTGAACGTCCTCATGTTTTTGCATTACACACCAACAAGTAACATATTAAGCCCCAAGTGGAAAAACTTAAATAACTTTTTTTTTTCTATCTAATGTCTATTTCTAAAGTTCTAATGAACATAGATTAGGTATACAAAATAATACACATTTTAAGAATTATCCCTAATCCAAACATTATACATTTAAAACTTTCAAATAAAAAATTTTAGAGTGGCTTCGAGAGTCTTGGGGGTAGGGAGAAAGAGAGAGAGACAGAGAGAGTGGCTTTGAGGGTTATTTGTGGGACGGCAGAGGAGGTTGGGGTTCAGGTCGGCGAGGCCGCATGAGGCCTGGGTGACGACAGTTTCATGAGATTAGGGGTTGTTCTTGGCGGCGGCGTTCTTCTTGCTATTGAAAGAAACAACAAAATCCAATCTTGTTCACAAAAATCAAATATCATCAAAAACTTCCCTTTGCAGCCCCTGGATTGACGATAGCTTTGAATCTATTGGTGTGGTGAGTCTAGTCTCTATAATGACAACCTCTTTTTTCTGCGACTTTATGGAAAGATGGATTGCGGTGAATTTGAATCTATATATCCATCAAAATATTGCAAGATTTGTAATTATCCAATATATATATATATATATACTTCCAAATGGTCTGATCGAATGAGTGATCTCATATTCGAGTCTTGAAAAAAATGCTTGAGACTATTTTTAAATTATTCGTTCATAACTCATTAATCCTTGACAAGACTAAAGTCGCCCACTATATTTTAATGTAATTAGCTATATATATATATATATATATATATCTGAATATGAACCTTCCTATTGTGTGACGACACTTTCGCTGCCCCACCCTACACTATTTCTTATGGAAAAAGCTTGTAAGATTAAACAAGACACATTTGAAGTTGAATTATTATGGGCATAGAATTATTAAAATTTGACATTCCCTTATTAAGGATACTGTATTAGATTACAAGATAGACAGTAGACATTCCCTTAAGCAAATAAATTAGTATCCTTATCCAATATAACCAAGCAGGATATATTCCAAACCATCTATTTATACTTTCCAACGTCAAACCCAAATTGCATGCATGCCCATTGTAGTTGGGAAAGCGCAAGTTTTTATTTTTTTATTTTTATTTTTATTTTTATTTTTTATCAGTATGAATATTGAGCTGTAGTTGAAAATGCTTTGCATATCTACGTCTAACGAGTCCAAAAGAATCAAGAACTTTAATTTGATTCATGCAGCGATTTTACAAATTATTTATGTCATCTTTACCCCCAAACTTCACGGTCATTCTTACTTTATTTTTTGAACTTTAAAATCTCTTACTTTATCCCCTTGAATCCTAAACAAGTCCCACTTAACTCTTCTATTCGAATTTCTATTAAAAAGAAACTTATAAAAAGAGGAAATAGTCTTACTTAACTTCCTATGCAAGAATTTTTAAAACAGATAGAAAAAGATACACGACCAAACTAAATCCACTCCTTTTCAATCTAGGGTTATATACAAGAATGTCATAAATTTGACAACTCCTTACATTTATGCTTATCATAACATTAAAGTTGATAATTTGAATGTTATGTTAGAGTGTGCAAAATTATAAGAATGTACTCAAAACATGACTCTTCATCTAATTTTCTCTTCAAAAAATCTATTTGTCTTGAAATCTAATATAGAGAATAAAATAAGACTAATTCAAAAGTCAATGGATAAAACAGAGGCAAAATGAGAATATGTTAAAGTGACATATATATGAGAATATTGGGGGGTGGGGGCGGGGCGGGGCGCTGGCAGATGAACTTTCCCCGTTCCCTATATAAAGCCAATCACATATTGTAGTTGTTGAGTATGAGTAAGAGTTGCAGAATAAAGTAGTAGTTTCTTAACTTGAGTCGAAATTGTGGAGAAGGTTTCAACCACCCTTGGAGGCTTCCAATATTCTTATATGTCAATTAATTATATGAAGACACTAATTTTCGTTTTCATATCATGACATATGGAGTGTTGGAGGCTTTCGAGGTTGGCTGTAAGCTTACTCCTCGTGCATATGTCTTAATAATTGTTGCTGCAGGCCAACGCCAAACTCTCTCTTCTCGGCATCTTTACTCGAAATCGATCATCCTTTTCGCGAGGTGCCATTTCTTGCTATAATCTTTGTACCAAACCAATAATTAGGGCATGCAGTTTGCTGATCCCTGATCATGAAACTCAGAAGAAGGCCAATTTGAGTGAACTATATAGCTCTCATGCATTCCTAATCCAAGTCCAATGTTAACAGAAGACCATATTTCGCAATTCAGTCGAATTCCTGAAGGAAATAAGGGCATGTATGGAAGTGATCATCAATATATATATATTTATATATATAGCAGGATGAGCATGATATGCATATATATACATATATATATATATATATAAAAATTGCCCTCAGAAAAATGAAATTCAGACGGGAATAATTAATAATCACAAATACAATATTCGGTGATGAGTAATTCAAAGCTTGTTTAAGAGAGAAACCATAAAGATTTAACTATATGAAAGAAACTTTTCAAAAGAACTAAATGTGAAAGGAGCCTAGGGTAGCTAGATAAGGCCACCGGATTATACACACACACATATGTATGTATTTCTTCACTATAGCAATTAGGTGAGTTTCTACTCACACACATATTTTATTCAAATATATATTAAAAGTATTTATCATTATTTTATGATAAACAAAACAACATTAAACCATTCAATCTTTTGTATTAACAAACATGAAGGATTTCTTTATGTGCATTATTTTCAATTGACAAGCGTGTAATTATTTCATGAGAGAGACAAAATCAAGCTCAATAAGAAATAAATTTTTGCCTCTTTAAAATGTCTTTCATGTTCAATGCAGATATTCTTCAGATTGATATAATAATGAACCTAGATGTCGATTTTTAGTCGCCTACAATTTTCATGATGTAGCCCTTAGAAGCTACATGGTCTAATTAAAATTCACATAAACCACATAAAAAATAGAGAAAAATCTAAATCAAATACCACAATCAGATTGAGATGTAAACGGACCAACTTGTAACTATCATAGAATGAGATCTAGGCAGGCTGATAACATTCATTAAAAGTTACTGGATCCCCAGTGTCAGCTTTTGCCTTATAGGGGAATTTACTGTGGATTAAGTTTGTACATAAATAAAGCTGATTAGAATCTTAACTTGATGATAATACTGGATATTGTGCACGAGTTTCCATTATAGCTTTTGAAACCTTACGAAGTTGATCAATATTTACCTAACCTAGAGGAATATTGATCTCTATTCAAATATTGTCAAAAATTTCCCCTTGCAACCCCTGGATTTAGTGAGTGTATGACAACCTCTTTTCTTCAGCGACTTTTGAAAAATATGGATTGCTGAATATGCACCTTTTGCTATCCATCAAATTGCAATATTTCAAGTTATCCAGCATATATACTTCCAAGTGGTTTCATCAAATTGGAGATCTCATATTGGAATCTTATGAAAAACGCTTGAGAGTATTATTTCTAGATTATTAGTTGTTTGAGTCTTATAAAAAACGCTTGAGAGTACTATTTCTAAATTATTAGTTCTTTACTCGTTAATCATTGATAAGTATAAAGTCAACTCACTATCTTTTAAAGTAATTAGCATTATATACATATATCTCAATATGAACATTCCTTATCGCGTGAGGGTCCTTTGGGCCCCACTAAACTATTTCTTATGGAAGAAGGGCTCGTAAGATTGAAACAATATACGATTGAGGTTGAATTATTAATATTTGACATTCTCTTCTTAGGGATACTGTGCTATACTGCTACAAGATAGACAGTAGACGTTCCCTAAAGCAAACAAGTTAGTATCCTTATCCAATATATAACCAAGCAGGATATATTCCAAACCATTCATATATACCTTCCAACGTCAAACCAAAATTGCGTGCATGCCCATTGTAGTTAGGAAAGCGCAAGATTTTTTTTTTTTTTTCCGCGCGGGGGGGGGGGGGGGGGGGGGGGGGGGGGGGGGGGTGTGTCAGTCTGAATATTGAGCTGTAATTCAAAATAAGAATTGCATTATGTGTGTCTTTGCATATATGTAGATATCTATATATATATATATATATGCACATACCAACATCTAAGGAGGCTAAAAGAGTCATCAACTTTAATTTGATTCGTGAAACGACTTAATTAATTATTCATCTCGTCTTTGCCCAAAACTTCACAGTAACTCTCACTTCATATATTTCTTAAACTATTAAATCTCTCATTTTTTTTTAATTAGTCTCACTTAACTCTCTTATCAGAATTTCTGCTAAAAAAAGATATAAGAAGATGAATTAATCTCAATTAACTTCTTATACTGGAAATTCTATTAAAAAAAAAAAAAAAAAACAAATGAATACAAGATTACATGTTCACTCTAAATCCTCTCTTTTTCAATCTATTTGTCACGGAAATCTAACAGAGTGGATGAAATATGACTAATTCAAAAATCATAAGGCAAAATGAGAGTTTTTAAAGTATTAGTGGGCAAAAGAGAATAACGATAAAGCGACATATATATGAGAATTGTCCATATATATATATATATATATAATAAAAAAAAGAACAAAAAAAAAAAAAGAAGAAGAAGAAATTGTGAGTAAATGAACTTTCCCCGTTCCCTATATAAAGGCAACAGATTTTAGTTTGTTGGTTATGAGTTAGAGTTGCACAACAAAGTAGTAGTTTCTTAATTTGTGTTGAAATTGTGGAGAAGGCTTCAACCACCCTCAAAGGCTTCCAATATTCTAGTATGTCAATTAATTATGAAGACACTAATTTTCGTACGTTTTCATATATCATGACATATGGAGTGTTGGAGGTCTTTGAGGCTGCCTGTAAGCTCTACTCCTAGCGAATATGTCTTCAAAGTGTAACAGGCCTGCTCCAAACTTTCTCTTCTCGGTGTCCTAACTCGAAATCGATCATCCTTTTCGATCACGAGGTGCAACTTCTTGCTATATTCTTTTTACCAACCTGATAATTAGGGCATGCAGTTTCCTGATCATGAAACTTCTGAGAAGAATTGCCCTCTACAGTTCCGAATCCAAATAATCCAATGTTATGTTTAACGGTGGAATATCATTTGGAAATGACAATATCCATTGGAATTCATGAAGGAAACTTTCTACCAGCGTCCAAATCAAAATGCCGTCAAAAAAATGAAATTAAGACGTGAATAATTCATCAGACTAGATTCGGTGATGATAAGTTCTAATTCAAAGCTTGTATAAGAGAGCTATATGAAAAGAACAGGCTAGCGGTAGCTACAAGCTAGAAAAGGCCACCAGATTATACATATCCCTTTAATGCGTTTCCTTTGTAAATATGGTACTTTTTTCTGGTACGGTGCATTTATTTGAGGTAAAACTAAGAGCTCATTATTAGCTATTTGAAACTAACAATGAGATTGGATAAGAATCCATGAATTATATTAAAGGTACGTTTGGTGTTCGGGTTGAGTTTGAAATAGAATGAAATTTTTATGTTGAAATTTGTTGACTTTTCAAAAACTAGTTATAATTTTTATTGATTTTTTCAGAAAAAAAGACAAAAAAACGAACTGTAAAGTACAATTGAGTTCAAACTCAACTTAAATTACAAACGTAGGCTAAAATAAATAGATCATGTCAAAACACCAAGATCTATATATCAAACAATTCATATTATAGATAACAAGATTATACCATTCATTCTATTAAAAAAAAGATTTGAAAGGATTTCTTTGTGCATTATTTTCAATTCACATGCATGTAATTTCCTAAAATAGACAAAATCAAGTTCCATAAGAAATAAACTTCTGACTTTTTAAAATGCCTCTTCCACTTCTAGTGTATTCTTCTGTTTGATGTAATAATGAATCTATTGTTAATGTCGATTTTTCCTATTTAAAAATTTTCAGATGTAGCCCTCAAAAGCTACATATATTATAAAAATCACACAAAGCACAGGGGAAAAAAAGAAAAAGGAAAAAAGGAAAACCGATAACCCTAAATCAATAACCACAACCAGATTGAGATGTAAACTGACCAACTTATAACTATATTAATTATAGAATGATGTCTAGATAGGCTCTTACTATTCATTAAAACAAAAAACTAAAAATACGAAATAGAGAAAAAGATCACAAATCCTACCCTAGTAAGAAGGATTGTCGAAATTCATGATAAACATAGAAGAAAAACAGCAGAAAAGAAGAATTAATAATGGTGATTAATTGTAGCTGCAAACATAACCTAGCGTAATTTTATACATGATTTCACCAAAAAGGTATAGAGTTCAAGTCTTTCCACCTCAAATTTCAAATTTCAAATAATAATAATAATAATAATAATGGTGATCAATTAAGTAGTTTGGCCCTTGAAACAACAAATAGTCAGGCCTGGGCATTCTTTTATAAACAGCGGCGTATTGTAGGCAAATTAAAAAGTTACTGGATCCCGGTGTTAGCTTTTGCCTTATATAAAGGGGAATTTACTTTGAATTAATTGTATAATTAAAGCTAATTAGAACCTTAACTTGATGATAATATTGGATGTGCACGAGATTCGATTAGCTTTTAAAACCTTGTGAAGGTCAATATACTTTACCTAACCTAGAGGAATATTGATCTCTATTTTCCCATGTATGATATTTTCCAACTATATTTTTCTCACCACTAGGAATAATTATAGGCGTACGTGCCATGAATTAGGCCAATGTGGCTTAACTTTATACCACACAATAACAATATCTTTTCATGAAAAGTAGCGCAGATAAAAAGCATCATTTAATAAATTATAAATAACTATATTTTTAATGATATGGTGTAGATTGTCTTGACACTACGGAAATTGTAAACTTCATATATTGATAATTAATTTACACGTGACCAGCCTTCATCCTTAGGTTGAGTTATCATAATAAAAATAATTATCAAGTCACGATAAATGTCATGATGAATATCATCATCCTCTGTAAGGTGTGCCACCACATATTATTCTTCGTAAAATATGCACCAACACTCGAACCTTTAATCATGTACTTAATGCGTTAAATTCGTTAACGCTAAATTACCATGTTCTGTGATCTATATACATGCTTTGTTATACAATACAAAAATCTTGTATATTCTCAACCTTTACATGTTATGTATTGTTATGTTTGTGTGTGTGTATATATATATAGGATCCCATCGAAGAAGTTATAGTACTAAAGATACATATAAAACATAAATCAACTTAAAAGATTTGTCGTCTTTCATCTTTTTGAACTAAAACATGTAAAGGTTGGATTGTACTATAGCTTTATTTATTTATTTATTATTATTATTATCATTATTTTACAAGAGATTGTAATATAGAGCTTTAATTACATTCAAGAATGACTTTGTAATCTTTTTCATATTTTTTTCGAAGTTATTTTCGTTACTATTATGCCTTAGCTTTGACATGTCATAGTATAGGACTGGTCCCATAGCCTCTTGTCTACAATCAGATTCCAGCTTTTCATTTTTCTTTTTTAAACAAATAAAAAGTCAACCAAAAAAATTGTTGCTGTTCCGCAGTGATCAGCATTGAGCTGCGAATCAAATACTTGCGATATTTGCGTGATAGAGACTTCACAAAAACGAATAACAGGGAAATAATTTGTATTAAAAAAAAAAGACAAAAATAAAACGTAAAATGAGCTTTCGATTCAATCAGCTTTATTCGCTCGTTACAATCTATGTTATATATAGTACTGCCGAACGCTCCTATATAAATGCAAGAGAGGCTTCTTCTTGAGTATGGCATGGTTACATATATATTATATTATATATATATATATATGTATGTATATTTATAGAGAAGTAATCATGATATGATCACGCTGAAGGATTCCAACCACCCTCAAAGGCTTCCAATATTCAATATTGTATATGTCCATGTTTATAACAGACATATATATTTATATGTATATTATTGGGTATTGGAGGTTCTTTGTGGAAGGTTGCCATGGCCTTCTATAGTATTACACTCTAAAAATCCATAAATATTTATCTCAATTAACAGTATTATAGCAATATCGTGCAATTGGTAGTACTAGTTTTGAGAATATTTATTTAAGTTTTTAGGTTTAATTTCATAAATAGCACCTGCATGAAAAATATTATTAAAACTAGTACTATTTTTATTTTCTTTCAATACTAGCACTGCCATGTCATTTTTAGAAATTGAGGTGGCTTTAAAATGCTGAAAATGCCCTCACATATTCATCCAATCCTAAACCCTAAAATCTCCCCACTTTCCCGCCCACACCTAGTTGGCCTGCCCATTCCCCCCCCCCCCCCCCCCCCCTCCCCCTCACGCTCTCTTTCTCTTCACCATAATTGAAGATCTACAGCTCAGCTATCTCATCTCACCCTCACTCTCTCCCCATCCCTGTTCTCTCTATTCACCTCACGCTCTCTCTTTCTTCACCATAGTTGAAAAAGGTTGCAGCTCATCTCCTAGTCCACTTGCAGCTTAGCTCACTTTACAATAGCCACGTCCTAGCTTAGCTCATGTCCAGATTTGAGGTAATGGTGTTTGTTCTTTTGTTTTATTTGTTTTTAAATCTTTAAATGGGTTTGTATTTTGAATTATAATATAAAAAAAAAGACTATGTTAAACTTTTGAGGGTAAGTTCTTGCAACATCTATTGTCTCTTATAGCTTTAGTGATAATAAGATAGATTTCCTGTGTTTTTTGGTATCTTACTATAAGATTTCCCGTTTTGAAAAATTTTCGACAGTTAGTAATGGTAAACATCTTATATTTTTTGACCAAAAGGTAATTATTATATTGACTAATATCTTACGATTTCATTTGGAAATGGTTGCGGTTTATGTTTTCATCAAGTATAACGGTCGGTGGATCGATGCATCGAGATACGTTGGTGATGAAATGAAGGGAATAATAGTACTTCTTACCGCAACTTATGTTGGTCTTATTAAGTTGGTGTGGAGTATTATTAGATTGATGGGCCTAGAGAAGACTATAGTCATGAAATATGCCGTTGATTCTGGAATGCCTTCTGTGAAGATACAGTCTGACGCTGACATTCATTTCTACATACAATCGAAGTACAAAGATGTTCATATGCTTAGCAAATTCCTAATTAACATCGATGTATTGGATGAGTCGATGGCCGAAGCTATATTCATTTCTACTATGTTTAATTGTTGTTATCGGATTTGAATTTAGTACATGCATTCCTATTTATTGTCGTGTTTACATGTAGTTTTACAATAGTTCATTACTATATTGATCAATAAGTCATCTTCATAATGACATGCTCAGTAGTTACTTTCATTTAATGATGTATAAAAGAGTTTTGAAATGCATAAATATTTAACAACCTAAATTATTTTTAAAGTCAATATTATTATTGCAAAAAGTTTGACATTCAACTGAAATATAGTTTAACAATTATTAGTGTAAAGTAGTAATTATATATATGACCAGTGGGTCAATTCCATAATGACCTCAGTAATTTGTTCCATTTATTGATGTAAGAAAGGATTTTGAAACGAACAAATTGGAGTCGGCCTAAGTTATTTGTAACGTCAATATTATTGTTGCATCAAATTTGACATTTGACAGAAATACCTAATAGGTCATTTTCATAATGACTAGTGGGTAATTTACATTATGACCTGTTGAATAGTTAGTTTCAACCAATGATGTATAAAAAAGTTTTGAGCAATTATGTCATTTACATTATGACTTCTTGACTTATTTATAACGTTTATACTATTGTTGCATCTAGTTTGACATTCAACCTAAATATAGTTTTAAGTGTTAGTAGTGACTGGTATTTAAGGGTCAGTTCATAATGACTGTCCATGTATTTTAGTTCCATAAATAAGACCATATTGATCATCTTATGTTCTCATCAACATCTGTATTAATCAAGTGACAACCATTCCCTCATATTTCCATTGTCTCCCCAATGTTGACAAATGTATCAATCTTTGAGAGGATTATTTCAGTATCGATAACGCGACTCATAAACTAAACCTACAGTAATATTATAACAAGAGAAAGTATTTTTTTTTTTCAAAACTTCAATTAAAAATGCAAACTTTTCTTCAACAAATAAATTAAAACTGTATATTTTTGCAAAATATCTATTAAAAATGCAAACTTTTTTTAAAAAAAAATCAATTAAAAATTCAAACGTTTTACTTCTTCAACAGCCGTTTTACCCAGACCCGAGGAGCTTTTCTCCGGCAAAACCATGAATTGTCGAGACCTCCTTTTGGGAGTAAGGTTTTTCTCGGGCGACTTCGTGGGTTTGGCAGTGGGTTTTGATGGATTTTTACTATGGATTTTGGTGGAGGTTTCAATGGTTTTCTCTGTTTCCTTGCCCATTAAGAAGGTCAGTATTTATCGACGAATTGGGCGACTGTTTTTGATGGTTTTCGACAATTTCCGATGAGTCTCTCTCTCTGCATTCTCCTTCTCTCTCTTCTCTAAACTATCTTTCTCTCTAGAAATTGAAATTGTGTTATTAGGTCTTAGAAGCACAATTTAGGTTGTGGAAGACAGGGGCAAGGTTGGAATTTTGCCTCTCTTACAAGCTTGTGGGTCCCATAAATCAGATAAAAAAACTGGCATGACAATGCTAGTATTGAAAGGAAATAAAAATGGTGCTAATTTTAATAATATTTTTCTCACATATGTTATTTATGAAATTAACCCATTTTTACTTAATTGGAGATATTTTTGCCATCTATCTAGGTTAGTTTTCTCATTATTATCAAGTTTTCTTTATTTCCATTTTGTTACTTTAGCTTCCTATTTTGTTATTTAGTTTACCTACCAAATGTGATAGTTTATGCGTCCATTTGGATTGATAGTTGGACTTAAAATTTTTAAGTCGAAATTGGTTAACCTTTTAAAAACTAATTATAATTATTATTAACTTTTCAAAAAAAGATAAAAATCCAATAAAAAAAATACAGTTTAGTTGTAGTTAAACTAATGTGCCAAGCAATGCATATATTTTAAATTGAATGAGTATCCCCTAGCTATAATATACTTTCATTGATGTTCTAACTTCTCACATTAATTTTTTTTTCAAGGCCATACATACATAGATATGTGTGTGTATAAATATATATATATATATATATATGTATAGAAAGAGAGAGGATAGTCTTACATCCCTATATATGCGGGATGGTCTTATTAATGGGTAATTGGTTTCTGGGCAATTAACTGCTCTGGGTTTTTTTGGTTCAATTTAAACATAGCTTAAACCCAAAAGTGAATTAAAATGAAAAAACCAACCATTATCTTCGATTACACTTTCCTTTTTCCCAAAAACCAACCTTTCGCCTCATCGATACTCAAACTAAACTACAGCGTTTAATAATTTCCATCCCTTGTTTTTTTTTTTTTTTTTTTTTTTTTTTACGTGCACTGTCATCACATTGTATATTTCTCACGAGTAGTTCACATCTCCATCATGAACAAGGCACAAATAGGGCTCAAATTATGCATACAAAAATTCTTTTCCTTTTTTAATAAACTTGCTTTTACCTAAATGCCCTCATTTCCTTTAAAAAAAAGCTTTCTTTCCCTGTCTGGATGCCCGACATCTCCAGCTTTTCTTCTGTTCCCATCAGTGCCGCTCATGCTGCTCTCGACATGTGTTCGCTACCTGTGGCTTTTCCTTGCCATGTCAGCGCCGGATACCAAAGGATATCGGATTTGAAACCTTGTGTGTGTATATATATATATATACATGTCGTTTCATAGTTTGATCTCAACTTACAAATTAGCAGGACAACGAATGATGTTTGGCCCTTCACTCCTTAATGTGTTCTCTGATCTTTGGTTTGTGTGGTACGACAGGAGCAAAGCCACATAAATTTTGTGTTCGACTGCCCATCTGCCATTGCCATGATGCTGGAACTGGTAAGCTACGGTTCAAAGTTGTGTATTATCGGCGGGGATTTTTTTTTTTTTTTTTTTTTTTTTTTTTTTAAGTTTCGATTAGACTCTAAATTTCTATTTTTGAATACTTTTTACTTATTTCAAATAAAACCAAGAGAAAATTCCTCTATTACATAAGTTCATATATTTTTGTAGTTAAAATTTGAAAACAATTACGGTTTTACTTTCGTTATAAGATGTATAATTCAAATACTCATTTTTAATTTCAAAAAAAAAAAAAGGAAAGGTGAAAAAATGAAATGCCAATTTCTAATGAGTTTTGTATAAAGAGAAATGATAGTAAATAACATTTTTACCAAAATAATTAAAATAAATAACATGTTTTTAAAATATTTATCATAAATAACAATTTACCTGATAAATAAAAAAATATAATAAGTAAATTACATATTTATAAGATATAAGTAAATCATTTACTGGATAAACCTGCTATTTATTTCAAATATTTTAAAAATATATTATTTACTTTAATTATTCTCTGAAAATTACTATTCCCTTCTTTCTCCTCTTAAAAATTTTGTTTCATTTAGAAGGCAGTGGAGAGAGATAACTCTATAAAGGGAAGAGCAAAAAGGAGTAATTAGACTGATGAGTAATTTGACCAAATAATGATTTTTTTTTTTTTTTTTTGTGAATAAAAAGATCTTACGATGGCCTCATCATTTCTAGGTTTTCAACCCCACAAGAACCCATTTTCCTAGATATGGCAGTGAGACATGTTATTTATACTAGTTTCTCTCAGTCGGCCATCCGGGATCTACCCTGTTATTACCGAACCATGCTTCAATAGCCGAAGCTGGAGCGAGATCTAAGAGAAGGGAATGTGAATCGAACTTGGATGAACGAACGGGAGAAACCTAGCAAAGGTACCCATTCTTGCCAGCACATCCATCCCTACGGGTGTAAATAATGAATTTTTTTGAACCATCGATCGAGGTGATAAGTGGTAAGAGGATGGCTTATCATTGTCACATCTTAAGGATTCTCTTCCCCCCCCCCCCCCCCCCCCCCCTAACAATAGAAAATTATAATATGTGCTTGACTAATTTGCCAATGCATACTTTTTCTTCAACAATAACTAGCAACTCTCATTTTCCTACAACATTAATTATATTCTTCCGCTTTTCAACGAAAATGTTTTGGGTTCTTGTTCCAATCAGTGAAGTTTAAAAAAAATATACATGAATATTTTAAGCAATATATATATATATATATGTATATATAATATACTTGTAACACCAAGCTTCCATCAACGAACAGGAAAAGGGAGATTAATTCTAGAAAAAGTCAAAATGCATCCCAACAGTTTAAAGACTACCTCTACAAGAATAGAACATATCAAATAAAAATGTTCCTATACAAGCATTAGAATGTAATGAGATGTAACCCTAAACGAAAAAGGGTTACAAAAAAAATAATCAAAGGCATAAAATTTGCAACATCAATCAAGCTACACAATTTGCAATTAAGTACATAGAGAGGTGTCTGCAATAAGAAAGAATATGAACCGAAGCTTCTTGCCCTGAAAATACATGACAAAACAACGCATAAATTAAGATTGAACCACAGAACTACAAAATCACGTTCTTTTTTTTTAAATGGTTACATAAGCACAGTTCTATGACCTTTTTCTCAGACGTTTTAAAAACTAACAAGGCAGCTGAGTTTCCAAAATAGAAATGATTACCTTTTATTATATTAGTTTCTTTTAACCTGTTTGGCTTATAGGTTTGAATGGTATATTCAAATTTTTGTGAGAGAAAACACAGAAACAAAAAGTTCTAATTATGGGTTTGAACCTATGATGTGAACCGGGGCTTTGAGATTCAAGATCAACCAAATAGCTTCCTGTAACATTTTGGTACGTTTTCAACATATTTTTCGATATTTAAATCTCATTTTCAGCCAGGGAAAACTTTAAAGTAGAAGGGCAGATCACAGAGGGACTCTCTAGTATAAACTCAGGGTCTCTGCAGCAAAGCAAACACAGTTTTAACCAAAACCATGATCGTTTCGAAATCATGTGTAATGTAAGTGGTTACTGAACGAATGAATAAATAATCGTCAACCATTGTTATTTTTGTTATTTTTAACAATTTGACCAACCAAGTATCACGGAAGGAGTTTCATACTCTCAATCATGAAATTACTGTGCCAATAAATGCAATAAGGTTTGGTCTCACCAAATATACGTAAATTTTGAACGATTGGAGACCGTACAGAGAAGTAGGCTTACCTCAAGATAAGATGACAAGTCCCAGATACATAGAACCACAAAGAAAGACGAATGATATCATTCCCCTGCAAGAGTGGTTTGTTTGAATAAATACGAAAACCTTCAAGACAGATCAAAACCTACATTGTTTTAAGACGTTAAAAAGATACATGCTGCTGAAAACTCACCAGATGACTCCCCATGCAACACCATTACAAGGGCAGGGGCAAACTTCTGCAAACTTCTCAGCATCGCTGGAGTTCACTCTTCGAGATATTAAATCATCATAGATATCTGCGCTTTGTAATTGAAAATCAAATAATGCAAGCCCAATAATTTATATGTTAACATGTGAAAGAAGAGTGATTGCACATACCGTATACGGAAAACAAACTGTTCATCACACCTGCAATTCACAGAATCAAACATAAAGCAATTTAATATCCCCATCCATCCATGATGTGCAACGTTTGATCCAATATTAAGAAAAAACTCTTGCGTCAGAAATATTATGCCAGGATAGACATGTACCAATAAACAGAATGACATAGCGGAGAATATGAACGGTTGTTTTCTCTTGCAAAACCCAAATTATAGCAAGGAAAATAATGAAACCTGAGAGATTCAATTAATAAACATCAAAATTTAGCAAGAAAGCATTTGGACATATAACATTAAAACCTTCGAACAACTAGACAAAGGTACTTACCAATACAAAGTCCCCGGAGAGTCCACTGTTCAAAAGAGAGTGCAAACAAGATAGAAAGAGAAGACTATGAGATATATTTGCAGAGACAACCACCACTAACATGTATACATTTAGCACTACTGAAACACGACAAAGGCATTACTACTAATCATATGAACTAACAATCTTACGTTTTTAGCAATAAACAGCACAATGAACAGTGCAAGAATTAAACAACCAGCAGCGACTCTCGCACTAATGAGATTTGTTGATGCAAGTATCAAAGCCATTCCCCAGAATGATGAACCAAGATCTGGGTTTCAAGAGAAGTCGCACAAAACTTAAACACCGGAAGGTAGGATGAATTTCAGAAATAAACCATAAAGGGAGAAAAGTGTGTTATATACATCCTGCAGGCAAGATCAACCAATATACACCACCGCGTGTTTGCGTGACCCCGCCCTCATTTGCATGAACCTGGATTCCCTCTACCTACACATTAAATTAGGTTATAAGATATGACTAATTCCATGACACAGCAGTGTACATTCACGTTGAGAACCAGAACAACCGACATTCACCCCTAGAAGTATAAGATTGTCTTACAGTTGACCGTATAGAAAGTCACTAAGAAGTGCGTATTGGTTAATAGAAAGAGAAACGGTAAAATTAACTTCATAGTTGTAGGAAAGCACAACATTTTAACTGATAACATCTTGGAAGTTGACTGTTTGTGATGTAGAAAGTTTCAGTTGGAAGATATCTTTTCCAATGTAACAAGTAGTACCACTAATTACTCTATTCAACTTTCGAACAGAAAAGTGACTTAGACAGTTCTAACCCAAAAGATACCACAAAATCATCTATGAGCAACCTATAGGATGATATAAATTGGTGACATCTCGATAGCTAAAAGAATGAAATATATGGGTTTAGATGCACAAAAGGCGTTATTTATTTCGGACATTGACTCCATAGGCCTGGATATTAAAAAGAATAGAAAAATGGAAAAGATGACTCTTAGACTCTGATTAAGAGTCTGCAGATCAAAATTTATTATGCAATTTTGAGAATTTTTTTATAATAAATGCATATTATTAACTAGATTCTTCGAGAGTCTCTAAGTAACAAAGCTAAAACATATTAGCCAATTAACTAGGATTTTTTAACCAAATTTGTTCCTAAATCCTCTATTGTATGCTCGTAAGCTTTGCAGAAACAGAGAAAGCATCTATCTGAAGAGTAAGGCTTGAACGAAAGAGTAACAAATAGAAAAGCCATCAAATGCACGCAGTCTCTATTATCATTAAAACAAAAAATGAGGGAATAGGAAAAGAACTAGTCGTCTTACATCACCACACGTGAGTTTGCAAGCAAGAGCATGACTTGCTTCATGTAGGAACACCGTGATGAGTTTAAAAGGCGTGAGTAGCACTGTCCTCCATAGCTTTAACATTCAAAAACAAGCTTCACATCAAAAGGACAAATTGAATGCATAAAAGCAAAGCAAAGCAAAGCATTTTTCTCTATGTGACTAATACAAGTATCGAACTTGGCTTGCATACTGAACATATTTGATTGGTAAATCATTTACAGCCTTTTTTGTGGCTCAACATTGTGGTAAAGTTAATTTCAGCCAAACCAAATGAACCTTTTAAGCCCCCTTTCGTTGTCATTTTTCTACATATTTTGAATTAGCTCAACATCTAGCATTTCTCCTTTAAATATAAGGATTGACCATTTGTCCCTTGTTACAAGCTAGATCACTCAAGCTTAGTCCTAACTCGTAAGATAGTCGAAATCAAACAAAACTTGCCCAGGTTAGTTCCCCTAGTAACTTCTAACAAACAAAATTCTCATACCAGAATTTCTAACTTTCATATCAGCACTGATTTATCAAGAACTACCATGTAGCTCTTTAAACTGACTTGCCAAGGGATGATTCCTACAAATACGTTTCCATGAAACTGTTGGATATGGGACAAAAAAAGAGAGTAAATATTTTTTTTTCTACAATATTTTCTCGTACAAAAATTTAAATTTCTGTTCAAACCTATGAAACAAACGGACACCCAAAAAAAATAAATATTAATAAAAATTAAAATAAAATAAAATAAAAAAAGAAGAAGAAGCTCAACAAGAAACTGATCCTCAAATACAACGCAAGAAAACATGGAGAAACAAAATGAATGTCATAAAAATAAATAAGCAATTTGAATCCTGGGCAAGTTCCCATTATAAGCCCAACCCAGTTGACTTCACCTGGTGACACTTGGAATCAACCAAAAGCTAAACTAAAGACAACAAAATTTTCTTTTTTTGTTCGTTGTTTTTTTCCTGGGAAAATCAAAAGATGCAAAGAAACAAAGGAGACGTACCACGAGGATTACAACGGTGAAGACTCCAGTAGTCGACAAGAAAACGACCTGGTCGTGCTGGCAACAGTTCTTCAGCTCCCAATTCGGCATTCTCAGTTTCTATATTTTCCAATTATGAACCCAGATAAATCCTGCAATTTCTGAAAAACCCAGAAATCGCAAGGATTAAAATTAAAAAAAAAAAGGTCGAGTTTGAAGATTAAAATTATCAAGGACGCGAAGAAAGTGCCAGAAAGAGAGAGACGAAAAAATAAAAAACTAGAAAAGTAGTTGTGGCTTGGTCGTCTTCCTTTTTTTTTTTTTAATTTTTCCCCCTTTCTTCCTTCACCTTATATATGCATTTTTTAAAAGGACCAAACCGATAAGCAATTGCCAGGAAACTGTAAAACGTTAAGCTTGCGTTGATTCTTCGATGGAGATGAAATTTATAAATTAGAGTTGGTTAATTTTTTAAAAATTAATTATAAATTTTATTAATTTAAAAAAATTTAAAATAAAAAATATATTTAATTAGAATTAAATTATAAGTCAAACGAATTATAAATATAAATAAATTTTTTTTTTGTGTTTTTCAAATGTTGTCTTATCTGGTCTTTTGCCCTATTTTTTTCAAAAAACAAAAATTTTGTTACGCTGTTTGAAGTTTTCTTATGATAGACTCTGTCATGATTAAAGAGAGATCACGTGTTCATTGTATCCAATTTCTATATTTCCTTACTTGTGTTGATATCCATGTCACTCCAATAATAAAATGATATATATATAATTAACATAATTTTTTATTACTTTGATAAGATACTTTAAATATGTATATATCTTATAATGATATTATTAAAAGCACATATAAATGATAAAAATGACATGAATAAGATAACACATCCCTATTCATGCTTTGATTTGGGTTACGTAGGAGAAATGGTACTCTGTTGCCTATTTTCTTAGTGTCGTTTATAGTTTTATTTTCCTCCAAAGCACACCAGATTGAGTTGTTGCTACACATGCTGTCGTTTGGCTTGTTTTATTTGTTGCCGTTTTATTATTTTGAGTCTGTATCTCATGTCGTTTGAGCCTTTTTTTTTTTTTTTTTTTTTACAAAGGATCAAAAAGCCTTCTCTTTAATGTTTTTGGGTAGACTTGAATTTTTTTTTTTTTTTTTGAAAGTGAAATTATCAATCAAATTAAAATTAGATACAAACATCAATATCAGAGATAAAACAACCTGTGATACAAGAGACACAACTCTCACTAAGACCGATTCTATCAGTAAAATATGATGAAGTTCAGTGAAGAGAATATAAGTCGAGACCCGGTGACAGGAAAATTTCTTGAATTCTTCGACAATCATATAATCGAACATGTACAAAGCTCTTTTTGAAAAAAATCTACAATTGATGGAATATTCTGATAGATCGAGAAACAATCACTCACAACACAGAAACTGCAACAAACTCCTCATAGCCATAGTACTAATAGAACTATTAGACATATACCACTAGAAAACAACTCTAGTGGAGCACACAAAAAAACAAACTGAAGGTGGGGGAACTACCTACTTCATTAGAAAATTAAAACTAAGACTCAAAAACAAAGCATAAATGTAAAATAACATCAACTACAAAATTTTCGCCTCATGTGGAACAACTACTCTGCCACACATCACAACTCAATAAATCAATTGGCTTGATTTGAAGTAAGAGATGGCGTACCAACTATCGGATCACCAAGGCTTCGTTAGATCCGAAACCGTCAGAAACTCATAGAATTAGATCAAGTCAAGAAACTTCCAACTAAGACCATTAGATTTCATCCACATCAATACCACCGAACCGTCGATCACCCTCGACAGCACTAGTGAAAGTTCCATTCAAATGGAAACTCTGATGTATGAGAAATATGAAAAAGAGGGATAGAGAAAAAGGAAACATAATCGAGTATATCGATAGACTTGAATATTTCGAATCAAATAATGTAAGATTTTCTCTCTTTCTTTTCTCTCGTTCGGCCTGGCCGCCGTTTGCGTCTCTGTGATCGGAACGAGATTTAATTCGCGTTTCCCGGTTGTTTGTACTAGGCAAACTACTCGGTAAAGACTCCTACGTCAAGTGGTATCAGAGACTTGCGGATCCTAGCCGTGGTTTCCTATGGCGCGAAGCGGTGGTAGTCGCCACTCCGACGACGACGATCGTGGTGTGACGGCCTTCTGGGCAGATCAAGAGCTCCAATGGAATCGAGGGGGAGAGTTTGCTGGCCATCGACCGGAGGGTGCTGGAGATCGGCTGTACGGCACTGCAAATCTCGACCTCGAGCCGAGCAGCAATCGTTTTCGTGCCAGGAGGAGCTGGACCCAAGCTTTGGCGGCAACCCATGGTGGACGGAGGATCTTAGCTTCGACACCGCTGTACCGCGATCCCCGAGCAATTGATTGACATTTCAACAACCCAAATTGAGGACTCATTCTTCTCTATCGACAAGAGGAAGTTGTTCAGCTGGAAGCACCAAAAAAAGTAGTCCCTACCAGGTGTTCGATGAAAGTCCTCACACAGAAACCCAAGCTAGTTCATCTTGGTGTTTGGGAAATCAACCCAAATCCCGTAACGGCAGGTCCTATTTCGGCGTTTCAAGTTATTCGTCTATACCAATCCTAGAGTATGATGGCTTTGATATTCCGATATATTCTAGTAATTTTTGTCAACAAGATACCTTAGATTGGATTCAAATGGTGGATGAGTTCTTTGATTGTGTGTTTGTGCCTGTGGAAAAACAAGCGAAATTAGTTGCTAGAAGACTCGATCGCTGAACTTCTTCTTGGTGGAACCAACTCCAAAACAAAAGAGTTTACGAAGGAAAGCTGAAAATTAGGACTTGGGCATATATGTGAAAGAACTGTTGAAGAGATTTCTTGCTTGGCAACATGACTATTGGTTACAATGTGATTATGCTTATAACCAGCCAACCGAAAGTTCTTGGAGTTCGAAGCCCACTTTTGATATGAAGAGAACTGTTAAAGATTCTTTTATGTCACTTCTTAAAACTCTTGAAAAACAGAGCAAAAAAGGTTGCAACGCTTTGAATTTGGGTTTAGAACAATCAGGGACTACAAAATTTGAGAAGGAAGTTGAAGAAAATTGTGACAATAGGAGTACTGATGTGACGTTTGAGGACTTTGTTGTTCAAGCTCCCAAGTGGGATGATGAAAATCTTGATGTAGTCATTAGTTTAGAGCCATTAGTAGCTGTTGACACCAGCATCAAAGTTGGGTTGAAACCGAATACAGAAGCTACAGCTGTGAAAATAGAAGCTATTGAGGCTATGATTGCCTGCTTAGGAACAGGTTTTTCTACAAAGGAGTGAAATGAAGCACCAGATAAAGTGGCTCTACTCTACGGTCAGATGAATGAACCTCCGGGGGCTCGTATGAGAGTTGGTTTAACTGCCCTAACTATGGCGGAGTATTTCCAAGATGTTAATGAACAAGATGTACTTCTATTTATCGACAATATCTTTCATTTTGTCCAAGCGGGATATCCAGATAACAAGTTAGCCAAATCGAAATTTGGTGGTTTTCATTGCGCAGCTACATCACCTGAAGGCACTTTGATGACAATTCCTAATGGATTCGTTGCTCCAACAACTGTTGCAGGATTTGGCTCTCAAAGTCCAATGTTGGACAGTTTCATGGTTCTTATTTGGGAAAGAAGATATGCTGCTAGTGCTACTGCTGCAAGAATTGTTGCTGGAAACATGTGCTACAATGGAGAGAAGGTCGATACTATGAATCCCACATTCAATGCTAGCAACATTAGTAGGAGCTTGGAGGAATGGCAATTAATTGTTGTTAATCGAAAATCTCTCAATGCTACTGAAGTCTCTACAGGGGTGGAAACTACTGATACAAAGGTGAATATCTTTGAGAACTTGAGATTTGAAGAGAGCAGATTCAAGGATACTAAGGCAAGGCATGATAAGTTGCATATGGAATTCAAGACTATTTGGAAGTATTCTTTACTGCCTTTGTGGACTTTTGATGTAGTGAGAAAGGATTATTCAATTGGGGTTTATCAAAATCATTAAAAAAAATAAAAATAAAAAAAAGTACTAGATGTGATTTTTCTGAAGAGTCGAGGGCAGTTTTAGTTGTGTTTTAAATTCAAAGAGTTGCTGGACCTTTGCATTCAAAAACTTGAGTCGTTGCTGCACCTCCAGAATACTCAAGCCGCAGAATTCTCAAGTAGCTACTGGATCTCATTTTGCTTATTGAACTTGAGGGTAAGTTCCTTTTCAACCAAGGGTGAACTGATGTAGGAGAAATGGTACTCTGTTGCCTATTTTCTTTAGTGTCGTTTATAGTTTTATTTTCCTCCAAAGCACACCATATTGAGTTGCTATATATGCTGTCGTTTGGCTTATTTTCATTTGTTGCCGTTTTATTATTTTGAGTCTGTATCTCATGTCGTTTGAGCCTTTTTTTTCTAAAGGCATCAAAAACCCTTCTCTTTAATGTTTTTGGGCAGACTTGAATATTTCGAATCAAAGAATATCATATTTCTCTCGTTCTTTTCTCTCGTTCGGCCTCGCCGCCGCTTGCTTCTCCGTGATCGGAGCGAGATTCTGTTCGCGTTTCCCGGTTGTTTGTGCTTGGCAAACTACTCGGTAAAGACTCCTACGTCATTGGGCCACGAAACAAAACCCACAGGGTCACTCATGAATCGGGTTTGGACTTTGACACCATGTAAATGACATTTTTTTCTCAACTTGACACTGTTTTTCACATTTAACTTTTTTTTTTTCCATTTAGAAAGTTCTGGTCAAAAGTCAATGTAATATGTTTTATCTAATATAAAAAATCCACTAACATACCATGTCATAACCAATAATAACCACTAATAATGTTGGATGGCGACACCATCGCTGCAATATTTTATTAGAATATTTTGCACCGATTGTCAAAGTATTTTGGTATAATATTTTTGATAATCTAACAAATCCATTGTTGACACTGATTATCGAAATATTGTAATATGATGTTTTGGATAATATATCAAAATATTTTTTTTTCAAGATAATCTAGTGATCAGTGCCCCGACCAAAGCCGAATACAGTCGATCATATATGTTGAAACAAAAAATATTTAGGTAGATTACTAAAAATATTCTATCAGAATATTACAATGATTGCGCCGGCGATCGGAGTCAGAGACGTCAGATCAGTTATGTAAAAAAATTTAGTAGATTATCAAAAATATTCTGCCATAATACTTTGGTGACCGACGCCGGCGATCAGAGTCGGAGATGTTTGACGATCATGTATTCAAAATATGCTCGTAGATTATTCACAATATTCTATTAGAGGTGATCGGTACCGGCAACTAACATTGTTGGTTCCAACGACATCTGTTAGAATATATGTAATGTCTTTTTAGATTTTATTAAAATACAATAATATTCAGGGGGGAAAAGCATGTAAAAACGTAAAGAAGGGAAAAAATAAAAATGAAAAGGTAACAAAATATTCCATGGAGGGAAAAAAGGATGTATTGTTAGGTAATTTTATGTTTAAAAATTTCCAAACCAACCAATGACTAGTTAGGTTTATACCAATTATAAAGATTTTGGTTTGGTTGCACACCTTTACAACTATATATACTTTATGTTGATACTAGTTTTTACATAAGGCATATTTCCCGTTACGCGAATAGGCCTTATTGTGGCTTAAGCTATGTTCGGAGAATTCTTAGTAGTGTGATTTAGTTAAATACGAGAAAGTCATAAATATAACACATCCTTAGATTTATGTTTATCATAACGTTAAAGTTGGTAATTTTACCATTTTATTATACTAAAATTATTAATTTTAATATTAGAATGCGTAAAATTATAAAGAAGTGCTCAAAAAACATGACTCTCCACCTAATTTTTTATATGAAAAATCAAATAAGCCCGTCCATCTCTAACTTGGTTGGCTTTGGGTCCTATATGGGAGGGTTTCAAAAAAGAAAATTAGAGAAAACTGTGAAAATAATCCTTCAGATAGACATATCCATGTTTTTTTGTCTTATTACTTAGATTTTTCACCCTCCACACTTATCTAATTGGAGGTCAAAAAAGGGAAGCTATTATAGCTTGGTTAATAATTCAGATACGATTACCTCTCAATTTAACCCAATTCCAAAAAAGCCAAATATTTACCCAAAATGATGGAGAAACAACCCAATTCCAGAAAAGCCCAATATTTTCTTACTTCAGACCCATTCTCTTACCATTAGTAGCTCGATTGTCCAATGCTCAATTCTAGAGCCGATACCACTAGCTAGAGGACAAAATACTCCCCTCTCAAATGGTCAAAGCAAGTCAAAAGTCTAAACTAATGCGTCGTTTGACTCTTAGGTACAAATCTAAGTTTTTCACCTCAGTTTTTATCTTTTTTTGAAAAGTCAATAAAAACTATAATTAGTTTTTAAAAAATTAACAAATTTCAACCTAAAAATTCTATTTCAAACTGATGTTCCAAACGGAAGCTAAGTTCGACATTAGAGTTTTTCCCTTCTAAACTCAACTCTATTAGCTTGCGTTTGGTTCGCCAGTTGGAGATGAGATTTTTAAGTTAGTGTTGGTTGACTTTTCAAAAATTAGTTATAAATTTTATTGACTTTTTAGAAAAAGATAAAAACTAAAATGAAAAAATATAATTTAGTTAGAGTCAAACTCAAACACGAAACAAAGTCAAACCTTCACAAAATAGGCCAACAACTATAAGAGACAAATTTGAAGTTGTCTAGACTAGTAACGATAATAAAGTAAAGAGCACTTTTCTTGGTTAAACCTACTTCTCAATCCTTGGAAAGACATCAAATGAATTGGAATTAAGTTCGTTTGTTTACAATCTACTTCATTTTGAAATAACTTAAGCCTCACACAAGAAAATCACCAAGAACCTAAAACAACAAAGAGGAATTGAGTGTGAAACTTGCTATTCAGAGATCTAGAGTCTATCTGCAGCCAGAGACATTTTCAAGGAGTTGAAGCTCGCCCTGTTTATATGGTCATACCTACTCCATAAATCACCAAGAACCACCAAATTACTGGCGGATAACACTAATACTACCACCACAAGCCCCCAAATCTTCATGTTCTTTATCGTCCAACCTAGAAAATCACTTCCAATAACCCATTTTAGTCTTCTTCACCTACCTTCATCTTCTTCACTTAATCTCGTCTCGATCTGTACCTTCCCAAAACCCTATATTCGTCTTTGGCTGCAACCCAATTGTCTTTGGACTTGAACCCTATAATTTTTCTCCTTAACACTAAGGATATGTTTGGTAGGAAGAGAAAATAGGAATGAGGGAGTGATAACTCACCTAGAGGTGAGAGAAATAAGAAAGGAATGAGAGATCCGATCTCTTAAGTATTTGATTTGCAATCCCTGCTAACAATCTCTATAATTTAGGAAGGATCAAAATTGGGGTGTTTTGAAATATTTGGAATCGTTGCTATCTCTAATCACTTACTACTACTTTTTTCTCTCACTAAACAATCATAAATATCAAAACCCCTTTCATAAAAGCCGATCTACCCTTCTTCTTTATTTATAGATAAACACCTCTTTTCTTCCTACCATAGATGAGGAGAGTCACCATTCCACTTACAAATCACCCTTGAATCTAGCTTATACCCTTTAGAAATATAAAACATAGAACAAAGATATATAATATAGGTGTAAGAGCACCAAAGTTCAGAGAGCAAAAATGAAATTTATTCAAAAAAAAAAAAAAAGATTTTCTCTCTCCTTTTGCTTCTTCATAAAAACGCCACCACCATTGCTATTCTCTCCATATGGTACACGCCCACAACAGAGAGGTGGTGCAATCCTTTTTTCGAATATAAGTGACACAAAATTTTTTATTTTAAGTAGATAATCTCAATTTTAGTTTTTGTCCAGTTTAAAATATTTTGTAATTTATTTATCTAAATATTAGTTTGAATCAAAGATAAATCCTATTGGATTTAAATTAATTTTTAATTCAAAATTAATTAATTATAACCAATCCTATATCAGAATTAAAATTTATCTCCTAATTATTTACCAATAAGTTAAATATCTCAATTTAATCTTCATTCAAATTTTGAATAAATAAATTTTTTTCCCGTCGAATTTCTTGATCACCTTAACAGGAAATTTCTTGTGGTAGAAAAAAGTTATAATAGTGAGTTTGTATTTTTATTGTTGAAAAATTATTATGACGTAGGTATCTGCAGATTGAAAAACTTTAGAAAGACATCTTCATGACTACTACGGATGTAAGTCTACAGGGTTTATAAAAAAAAAAAAAAAAAAAACTTTTACAAATACATCTTCATGAACAATTTTGACTATTTTTGGATTCTCTTTTTACTCATGATCAAAAGCCATGGACAGGCTAATGAAGCCAAATTGTTTTTCTCAGAAAAATATTCAGAATATTATTCTGTCTCAGTCCATGCGTGGCCTCTCAACTGTCAGCTGAGCAGCATTTCTCCAGATGATTTGGACATCTCCATTAACAAGTGTCTCCTTGTTCTCTTAGCTATAATGTGCTTATATTAATTCTCAAGAATATATATATATATAGGTATATATATATATATATATCGATAATTGGTTTTTCTTGAATAATTGGAATTTGGTGCTTGCAGCCTTATCATGCATGGCTTCTACTATTGTCTTCTTCTTATTGTTCACGTAATATTCTCCAAATCCCCTTGGAAAATAAAAAGTCCTTCGAATTTATTACCAAAAAAGAATATAAAATCTATGTCACACAAATAAAACAAAACAACAAATTTGAGACTTAATAAATTTATTAACCTAAAAAAACAGTCATGGTTTAATTAATTAATGTTTCTTATCACAGGTCTTAAATGTAACACTTTATACGAATTGAAATAAAACTCGAGGATGATCTTTAGTCCAGTTTTGATCTTACAACAAATTAATCGAATTTAACGATAATACCTTGATATATATATATATATATATATAGAGAGAGAGAGAGAGAGAGAGAGAAATTATATGTAAGTATATATATGACGTTGAATCCTTATCTGTATGATTGACAGAAGGAAAATGTTTCTCCCTTGTAAGAGTCAACATCAAACATACAATCAACCCCATGGTTTGCTTTCTTTTTTTTTTTTTTTTTTTTTCCCCTCACGTGGATCACTTCTCTTGTCCATGTGAACATGTCTGAATGACCTTTTTCTATTAAAAAAAAAGGGGGATTAATATATGCATTGGCTGTGTGCGCTGCACCCAAATCAGTCTTTAATAATCTTTTTTTTTCCTTTTCATATGATTATGATTATGATCAAATGTAACATTCAGTAAGATACATTATGGATAAAGATACTCTACCATAAAAAGAATTCCTATTGATATATGTAATCCATATTTTAAAACTTTTTTATCTAATTAAAACTATAGTAAAATGCAAAGCTATACAAAACTAAATCAAGATTTGTTATCCCCGGATTTTCTATTTCATTGGTTGTCTCCCCAATGATGTCATGTCATATCATCTGAGTTTAAGAATTTAGTCGTATAAAAAAATACTAAATATAAAAAATTATTGAACAAATTGATGACTTGTCAAAAACCTATTGAAAGAACAGTTTTTGAGACAGGAAAATGAGACAGTAGATCTGGACTCCAGAATAGTATGATTATAAAGATATAATGGCTCAAAAAGCAGTGCTTTATTGCTAAATTTTTTTTCATCCCAGCAAAGATTTCTAAATAATAAAAATAATTAAAGTTATCATATATTGTTATCATACAGATTCAGAAATTTATTTTGATAACACTGGCACTTTATTAAGTTTTATAATTTTTATCTTTGGTTCATTTCAAATATTTGTTTAAGCAAATAAAGAGAAGGAGCAACTAGCGTTATGAGTACAACACAAATATCATATATCATGCATTAAGCCCCTCACTTTGCTTTGTAATTCATGAAAAGATAAGGGAAAATGTCACTTTGAAAATAATGAAATTATAACAAAAATTAAAAGATCGAAAAGAGAAGCACGCACAGGCACGAAATAACAAGATAACTATCCTATTAGGACCTAAAGATCAAAGCAGACTGGAAGTTGCTCCTAAAGACAAAAGCTCAAACTTTTGTTTTGTTAATTAGGCAATTCCAGTCTTCAAATATGTTTTATTAAAAACTTTCTGGCCATTTCAGTTTAAAGAATATATATATATATATATAGTGAAGACAGAAATAGTAGCGTATAGCCATATATATATCATAGTATGGTTGCGTGTGAATTTTTATTGCAGAATAAAATATATATATATAGCAATTTTATATTATATACGGTTTACCATATACAACGATGATCTGCTTAATTTGGTTTGGTAAACACGATGAGAGTTCCTGAAAATATTGAGGATAAATGAGACATTATAAACCCCGTTTATAATTATATTTATATATTAATATATTTATATATTTTTTGTGAATTATTGGGTGCCAAGTGCAGTATGCTTCCATTAGTCACTGGTTGCTCCTTTTGGGGTTTGCTAACATGTCAAGAATGGACAAAAACGGAAAGTGAAGGGAAAAAAAAAAAATTTAAAGGATAGAAAGGTTTTCTGCTTCCCATCTCCTTTTCATTTCTTTTGCTTTTTTGTTTGTTATGTTTTCTTTTCTTTCTTTTCTTTCTTTTCCTAATAATATCATGGGCTTGCATTAGCTTGGGAGAGAGAGATATAATGCATGACAGCGTGTTTATACATATATATATATATATTTCGAAGTGTATGTAAAAATAGTATAACACAATTTTTAATCATTAAGTTTCAGAATTTGTTAAACTGTCACATTTTATTTAACCTTATATAATTATGATGTGACCTTATGGCTAAAAACACTTTTTATTAGATATATAATAGTTGAAAATATAAGCCAAAAATTGAAGGAAAAAGAAAAGGAAAGAGCATTAAATAATGAGCGTAAGAGATTATCAGCTACTAGTTTACAAGGATCCAAAACGATATATATATATATATATATATATGTATAAAACATTCGATATATGGGATTCAATTTTTGAAAAGGAGATGAGAGAAGATCAATTCGATGGTGTTAGTATATGAAAGATCGAAAAGAAATAAATTATGAGTAAAATATTGAACAAACAGTCGGCCTATAAATTGCGTTATATTAAAAAAAAAAAAAGTTCATGCATATAATACATTAATAATTCTGTATCCACGAAAAAGTTTTATCATGCATTAATTAAAAGTCAAATTCTCTACTTTAATTTTATTTTTTTTAGATTTAGGAAAGAATGGCCAACACGACGTATTTAGCGATATGTAAATAATAGATCCAACTGTGAAAGTTAGTTTTTTATTTATTACGTACATTGCTTGATTTGAAAAAAAAAATAAAAATAAAAAATTGGCAAATTGCGTGTTAACCCCCGACCAATACTGCCTTTGGCACATTGTCCTTGCCCTATGCAGTCCCTTGCAATGTCAATCAAACCTTTATAGATGGCACTATAAAGTTTTCTATTTCATTTTTTGCTAAAACTAGTATATTTTTTTGTTCGTATAGCAAGAATCAGAATTTCACTAATATGGATAATTTTTTTGGTAAAAGAAAATTACCGACAGATCACAGAGTTATAAACTGTCATATATTTATCAAGCTCTGCTAAATTGTTATATTTTTTCAATCTTATATGATTTTGACCTAATTCAACAATTTAAAAACTGTCTCTCATGGATTATTAATTTTTTTTCTCATACTTAATAATTGTCTGCTAGAAATTTGTCAAATGCATTTTTAGAGGAAAAGTCCTAAACATTGAAGATCAATAAAATTGGTTGATTTGCAAAAACTTAAGTTTAGTGGCTAATTAAGTTTACCGAAAAATGGAGAGAGAGAGAGAGAGAGAGAATTGATGATTTCTACATATATATTCAAATATACTCTACAAAGGGAAGAATTAATAAATTATTTTTTGTTCACTAATTATATGAGTATATTCTTTATAAACGATCATGGTTCAGGCAAAAAAAAAAAAAAAAAAAAATTATGCATCTAATTCACTACCAGATATATATAGATTTGGACCAATTTGCTTTTACTAGTCATAATTTCTTTTGTCAAAATCAATGTCTGTAAAGGAAAAACAAAACCGAACAACACATGTTTTCCATGACCAAAATCGTCCAATACTTGACAAATTGGAAATGATGGGCCCTGAGAGAGGCAAGGCCAGACAGTACCCTTTAATTTTACCTTTTCTTTTTCATTCTCTCAACCTAATTTCTTCTCCTTTTTTTTTTTTTTTTTTGGTGGATGAATTTTCATTTTCTCAGCCTAATTTTTTCTCTTTACCAAATGGATAAGACCATTATAATTATTAACTTTCTGATCTTTTTCTTTCCACGACTCCATTGCTTTTTCTTAATGGAAAGGCCTTTTCTTGGTACCCAACAGAACAGTAATAATTCAAGGAAAAAAGAAACTACATAATCATAATAATAATTCAGCAGTATGCAAAGACTTTCTTCCTCTCAAGCATGATTTTGATTTTTTTTGCCATTAATTAGATGGACAAAAATGTCAGAAAACATTAAAAGTTGGTACTCCAAAAAAAAAATCCCATTTTTGTATGTTCAATTACACGTAAAATTTTCTGCCTAGAAAAATTTCTTTTGCCGTCGCCGGGGGGGGGGGGGGGGGGGGGGGGGGGGCGGGGGGAAGTCGCCTAGCTACTTGCTTCTCTAGGTTTGTTTCTTTTTCAAGAATTCAGGTAGAAAAACAAATATATATATATATATATATGATATTGTGCAGTTTTAAACCGTCAGTTTTTCATTAAATTTTATTAAATTTTGCATTTTTTTTTTGTTAAGATACGATTCTCCGAAGCACATAACAATGATATGCAATCCTTAATGTAGAAGCTCCTGAATTAAAAACCATAAGAACAAAGAAAATAATTTATTGATCACCAATTGGTAACAGAAAGTTCTTGTGGAAACTTTAAAAATAGCTAGTAAGATTAATTAATTATTAAGTAACATAATTTAGCATGACAGCTATCGTTTTTGAAAAGAGAGTATGCATATCCTTTTCTTACTCCACATATAAATATATATATATATATATTTTTCTTAAATTTGCTTGGAATTTACTCCAAATAATTGTAATATTTCAACAACAATCATATTCTTGCACTTCAATTAGAGAGAGAGAGAGTTTTAATGCCACAAAACGAACACAAATATATGGCTGGGGGTTGGTGCTAGCTAGGTAATTTGATGCCCAACCATCCTTTACTGAAGTATTAATTAGGAGTAAGATATATATATATATATATATATATATATATATGTGTGTGTGTGTGTGTGTATTAAGAGCGAGCTCTCTTCAACAAAATAATGAGCATCTATACAACCTTCGTCATTTATGTCCGAAACTAAAAAACTTGAAACTTATTCAATGCTCGACTTTAAGTAATTTGTATCTGAAAAATTATCCAAATATGTATATATATACATATATGTATATATATCTGGACGAGATATGCCAAACTCAAATATTGGCAAATGGCATTTTGTTTTAGTAGCACTTGTGAGAGGACTACATCTAACACCATCTCCAATCTATTGGGCTATATCAATACTATATTTGTTAATTATTATAAAAAAATGTAAATAGTATTATCTTATTTTAAATTTCAATTCATAATGTTATTTTAAATTATTATTATTATTATTATTATACTTTGAAACTTGTAAAAATGAAAACATTTTATATTTAAATAAATTAAAATAATAATATTACAATAACTAGATGACAAAAGTTAAGTCAACAAAAAATCAAAATTTAACTATACCTTATAGTAAATTTATTATAAAATTTAGCATATAATAAATTTGACATTAAAGATAACATTCTATTATATAAATTTTTTTTTTCATTTTTTCAATTTACATCTACTTTTTTTTCTCTCTTGTCTACACACTAAAAGAGGAAAACCAACCGCCGACATGAGATCCACGTTCAACCACTTGTGTTTGAGCTTATTTTCCTCCCCTTTTTGGCTACTCCTCTAGAATTTCAGTACTGAATATGAAGAAAGCAGTTCTTAGCTGTGACTAATTATTTTTGGAATTCAACTAGCAATCACTTCTTAGCTTTGGACAACATTTTGTGACCACAAAATTTGGGCATGATTTTGTAATGGTTTATTTATTTATTTATTTATTTATTTATTTGAAATGGTCGGATATTGTCTGCTGATTCCATTTTTTTCAATGGGGATATATCACCCTTGAAGGTAAATTGAAATGACAAGAGTTATTAACTATACAGTTGAGAAAGAGGAAAGGAAAGGAAAGGAAAGGAAAGGAAAGGTGGGTGGGCTTTTTTCACAACTGGCGTGGGTTTTGTTTTGACTGGTACTCGTCCTTAAGACCCCCCACGTTCCATTATTGTAATTTGATTGCATGTAGGGTCATTAAAATGTACAGAAACAAAATAATATTGTGAGTTGTGTATAAAATAGATTCATATCCGTTTGACTGATCTTTTCTATTTTGCTTTTAAATAACAGAAGAAGATAAGTAAAAACTGTGACTTCTTAGTAAAGTATTTGAAGCCAAAAAAACTTATGAATGATTTTAAAGTTTTCTAATGTGTAACTTAAACTTTGTTATAAGTTTTAAAGTATATTTAAAAGAGTTTTTGCCGAATCTTTTTTTTTTTTTTTTTGACTTTAACAAGAAACATTTATATATGGAGACTGAAATGTTTTCTTACAAATCATCCAAATACTTTGAGAAACTGCTTTTGAACCTATGAAGTCAAAAACAGCTTCTAAAAAGCTCTGTCAAACGGATCCATGAGAATTATATATCTTAACTAAAAAAAGAAGATATGAAGATATACATTTAAGGTGAGTTTTCCCTATGCATGGTTGCATGTTTTTATTGGTTGGGGACACAAACAAAATTTAGTCCTGTCAGCTGGGATGGTAATTACTATAGTGACAAAAGAACCCAACTTTAGTTCAAATCCAACTTGTATGCCAAATGTAGACGGGTCACATTTTTCTCTCAATTAAAAAAAAAAAAAAAAAAGAGTACAAACAACACCATTCTGATCGAACGATGAAAGATTAATATAACTGAATCCGTGGTCTATAATTCGAGTGTTAAGCAACATTCTAATAGTCTTAAATGTGAAAGTACTCAATTTAGCTTGACTGCATATAACGTGATTACTAGCATATTTGATAAGACCGAGATAACACGCTATTTGTTTGAGGGGTTGGGCATGCCATTAAAATCTTTAACGAATATTCCTATTAACATCTGGAAAAAAACTCTCTGACAACGCTCTAAGAACGATCGTCTCTTTTTCGAACTTATTTATTATAAAAAAAATAAAAATAAAATAAAAACAATATTTGTGACAAAAATAAAAGTAAATATTTCATACATAAAATGATAAATCGATTTTACTAATTATAATAATGTGGTCGCCACTTTTTTTCTTTTTTCATCTTTGGTGGAAAAATCGCGTGATAACTTTCCTTTGATTACGTAACACCAAGATGGTAATACTTTTAGCCTAATTAATCAAAGACTCACACTCCGTTTTGTAAGAAAGAAAGAAAAGAGGAGGGGGAGAAAATGTGAATGATAGAAAGGAACCCGGTTTTCCTTTATTTTGTTTGGCTTTGATATGATAAGAGAAAATAAAAATAAGTAATAAGCTAAATGGCTATTTTTTCAATTATTTAATGTTAATGAATAATATATTTCCATCCAAGATTTTTAATATCAAACTCAAATCTATGTCTAAATTTTCACTTTTTAAAAATTCGTATCATACTTATTTTTCTCCCGAGTAATGCTAGGAATAAAAACTCCAATCCTAATTTTTTAAGTACCAACTCTTGTGTTATATTTTCATTGATAAATGCAATCAATTGACGTGACAATACTTTAAACACTTACCAATGAGAAAATGATAACTTATATGTCACATAAATTAGTACTCAAAAGTTAGAACTAAAATTGATATTCCTAACATTTTTCTTTTCTCCCTCCAGTTTCATACATTCAATTTGAATGCAAAAACTCAAATCCAACGTATAATCCAAACAGACACTAGATTTAAAATTAAGGATTAAATGATATTTATACAAGTATAATAAATAGATTTTTTTCTATTAAAAAAAAGTATAAAAAGTTTTTTTTTTTCTTTTTGATACCAAAATCTATATACTTTTTCTTTCGTCCATTTTTTCTCTCTTATCAAACAATCAACGATCATATTTTCACTTCAAAAATCCTATTCTTCCACTTTTCTCACCCTTACCAAACATGCCATCGAAGTCCATAGCTTCACAGGGTCCAGCTATTCTAGTAACTTGTGCTTTTATCACTTGATCCGCCTTAACTAAACAGTATTAAATTTCCAAAAACCTTTTTTTTTTTTAAACGTTTCCAAAATCCTTTTTAATAAACCTAACCGTTATCTCCTATCCTACAGGAATAAATGAAAAGGTAAATCTGACGTGATTATTAAGTATTTATTAGTACTTTGACTTACTAAATTGAACAAAAAAGAAAAGCAAATATTATGAATAAGAATCTTAAAAAAAAAAAAAAATTTGGAAAGCAAAACATCCACATTCAACTAGAATCATTCTCTGAAGAAATCATTTTTGTGTTCCACGTCAGCAGAACCACAGGGTGATATTCTCGAGGTGGCAGCAGAGGATTTCTCACTCCCCCTTAGGCCTTAACTACCTTCTCTTTAAGGCCGGCGATATGTGCATAAAACTCTCTGCACGTCTCCTTATCTCGCTATCAAAACTCCCACAACTAATTAATAAATCTCGAAAGTCCCCCGTTTGAAGACTCTCTATTTCTGCTTCAGTCATTATTTTTCTCTAAAAAAACCCCCCAGATTCGGATTTTCTTTCACTTTGATCCCATTTCTTCTCTTCTTCATTCAAACTAGGACCACAGACATTAAAAACCTCCCAAATTTTTTTTTTATTTTTTATTTTTTTTTTTTTTCCCATTGTTGCATTTAGTTGTTGTGTTTGGAGTTGCTAATTTGAGCCTCTTTAATGCATGTTTCTTGTAAAAGGACAAATACTCAAGTTCTTTTTCTTCACCAAGACCAAAAATTCTGCAAGTTTTGCTGATATTTTCCTCTCTTTCTGATTCAATTCTCTAGCTTGATTTTTGATAAAAATGGCTATTGAACTGTGTTCAGAGAAAAGTTCAGCCATTGGAGTTAGTACTAGTAGTAGTAATAGTACCACACCAAGAATATCTTTTTCCTACGACTTCATCCAATCCGACGTTGTCCCCACAGAGCAACGCCCTCTGAGATCAATCTCTTCCGCTCTGAATTCAAACAACGATTTCGACTTCTGCGTCCGCGAGAGCTTCGATCACGAATCGTCCTCCGCCGATGAGCTTTTCTCGGACGGGAAAATCCTCCCCACCGATCAAATCAAGAAAAAAAACACAACAACAACAACAACAACATCTGTTGATCACCCAAAACTTCTCTCTAATCCTCAAGCTGATCTCCAGGCATTTCCACAAACACATGGAGTGCGTGGCGAAACCAGCAACAAGAGCATAAAGAAAGAGACCAACAGCGAGTCCAAATCCTTCTGGCGGTTCAAGAGAAGCAGCAGTTGCGGGTCCGGCTATGGACGGACCTTATGTCCGTTACCTCTGTTGTCTCGGAGCAACTCGACCGGCTCCGCAGACGAAACCAAGCCCATTAACATCAAACGAGAAGGTCCAAGCAGTACTCAAAAGCAGAATTCCCAGAAGCAGAGCAGCCCTTCAACGAAGGCTCAGCCACAATCAACCTGCGGTTATCAGAAGCCGCCATTGAAGAAGGGTCATGGAGCTTATGGCAATGGAGTTCTGATCAACTCGGTTTTAAACGTTCCTCCGGCGAACTTGTTTGCCATAGGCTCGATCTTCTCCAATGGCAGCAAGAACGGCAGGAACAAGAAAAAGTGATTTTTGCTTTAATCGGGAGTTGTACTTTCTATTCTGGGTGGATTCTGAGTTATTGTTTTCTTCTTTCTATGATGTTTTTTTTTTTTTTTTTAATTTTTCCTTGATTTGCGTGTTCTTAATTAGTGAAATTTTTAGACGTTATTTAAGTTAGAAAAAGAGTACTAAAAAAAAAAGTTTTTTTTTTTCTTTTCTTTTTTTTTGACGAAGAGAAAAGGAGAAAAGAAAACTAGGTGCAGTGGGACAAGACAAAGGGTGGTAGTATAATTCAAGCTCACATGGTTTGGAGCACAAAATGACAGGTAACACATTGCTTTCATGGCTGTCCCATGCTGGTTTTTTTTTTTTTTTTTTCTTGCTCAAGCATATGGTTCTGTACATACCTTGATTTTGGGATATTTTTCTTTTTCTTTTTCTTTTTCTTTTTTCTCATACTCTGTACAAAAGGGGTATGTAACGAGTGCTGTTTGACTTGTCTTTTGGTTAATTTGGAGTACTTTGATCTCCTACTTTTGCTTATGTTTTATTGACTTGTGGAATCTCTTTTGGCTGAGTTATATTTTTTTAGTGAAAATATTAGATATCGTGGTTGATGTTTTCTTTTTTGAAATTAAAAAAGATTCGAATTTTACATCATATAATTGAGTTAAATAAAAAATTATCATCATGATATTTTATTAATTTTTTGATCATCTAAATATTGCGTTGTAAAATACGTAAAAACATCCAGAATACTCAAAATTTTCTACTAAAAAAAAGATTCTTAAAATTAAATTCTAACATATATTTACTTAAAAAAAAAAAAAACAAATCATGATATATTAGAGGCTTATCTTAACGATAATTCCATTCTATCTCCCCACTCGAAAGCTTTCTTTTTCTTTTTTTATTTTTCAAATGATAACAATTACAGCCACTGACACATAACGTTTCCCTTTACCACTATGTATAGGGCATGATTGGAAAGCAATGGAACTTTTGTAAAGTAGTATTCCTTCCAAAACTGGTTTATGAATCAATTTAGCTCTTTATCAGATTTATCAGAAATGTTAATCTGCAAAAGTAATGGAATTTTATAATTTGTTAAATGTGGAATTTTCTATAGATGATTGGCCATGTGACCATTAAAAAATTGAATAAAGAAGATGGGGGACCATTGAAGGAAAAAGCATATCCAATAAATGTACAGCTCAAAAATATGTTGAATATACAAGAGTGGGGTTGCTCTTGTTCATGTGATATGATCCACGGACAAAATCATAAATATTTTTTCTCAAATTAGTTGCATGTAATTCTCCTTTTTATCTCATATTATCCAACTTAGTTAGTTGTACCACAGACAGTGGTGATATGATGACAAGAAAAATTCTATTTGAAGCCTCCGTTATATCACGCAATTTATTCGTTAGGTAATATTATTTATTGTAAATTAGTTGTTACTTTGTTACTTAAAATTTTACGGTCAGAGAACGTAATGACATCACGGATATTTTTATTTATTTATTAAAAAAAAACTAGTTAGTTGCATTTAGGATTAAAAAAAAAACAAAAACAAAAAAACTTAGGCTTGCATATTTCGTACTATTAATATGCATATTAAATCCAAAAGCACATGCTTAATAAGCGGACTTGGCAAGGAAAATCTGTCTCCGACTCATTTGTTCCCTTGCCTTTTGACATTTTGAAGTTGTCCTAGGCCTGCATTTGGGCCGTTTTCAAGTTACATAAGGAGGCTTGCCATTTTGCTCAAGGGATTTTATTGCACTTAAATATGTATTATACTGTATGGAATGGGTCACTTTGGTAGGAAATAATATAGTTCATAGTTTATTGTTAGGAAACAAGTTTAAGGTAAGCCACGCAGTTATACAGCAAACATGAGAGAGAGAGAGACAGAGAGAGAGAGAGAGGATGGTGGGTAGTTGGGGTTCAAAGTTTGACATGAGCAAGGATAATAATGTAGCCGGCGAATCCACTGTTTTAGTTTTTTTTTTTTTTAAAAGGAGAGAAAATCTGAAGGAAAAAAAATATAATCCTGAAAAAAAAAAAAAAAACACCTGAAAACGTTATGCGTTAAGGGAAGACGGCCTGCGTGGCTGAGAGGGCTCGCAATGGACAATGGATAAGGGTAGCGAAACGGGCCAAATTTTTTACAGACAGACTCGGTACATAACAAATGTACCTTCGCAGTGAATTTGACAGTCATTATACGAATTATCACGTACCAAAAAGTTTAGAAGGTAATTTATCAAAACTATACTTATACCAACTCGACCTACTTGATAATTCGGAAACCAATCTTACGTTTGATTTATTAATTTAAGATGAAATTTTTAAATTAAAATTTATTAATTTTTTAAAAATTAATTATAATTTTTATTAATTTTTTTTTTAAAAATAAAAACCGATATAAAAAATTAAAATGAAATTTAAATATTTGAGAAAGCAAAAATTAACGGTTTTAGGCCAATATTTCTAAGAAGAAAAGTCAAAAGAACAATAAATGCGAAACAGCGTACATGTAGAGCAGTGGGTTGGTCACGTCGTCATGCAATCTTTATTCCTCAACAGAAAATGGTATTCACGTAATTAATGTAGCACGTACGTTTTCTCTAACTTCTGAATCAATGTAGGGGGTGTTTGACAAAATGTTTGGTTTAAGTTAAATTGTATTTTTTTTATTATATTTTTTTATCTTTTTTTCTAAAAAGTTGTTTATCTTTTCTGAAAATTCAAAAAATTCAAAAAATTTACTATTTAAACTTACAAATCTTAACTCAAACTTACACACCAAACACCCCCGTAATTATTATATCCACTAACAAACTTGTTTATTTATTATTATTATTATTATTTGGAAAAAGTCAACCAACTCGGTTTTGACCACCTTCATTCTCACAAATACATATTATATGTATAATGAGTATATACAATATATGTCTACCGGCTCGGCATGTCACAGAATAATTCGTCGACAGTCTTACGTATTTTATTAATTATACGCTGTTAATGTGGTGTAGACGAGCTAATTAGTAAACCTTATATATTACATAATGGCTGGTGTGCATGTGTGTATATATATATATATATAAATAAATGAGATTATTTCAACAAAAAAAAAAACGTATTTGATGAGATTCAGCTGATACATTATTGAGAGCTGCACTTGTAGTTTGTCTTATATATATCAACAAAATTAATGGTGTAAAACTTTAAAATTATTATTCTAATTATATGCTAACTATTTGTCTGCTTACAAGTTTGAGATTGATCATGATCTCAGCTATTCATACTATTCTGGTTGTTGATCTGTTGCTTTCAATTTACTTAATTTTATAGGAAAATGTTTCAAACAACTAGCACTATAAGATATACCCACATTATTGCTGAGAGAGGATATCTACGGACAATTACACAGAAGAACGGATCCAACTTCCTTGTTCCTTTATTCATGTCCTCTTTATGTTCTTCCAATAATATTATGATAATTCAATTAAATATATATATATTTAAATGTAATATCTTATCAATTCAGTAAAAAAATTATATTAGTTATATATAAATGTTTTATTTTTATTAAAGGAGACATAAACAAGGGACAAATGAAGTGAAAGGACAAACATCAAAGACCTTTTATGGGCTTGAATGGCAAGAATCGTCCCTTTCGGCTTTGCATGTTACAGCCTCAGATCATGCAGGCCCAACACAGAAAAATGATTTGATATAAGAGAAAATGATCTTTCCATAGTACAACCTCTTATTAAACACTACCGATAGACTGTTTTTTAATTGTTACATGAAAATTTTAACGGTATGAAATATAGGTGTTTGTCTTAGAACGTGACATAAAACTGTCGTAATCATAAGATCATGCTGTTTAAAATTTAATTGAACGTCTAAAATAACAATTCTTATCGACAATGTAAAATATGAGTCTTGTCGTGAAACTTTTCCAAAAAGAAAACACAATAGAGTTTAGTACTGATATCCAGAATTGGGATGGTGCCATAACCATCGTTTTAGGTCTATTCTCTGAACATTACTGAGTTGGGTGGTTTAGCGATGATGGATTACTGAGGTGGGTCTACCATGGATTACAAAAGAAACCTATTCTCTAAGCATGGCACTTCTCTTTACTGAGAATGCATTATGATATGAATAGATATTGGGCTTTAATAATTTTAGTCCCTATATTTGAACTTAGGGAGAATGAGCCATATAGTATAATGTAATATGAGGATTTAACAAAATAACATGTTTTTAAAAAGTTTAAAATTATAGCATATTTAATTTACACATTTTTGAAATTCTGATTTTACCCCGTACCCATCTTCTTTAACACCTCAAATCTACCCTCAGCTCTGTATAGGTCCTCGCCGGCGCCGGCGAGCGACGTCATCAATGGCAGACGCGCATAGTTAACGGAGGCCCTCCTCATCGTCGCCGTTAGCCAGAAGCCACAGTGGACGGATCTCGCGAACCGGAGGAGATGCAGAAATCCAATGATGAGAAATGCAGCATAGATCTGAGGAGGAAACACAAATCGAAAAATCATAACGACGAGAAACGTAGGGAACCAAGACGGCAACGAAAATCCCAGAGATCATGCAAAAAATCACCGGAAAACACGAGCAAATCGAGAGCAAATCGCGGGAATATCGCCGGTAAATCGCAAGAAATCGCCGTGTGTCTTGTCGCACCGGATCTCTGGCCTCCCCGAGGTGGTTTCTGCAGTCTCCCTGCAGTCGTCGCCGGAAAAGGTCTCACCGCCGTCATCGTGATGTCCACCGACGCTGCACCATGGTTGATGGAGAGAGATATGTGCAACTCATGGGGGGAGAAAGAGATAAGAAAGAGAGGGGTAAAATTGGAAAACTAAACACTTAGGATCCATTTGGTGGTTGAGTTTGAGTTGAAATTTTTTGTTAAATTTTTAGAAAAGACAAAAAAATTTTCAAAAAAAAATTAAAATTAAAATAAAAAAATATATTTTAATTTAAGATAAAATAACTCAGAGTCTTAATTAAAAAAGGAAAACAAAATAATGTTATTATTTATCACATTTTAAAAACCTGGTATAATTTTAATTGATACTTATAAAATATATTATAAGTTATAAATTCTCTTGAACTTAATGTAAAAAAGATATATCGTGGTCCGGATGATATTAAAAGGTTACCTTGGTTTAAGAAAATATCATCTTAAGTACTTGTGCCCGCTTTTTTGGCACATGCAATATTTCTTTTTTTTTTTTTTTTTTAATTAATTGATTGGTTCTAAATCAAATCAATCATCATAAAAAGCTTGCATGACAATATATCTATATCAGAATTTACATAGATCATGCTCTAAAAGCTTTTTTCTCGTCCACTCCAAACTACAGAGAACCACAACTGTGCTTCTTGAAACTTTTCCTTCATATTTTATAGGCGTTTTGGTTTCTCTCTCATACGTTATGCTCTAAAAAGGTGAGGTTATTGCTTTTCCTACCTAATCTTGATTGGGAATGAAATTTGGACCATCTTGTTTTTGGGGTTTGGGGAAAAAGAGGAGGAAAAATCTTCTATCTATTGTAGTGTAGTTTCTTGTCGTTTTTTTCCCCCCTTAAATTTGGTGTTTTTAATATAATAAAAAGAATAATGTTAGTGATATCAATTCTAATATTAATTTTTTAAGTATTAATTCACGTGTCATATTTTCATTAGTAGAATCAATTAATTGATATGATAATACTTTAACTACTTATTAATAAAAAAAGACAACTCATATATTATATAGATTGATACTCAAAAGTTGATATCATAATTGGTGTCCCTAGCATTACTTAATTTTGAAACGATTAAAATTCATTACTTTTTTTTTAATTCATTTCTTCCTTGAGAGAAGTTATTAATTGACTAAATATATGACGTTATCATGCTTACGTGACAGACTATGATATATCTATAAATTTTTATTGAATAGATATATCATATAAGTACGATGTGATATACATTATCTACTGAAAAAAATTTCCTTTGGTATCCTATGAATAGTAGTCTACTATGGAAAAGTCTGTCAAATACTGGAAACTGAGCTTGAGAAGGGTAGCTCTTAGCTCACTGCTAGACACAAGTTTTTTTCGACATGATTTGATCTTCATACCTAACATCGAATAAAAAAGACAGTTTTTTTTTTTTTAAATTGGTAACATTCAATAAAATAAAAAGGACAGTTGGGACATGCGTGATCTCGTAAATGGAATTTCAAAAGTGCTGTCCATTATGCGAACATTAAGTAATTATTGTGATTATAATTATAGCACATCTCTCTTGTGAAATTTACCTACTTTCATTATGGCAATTTAAAACTTAGCAAAATTATAATCATCCACCGCAGTTGACTAAGTCATGAAGATACTAGACATGGCTACATTATGGTACTGAATTTGAATTCTTAGGTCTCTGTTTTTTTAAAATTGAATAATTGTACCTAATATTTTTAATTAGTACTTAATCTTAATGGCTTACTAAATAATGAGATCCGATTTGATAGATTGGATGAATTCGAGTGCGAGGCAAGTATCTGATCATCTTCTAATTTTCTCTTTGATTTGCTTTCAACTCTTACATATTATCAAATGATGTTTTAAACTTCAATGGGATTATTTTTTGTAGAGTGGATGCAAAAATTACTTCTTATTTTGTCCTCGAACATGGTTCCAATATAATTGTTAGAAGGGATTATAAATATGTGTAATTAGTTCATGTTTACATTCTAAGAAGGGTATAAATAGGTTGTTACAAACCCTCATTACTATTTGGCATACAGAGGCACAAATTGTACTTCAACTAGATTGTGAGTTGAAAATAACATAACTCTCTAATTGAACTACTTTAATATTTCTGCATTTTCTACTTCATTTATTTTTCTATCGTTCACATGTGAGAGATGTTCTTATTAAAATTACGTGCACTATTACAATCCTCGAAACCCAATTACTTACCTGCCCTATTAAAAAAAAAAAACAGTTGGAAACTTTATTTTAATTTAAAATTAGATGATTTTCTTTTTTTTTTTTGGCTAAATGCTCCCAACACTCTTCAGGTTCTTACATTATTTAAATATCACAGTTTATTTTTAATTCGTTTATCAATCGAACACACATTTTCAAATATTAACTCCAAAACTCCAACTCCAACTCCAACCTCAAGTCCATAGGGCTCGAAGAATATTTAGAAACATTATAAATGAAAGTTCGGCTGCGAACATTTCAAATGGTATGAATTGTTGCAAATGTCATTTAACTGAATTCCAAATGGAGGGGATGGCCAAATTTTAACCATTTGAATTGCTGAATGTTTTGATAGAAAATATTTATATGTATATATATTTTTTCAAATGAATTCTAATTAGATTAGTTTGCATCATCAATACATTGTATAAAATATACTATGTTTACCCTTTTTTTTTTGGTATACACAAGCGCACACATACATTTTTATGAGGTAGATTGATCACAATGATCTTCACGAGGAGGATCAAGTGGATCTCACTAAATTATAACTTTCAGGTAATTATTGGCTAAAAAAAAAACTCGTGAACACTTATATGTCACTTAAAATCCTCACTTCTGTCAATATAGGACTCGCTAGAGTGACTACTATTATTTTAATATACAAAAATAAACACATATGTATTTTCACAAGATAGATCACGGATCAAGATATTCATCCTTCAGATGATGACAAATTTGCCTTTTTGTTTATCCAAAAATTTCAGTATTTTATTTGGACACTATGCACCAATAAAAATTATTTTTTTAAATTGTGTTCCCTTTTTTTTTTTTTTTGGGGGGGGGGGGGGGGGTGGGCAATAAGGAAGTGAGATGTTTAAGTGAAGCTTGTGGCTCCAATTTCTCATGTACAAAAATAATTTTCCTTTTCAGAATATAATTTCGTTTAATTGGACAATGACATTGGTCTAAATTAATTGAAGCTTAGAAAAAACAAAAAGAAAACTATTGTTTTACTTTTTTTTAAAAAAAAAGACTATTGTTTTCCTTTAAGTTAAACAAAAAGAGGGAACAAACAAAAAAAAAAAAAAAAAGAAAGAGACACATTTGGGGTGTACAGTGTACTTAGCTGGCAGCTTGGAAAGGCGTTTGGAGAAAATTACAGAACAACACTAACAGGCGCGAGTGTAAGAAGTCATCGTAAACACACGCACACACACACACACACACACACACACAAAAAAAAGGAAAAAAAAAAAAATATATATATATATATATATATAATATAAGGCTTTGATATTCGTGAAGTTGAAAAACACACGCTCCCATCCATCCAGACAAACGTAGACCCAACGACACCCACAGAGACACATTTCTAGGACTCGTTTCCGTTTCCAATCTTGTCCCTATTCACTTTACGACAATTCCCTATAAAGAGGTAACACATTACTACGATCAAGAGATTTCGATTAGCTGGATAGTTTTATTACACCCTTATTGTCTATTTATCCTATTTATAATAAAAAAAGAATTTTTACCCAAAAAAATAATCCATTAAACAAAATAGAAAACACATCAATTCTTACTGCATTACTGTCTAATTGGATCAATCAGGCTTAAACAAGATGTTTCATTAAAACCCTTTATTAGCAAAAACTCGAAGTAGCAAAAAAAAAAATAATAAAATCTGACAGCTAGGAATAATGCATAATTCAGGAAAAAAAAAAAACTTCTTTAAAGGGGAAAAAATCTCAAAAACTCGAAAGGAAATATATTAAAAGGAAGACCATTCCTATCTCTATAAATAAATGGAAGAATAAAGTTTAGAGTCAGTAATCATCATTAATCAGGTGTTTGAAATGAACACTCTAATTTAACTTTTTTAATGACTTGTTTGGTGAAACACTTCAACTCAAATTAAATTGTATTTTTTTCATATCAATTTTTATCTTTTTCTGAAAAGTCAACAAAAATTATCACTAGTTTTTAAAAAGTCAACTAACTCAAATTTAAAAATTTCAATTCAAACCGTTTCACTAAATGGACCCTAAATGTTTTTATATATTTATTCTCTAATAGTAGATTAATTTTATTATTTAATTTTTCAAATTAAAATTAGATGATTTTTAAATTATATAAAATAATGATGAGAATAAAATGAGATTCATATTGTTATTTTTTAAACCTATGTTAAATTTTTATAATTTTAAGCTATTATAGTCAATTTTCAATCAAAGTCACAATTTCAATTCCAATCAAATCATTATCAAAACGCCTATTGAAGTGTATACCACGCTCTCTAAAACTAAAAAAGCTGTGTCCAATAATTTACTAATTCATATGTAACAGTAACACCATTAGTGCTACAAAAATTATGAGAGACTCAACCATAAAGTCCCAAAACTTAAACCCACGTAAACAACAACAATTAAAATATTAGTTTAACTCAAGCATGCGTTTGACTCTCCAGCGTGTACTTAAGTTTTTCTGAAAAATAAAAAAAAATATAATTAACGTCATTTTAGATAATTAGTTAAATTTTTTTAATTAGAATTGATTAATCTATTAAAAATTAATAATAATTTTTTAATTAATTTTTTTTTAAAAAATAAAAATATAACAAAAAAATATAATTTAATTAAAAATAAATTATATTAAATAAAATCTTAATTTTTAAAAAATCAATTAATTTCAATTCAAAAATTTCAACCGACACCGTGTTCCGAACGAAGAATTAAATTTGTCTCCGACTCTCACTCCCGTGTTTGACCAACGCTTTTTAGCGCGCGTGACTAGCGAACTCACAATCTCTCTCTCCCTCTCCCTCTCCCTCTCTCTCTCCTCGTCTTATCCTGCTCACTCCCTGACACCTCCACAGTCTCTCTCTCTCACTGACTAGGCTCTTTCACAGACAGAGTGAGAGACCGAACATTTTTAGAGAGAGAAAGCTAGAGAGAGAAAGAGTGACAACGAAGCTTTTGAGGACCGGGCATTGCAGAGAGCAGAGAGAGAACCTCTCTCAACCTCTCCCAGTAGGCTTTCGCAAGTTTTATTAAAGTGTTTTCACGATTCTCTCTCTTCTTTTTTTGGCTTCGATTCGATTTGTTAATCATCAGAATAATCTCAAAACCAAGAAATAATCCCCGTCTCTTCAACAGAACTCTGCTCATCAGTCGAACTCAGTCAGGTCCCGTCTTGTCCAGCTTTTCTCTTTTTTGTAGCTTTGCGATTGTACCGAAGCGCTTTTACGTCGTCGTTTCTGCAGCGACTTTGGATTGAGGCGTTGCTTTCGGCTTTTAGGCTCACGAGGAACTCTTGATTTTTCACCTTCCTTTTCCCGTCAACAGTTATTCGTACGGAGATTTTCCCGTTTCGCGTAAAAAAAAATTTCTTTGATTCCGAGAGCAAAAAATGTTCTGTACGATTATTATTATTATTATTTGACAGAAATGTTGATAATGTGCCTTGTGTTTCGACAATGCCGAACTGGGTTTTCAAGATGTGAAGCTTATTCCTTGGATTTTGGTCGAGATTTTTGAGTTTAGGATTTGTTTTTTGGTCGGTTGGGGGCTTTGGGGTTGTGTTGTCGGGGAAGAAATGAATGACGGTGGGGGGAAAACGACGTCGTCTTTGGCAATTACAGAGAAGCGGACGGCGACGACGACGCACAGGCCTGGTGGCTGTGTTGGGATTTTCTTTCAGCTCTTTGATTGGAACCGCAGATTTGCTAGGAAGAAGCTCTTCTCCAAGAAATTGCTCCCTCCTGGTTGGTTTTCAGTTTTCACCCACATTTTTCATTCTCTCTCTCTGTCTCTGGAAAAAAGTTTTGACTTTTGTCTATATATATATATGTGTGTGTGTGTGTGTTTATGATTTCAGTTCGTGCAAAACAAGCTTCTAAGAAGTTCAAAGGAGATGAAAAGATGCCAACTTCAAAGCTTCACTTGGTAAATGCTTTCTCTATGTTCTAGTTTTCCCATTTCTTTTTCATGGTTTTTTTTTAAAATTGGTTTTTTTGATTTGGTGTTTTTGAATGGAAGATTGCTGATGAGAACAAGGGAGGCTTTCCAAACATGAAGAAATATGGGAATCGTAGTAGTGTTGATTCAGAGCATAACAACTTTGAAACACGAGCTCCGGGTTTGGTTGCTAGGCTTATGGGTCTTGAATCCATGCCTGCTACAAGAGAGAAGCCCAAAAAGTTGGCTTCTTCTTTCTCTAATGCTTGTGATAAAGGAGAAAAAACTTTTGTGAATAATAATAATAATAATAATAGTAATGGTGGGTCTGGGAGAGAGGATATGAGTTTGGAGAGAGCTAGTGTGAAGCTCGACTCTCGGCCGCAGAAGCTTCAGAAAACCGGGCAGTTTGATCGAAAGGCGGTGACTAGGTTTGGAGCTGAATCGGCTCTTCAATTAAAGAGCGTTTTGTCACGGTCAAGGAAGCATCACCATCACCAACATCCGAAGTTTGTATCTCCGGTCAAGAGCCCGAGGATTCCCTCTGGGAAGAATGTTTCTCGGACCTCTCGGTTGATCGATGCCGCGACTAAGATTTTGGAACCAGGGCTGCAATCTACAAGCAAAGCGAAAAATGCTCTTATGTATTCGAGTTCTGTTCATTATCATCACAGCAATGAGGCTATGCTGGAGAGAGCTGTGGTTAAGCCGGAGGAGCAAAGTAAACAGTCTGGTTATGGTTCTAATGCCGCCAAGTCTTTGATGGGTCAAACTTCTTGCAAAAATTGCGGTAATTTGCTTGATGTTGTGGACTGCAGACCAAATGTGGATGAAGAGCCATCTGGGTTTCCCTCTTTTGTCTCAAATATTGTTAGTGGTTCTTCGTCCGAGGGAATGGGAAGGAGTAAACCGAGGCTACATGTGCCGTCCTTTGGGCAAGAAATGGATCCGGTTTTTCAGAGAAATTGGGATCAGCCAATGTCTCTTGGTGCTCAAAAGAAGGAAGGCATGGACGTTGTGCAATCAAACAGTAAACTTTTTACGGAGAGAAAGTCACTGCCTCATGAAGGTTTGGCTCCATGGCCGTCATCGAGGCAACCTTCTTGTACATTCCAGAGTGATGCGTCAACATCGGTAAACTTGAAGCAGAGAACTCAAATTCAAGAGCAGATGCCTACAGGCAGGGATGGAACTCCACCAAGGTCTAACTCTAAACTAAGAAATTTAGAAAGCAGAAGAGTCTCACCAGCTGCAAATACTGTTAGAGGGTCCAAAGACTTTGTTTCCTTGAACCGAAACCTGAGCGGTCGCACCAGACCTAGGGTTCCCGCTACATTAGAAAGCTCTAACAAGCTTGTTCTGGAGAAGAAAGTTTTCAGCGGAAGGGGTGAAAGCTTACCGCCATTGAGAAGCTCAGTACGGAAAAGGAGGACAGGCAATGTTAGCAGCCAAGTTGAATGTCGGAGTTTTGTTAGCTCAACTCCTACGAAACCAAGGAACATTCAGTGTGATTCCATGAAGGGAAAAGGGTTTGGACTTGATGCTCATTCGATGAACCGTGCTTGTGTTAAAAGTAGATTAGCTGGTCCAACAGAAGGTAATAGAGTTGCTAAAAGTAATAGCAATGATGTTATTTCTTTCACGTTTAATTCCCCTATAAGGCAAAAGACCGGAACTGCAATGGAAATGGAGAAGTCCATGGATGATGTGATAAATAAATCTTGTCAAAAGCCATTGTCTTTGAAAGGGGATTCGATAGCCGCCCTTCTGGAACAAAAATTGAAGGAACTGACTAGTCAAGAAGATGATGAGTTTGCAACAGGTGGTCCTCCGAAGAGATCGACTGCCATGATTTTGCACGAGCTCATATCTGCTTTAGCTGCAGAGCGGCCAGATATAGCATCATCATCCACTGTAAGCGTTTCTAATTTCTTATGGCTGAAAGGCTATCATCTCCATGTGTATCTCTGATCCTTCTCATTCCGAAATTTCGTCTATTGAAATCGTTGTTGTAATATGCTGTTAATTTCTTCTGAGTGTCAACGAATAATACTCTAACCTAAACGAGCATGTCTAGGCCCATATCCCTTGTTGGGAAGTTCCACTACCGTGTGTGCGTGTGTGTGTGTGTGTGTTTTTTTTTAGTAGAATATAGACAGAAGAATCCTTCTGTTGTAGGAATCTTGATGGTACAATAAAACAAACGTAAAGAAAACCAAAGACGACCGATGATAAAGTAACATGAGAATCTTATGGATGCTCTAGTTTTCACCATTGGAGTGACATACACCATAATTTATGTTCTTCAGCTAGCTCCTCCTTGTTAGATAGCTGAGGATTTTCATTCTCTGGCTTGTGCTTAATTCACACTTCACATTACTCTTATAGTGACTGGTCCTTTAAAAAGAGTGAGAAGAAAAAAATTTCTATTGGAAAAATGTCGACTAAATTGAAGATTTTTCCTTTTGCTCGTCTCAGGCTGAAACAAAGCACGAAGGGTATGCTGGGTTTCATCATGTCGTTGATCATTTGAGCCCTGGATCCGTTCTTGAAGCGTCTTTCTCGTCTAGTAGTCTGGATGGTAGCTCAGGTAGAATACTTATTATGACATGATAGAAAATGAAAGTAAAATAAACACGTAACTGTTTTGTTAACACAGTTTTATACGCATGAAACTGTGATTGAGATCTTCAGCTTGTCTAATAAGAATCCTTGGCTGGTGTGTTTTGCTTGTTATTCCAGGACATAGGTTGTGCACCGACTCTATGGATTGCTCCAGCGATCAGTTGCATTACTCTTGTGATCGGTTGCATTACTTGGGACCTGATGCTGATCTTTGGGATTCTGCAACCTCATTGGAGAAAGAGCTCGCCGGCTGCAAAAGGGTGATAGCTCTTATTAGCAATGTTTCTCGAATATTAGATACTATCAGTATTGCTGGGGGAAGATTGACAGGAAGCGCGCTCTCTCATGCTAAGGATGTTGTCATGAATGCTGAACTCTTGTTTGGAAGTGTGGAACTACATAACTTAGACAGGTTGGAAGGCCTCAACATCGGTCCGATACTCCTTGAGCTGGAAACAAGTGCTAATGTTGCGTGGACAAATATCAATATCTTTCCTGGTGCGGATGTGAACAAAGGGGGAAATCAATTTAGGGGCTTTCTTTTTGATTGTCTAATAGAATGCTTAGACTTCCAGTATAGAAAATACCATTACTTAGGATTCAGATCTTGGACAAGACTCCTTTCTTGCATGAACAGGGAGAGAATAATTGGGGAAGTGGAAAAGGAGATGAAGAAATGGACAAGTTTAGTTGGGATGATTCCCGACGAGATCGTAGAATGGGAAATGAGCCATGGCCTGGGGAAATGGACAAACTTTGACATCGAAGCGTTCGAGTCCGGTGATGAAGTTTGTGGCGACATTCTTCAAGCTTTAGTCAATGAAACTTTGATTGACCTTTTGGAATGCTGGCAAGGTACCTTTTGAAGTTCAGACCTACCCCCTTGCTACCTTTTTGAAGTTCCTATTTTGTTTGTTCGGTTGTTGTCATGCCAAATCTTTGTAATCCAAGAAATGTATTAAATTTTTTGTACAAATTAGTGAAATGGTATTGGTGCAAGCTATTGGATTTTGTTTAAATATCAAAAACTGTACTAGTTCCTGAAACCCAGATAGTATAAATGCAATTAAAATCAATCAATTTCTTCACTATAGTATATCATAACAACCAAACTCAAATTGCAGTTACATCGGATGCTTTACAATAAGAGCAGTAATGTGGTAAAATCAAACTCTCAGAACCAAAAAAGTACATAAGAAATAATCCCAAAAAAAAAAAAAAATCGTAGGAGAAAAAGAATTTAACCAGGAAACAAATTGAATCAAATTGAAGAAACAACAAAAGCATACTCAAAACGCTCTGTAGCCCAGAACTCTTCTCCCTCCTCTGTTTTCACCATTGATGGCATTGGCTGCAGCCGAGGAGAAGCCCTTCAGCTCCTCAAGGCTGGCGTAGCTCTTCCTCGCCATCATCACGCTCTTCTTACTATCCCCGACATTCGCCGACTTACTCCCTCTCGAATTCGACAGCGATTTCGCCTTCGACAGGCTCTTCGCCGGCGGAGTCGTCGTCTCCATTATCGCCGACATCGGCGGCGGGGGCTTCCGATTCTCTTTCCTCAGCATGGAGGAGAAGTCAGGCACCGACTGAGCCACGACCGACGACGAGGACGACACTTTGCGTCTGCTGTCCACGTTGCTCTGAAACTTGACCTGTTTCTTTAATGGCGGCGTCGGCGTCGGCGTCAGCTTCAATTCTTCCTCCGGCTCCTCCGGCCTCGAGTGCTTCAGTCTGAGCTTCGATTCTCTGAGCTCGGCGTAGGCTCTGTAGCGCGGGCCTCTCTCCATGATGAAGCTCTCCGTCGTGAGCCGGAGCTGAGCAGGCTGTTCTGAGTCGGGGTTCGGGTTTTGCGAGAGGATGAGAGAAATTGGGTCCAGACAACGGAGAAGAGACTGAAGAGCCGGGTTCGGATGATGGGATTGTTGTTGAAGAACTAAAGAGCAGTAGGTTTCTGCCATTTTTAATGAATTTGAGGTTCGGCTCTAGTGTGAGTTGCAGAGAGTTTTGGATTGATTTGGGATTTGAGTATTAATGGCTTCTGTAGTTTAGTTCTTTGAGATGGCCGTACTTATTTTTTGAATAATAAATGATTCTCTTTAGATTGTAACGGTCTAAAAAAAAAAATCGCTTTTACTTTTTATTTACTTATTTATTTTTATTTTAATTTTTTTCAACGTTCCGATGAAAGGCGTGTGGGTCCCATTGGGAATCGGGAAAGGTTTTTGATGGGATGGCTTTGGATTCCAAATGTACACCGTAGGATATTTGATGATGAGTCGCTCTGACTTTGATGGATCTTCATTTGGATGGTGCAAACAGGCTCAGAGGGGAGGTAATTTTACCAAATTGTCCTTGTAAAAAAATTTCACTGTATTATGATTTTCATAGAGTAGTGTTAGAAAAATTCTAATTTTATTTTTTTTTGTATCAACTTGTGTTATATTTTATTGATAAATATAATCAATTGATGTAAAAATATTTTTAAACAATATCAAAATTTGGATCAACGATAAATAATGAAAATACTGAATTTTATTGGAATCAATGAAATCTAAAATGACAAAAACCAAATTCTTTCAAACGAATATGAATTTTTCTATTTCTCACTGTTTTCAAAAGTCTGTAAATTTTCTATGCTCACCCTTATTTATAGTATTTTGTGAGAGCTTGAATGCTACAATCATTAGTACACGTGTCAATTCAATCATTACACGCAGACGACATGTCCTCTAACTGACTTCTGATAACATAGCCTTTTGCTTCAGTTCCTGATTTCTCACTTGCTAAGCTTCTCTCCTTTTTTGGTTTTATTGCAATGACATCGTTTCTTTTCTTTACCGAGACGTCTTGTCGTATTTAATTCTTGTCCTCACACTTAGTAATAAAAAACGATAACTTATATATCATATAGATTAATATTTTATATATAGATTAATATTTAAAAGTTGAGATTATAGTTGGTATTCGTGGTATTTTTCTTTTGACAAACAAGGTGAAGGTTGATGCTGTCATGCCAACCAATTTTTGCAGGCTTTCTGGTTTCCACTTACACTTGGCTGGAAAATCTTTAATCAAGAGCTGTGTATTTTGTTAAATGTTTTTTTTTTTTTCTTTCTTTGAGGTTGTGTATTTTGCTAAATGTTAGTTAGAGAACGCATGAAGAAGGAAAAAAAACACAGATAAATTAAGTTGTGAATTTAAATGATCGAATCATCGATGAAAATTAACAAGAAATGGTTTGATGATATATATATATATATATATATATATTAACTTTTAGTTTATGAAAAAATTCTCTTCGACGTACGCTAGAGTAATCCGATAATTAAATATAAATATAATATATTTTTCTTGAATTATTTTAGGCCATATCATATGAAAGTCACAAGTCTCTCGAAGATGATCTTTTAGCTTTGATTTGAATCACTTTTTTTTTTTTTTTTTTTGGGTAAAATGATTTGAATAACTTGATCTTCTAGTGTAAATCCTGTGGTTTTTGAAGATTTAAAATACTTCATGAGTATTTGTTTGAATAGCAACATCATGTTGGTTAGTGGTTACCATGTCCCGTTCCTAACATGTAAATATGCCGACTTAAAAATACCTCATTGTGTACTGGAAAAAGATAAGACAATCAGCTTGGCATACTATCAACAAAAATCAACGGTGACAATTAAGACAATAATAAATACAGTAGAGATTGCATTGGATTTTTGGCTAAATTCAAGTCTACAACTAGTTTTAGTCGAGGGGATTTATAGTATAGTCCTAAGATAGTTTAGATAAGTGTTTGTTTAATTTTCTCTAATCAATACTTATATGTCGGTGTTGATAAAATGAAATATTTATTTTAATGTCATGTTTATAACAAACTTCCAATTAAAATTTCGAGTTTTTGTTTTTTGTTTTTTGTTTTTTTTAATAGGATAAGTACTTTGTGAATTAGATTTTCATTATATTCTGTAGTATTTTTTTATTTCACAATATGATCTTCTAACTCTTTTATCAAATAATAATAACGAAGATACTTAGAAGATACTTAGATTTCGAATAGGAAAGTTCTTATCTAAATCTTTCCCCTACAATAGAACTACCCTGCCACAAAATGCGGTATAAACACTTCTTGGATCCCAAATTACGCTACATGACGCCTCATTGTTACTGTAAAAGTGGGTTAAAAGAAACGCCAAAAGCAAGCACAAAAGCAAATAAAAGAAGTGTCGAGTTCTTGTGCGTCACAAAAAGTGCATAACAAATGGTTACTTTCAAGGCATCTCCTGGAGCCTGATTTACTTTTTAAAAAGCAGTTAAGCAAATGTAAAAGCGAAAAACTACAGCAGCAATCATAAAAATTAGAACCTCCAGTTATTTAGCGGGGTAGTATGACCGCTTGTTTAGATTTAAATCAATCACATAATGTAGACAAAGCATGTAGATAATCCATTTTACGAGAGATTCATATTTTATGCGAGAATGTCAATATAATAGCAGATGATGTCTGTTATACATCACGTATTGTTGTGTTTGTCTTTGGGAGGAAAGTTTGGAAAATTCTTCCCCTGCAACGAAGGTACATAATCCACTACGGGGTTTCCTACATTATTTCACTCTTTTCTTGTTCAAAGTTCTACTTTGTGGTACTTGTATTTCTGCCCCAAATTAAATCGAGAGATGGAGTTATTAAATCCATGGAGCACCAGGGTCCTCACAGCCTCAACCCCTTGTTCGAGTGCTTCATCAATCTGTCCAAAAATCAATGGCACATACCACAACAAAATCTTAGTTCAAAAATGAATATGAAAACTTGGTCAAGACAAGTATAGCGTCAGCAGCCGCAGAGCTACGTGAGGCCTGGGGGCAGCTGCCCCCTTGGCCCATTGGCTACTGATAGATAAGGAAGATAAAATGTTTATTGCATTGTTGTTTTAGTTCAAAACTTTTGGTTTAATTCTCGCCCCTCTAAAAAAAATTTCTAGCTCTGTCTATGTTTGAACCACCATTACACAGAAACCAATGCAGTGAATAAGCCAAAAGTGGACCTCAGGCAGAATAGTAAAAGAGGCAAGCAAATGGAATCATCTTTATCGTTTTGTCATCAACTCTATATTTTTCTTCTGAGAAATTCTTGCAACTTAAATCTGTGGTATAGTTCAAGCAGTTATATACCTGTTGTCTTTCTACACTACCGAACTTCTGTAGAAGATACGCCCTCATGTCCATACTGCCTGGTGGATTCCCAATGCCTGCATTTTTTTTAAGATCTATTTACTTTAGGAAAAGCCTAATGACGATCAAATGACCGCGGAAAATCGCAAGAAACAAACCTATACACAACCGAGGGAAATCACGGCAACCATCCAGGTGGCCCATTACACTCTTTACTCTGCAACAAGGAGATAACCAATAGACATGAGATCATGTGTAGATACTAAATATCATAACAAAAAAGGGCACAAATACGGCAACAATTACAGCAGGGAAATATTAAAACTATTTTTAACGCTTTTGTTTGCAGCCTAGATACTTGTTGGTTTGAAAAGTGATGAGGAAATCTCACTGTGAGCCCTTAATATCCAATTGCCTTAAAGAGCCCACAGGATTTAATTATATACGTCCAAAAGCAGGACTTATTTTGCTGATTGTCATGTCATCATTGGATTGTTAAGCATGGGATGTCAAGAAAAGATATTGATCATTGAAGATAGAAAGTATTTCATATGAAAGCGTCATTTCTTATGCAAATGAAACAATTAGAGCCTCAGATAAATTGCTTTCCATCTATTAAGCAAGGGATCAAATTACCATCATACATGTAACGAGTGAAATGTTCACATTCTTGACTGATTGAAATAAACACAATATTAGTTAGGGACCAGTGAGGAGAACGACGGATAATTAAAGGACTTTCACCAATCATATTCAAACATACCCATTGTGATGGCCATGGCCTCCTTTTTGCTGAATTCTCATAACACCATTAGGTAAGCTCATCTCATCAAAAACCTACATGAGCAAGGTAGAAATACGTTATATCATATTTGATGATTTACTTATGACGCCATCTATTTACTTGCTTAATCTACGCTTTCAAACAAAGTACTTACCAATAATATATGGCGTAGGGGTACTTGATAGTGTGCAGCAAGTGGTCCAACCTTAACAACAACAAAGAAAATGAAAGTCAGTAACGCAAGTTACTATTTCAAAGTGCCTAGAAGTTTTATGCAAACAAGTCACTCAGGCATTACGCATTTGCATGCCTCTAGGAATTAACCGCTCACTCAGGCATTACTTTTTTTTTTTTTTTTTTGGTTTTGAAGTTTCCTTGTCATCAAGTCGGAGAACAATTTGGATAAAAGTTCTTATTATGTAGTGGTGTGTGTAACATAATCTAGCAATCCATTTACTAAGAACATATATAGGTTCCATAATAAGATTGGATTCAAATCAATTTTGGTATCACGACACTTTCAAGACCATATAGCCACACAAGAAGGAATAAGTATGTGATCCGAACAAACCGATTCCCCACTAAAGTTCATGTATGCTTGAGGCTTCACTAGCAAAATTGGTACCCTCCCCAATGGAACCTGTACTGATAAAACAAACAAGTATCGATAGACATGAAACTCAGCAGAATCTGGAAATCTAAAGCTACGATAGGGAGACGGGGGGCGGGCTTAAGAAGCACCTATTCCAACCAAGGCCTTTGATTGTATTGTATTCATGACAATGCCTTGTGCTTTAGCAATGGTGTCAATCATTTCAAAACCAACCTGATATGCAAAATTCCACACAAATATTAGATCAACGGAACCGACAAAAGTTACTTGACCAAAGCAAGAAAATTTTCACACATGTAAATCATTACATTGTGCCTTGTCCCGTGGTACTTATTCCCGGGATTTCCCAATCCAGCAATCATCCAAGGAGTGTATTCCACTTTAGCACCATTTTATAATCTGACAACGACGCACGTACGCGAAAACTAGTCGGAACCGAATGCTGTTGAAGAGACTGAATGCTGTGACGAGTTCTTGGATGAAATGTGCACGAATTTGGACAGGATACGGTATGCCACATTGATTTGACCTGACGCATACAAGGGTACATTGAGTATCATTACTGAGTTGAAATAGATAGACTACTTACCCCGTCAAATCGACTCAAATTTCCTTTACATGAATGTATTTGGTTTTGTTTAAGTGAGCTAATAAAAGGTAATCCTTTTATTCAAGTTTAAAATTTGAATGTTTTCTAGTTTCTAAGAACTCATATCCATCATAGCAAGTGAGAACAAAATGCGAAGTAAACAGGGCTTAAACCACCTAAGATAAGGCAAGGCGGGGCGTGGATTCCTCGTCAGGGTAACAGGATGGAGATGATGCCCGTTTAACCCTTAAACGCACCAACAACTGTAACTCTTTTTTTTTTTTAATTATTATTATAATGAAACAAAAAAGATAAGAAAAATGCTCCCAACGTTCAAGTGCCACCTTATATGGCATGTAAGTTGTCAATATTTCATTAATATGATTGTCAAATCAATTAAAAGCGTGGACAATTAAAAAGTTGATTACTCACCGTCGCATGAGTTGGTACTCAAAAATTGTGGTTAGAGTTAGTATCCTTAGTACTACTTAAAATGTAAATAAACCACGCATAATATAAAATAAGCATCCAACAACATATGTTACACTATATGCATATCCAAAATCATTAAGAGTTTGTAAATGGAGCAGATAAAAAGAAGAAATTGTAGACCACTTACCAAGCTAATCTACCCACGCAACCACAACTGTCTATCTTCAGGATTCAATAAAGCTTTTTGGAGCTAAGTAACACTCACTTCCTCTAGAGTTAAAAGGGCAACACAAAATCAGTATAAATATTGATTTCACGTTAGTACAGAATGTAATCTGATATTGAATTGGACCATCCAACATGAACTACAGAGATGGCGTCTGAGGGGGACTTTCGTCGAACACCTAGCATGTAACAAAAGCAACAACACCACCAAAATACCAAAAGCAACAGAAAAACCCATTTTTTTTTCCCCCTCTTTCTCTTTCAAGGTTAACACTAGAGTGTGTCTATCGTAGCAGCAAAACAAACCTGTTGGAGAGTTTAAACAGAGAAACAGGAAAAAGGAAAGGAAGAGCTTGGCTTTGACAGATATTTTTCCCAACTACTTGTCTCTGCAGGAAGGAAAGGAAGAAGATGGTGAGGATGTCCGCCTAAAAATCGTTTTTTTCAGAAGATAAAAATCATTGGCGTTCTTTTTTTTTTTTTTTTTTTTTAACTTCTTCTTGATAAAAATGATTGGTTGGCTTAGCTTCCAAACGGGGTTGCCCGATGGGCCTCCCAACACGGTGTTTTCCTTTGTTGGGCCACTCTTTCTATGCCTCTATGGGTGTGCATCGGGAGCTGAGTTGGCAAAACGTGATATATGGGATACCCTTGATAGGGTGTACACAGTTCAATCCGTACCCAAAACGTTAGATTGTCAAAGTGAATCGTTTTAAACGGTCTAGTCCCGAAAATTATAGACCGAATTGGACCGTTTTATACGCATAGACCGGACTCGATCGTTTTTAAAAAAGTATAATCCGGTTTAATCCGTAGTTTGTCCTCCTTTTTTTTTTGTCCAACTTTGACCCCGATAAACTTTTAAGATAGTTTTTAAAATCAAACTAAAATACTATTCTAATAAAAAACATAAATATAAACATAAAAATAATCTAAACAAATATAAAAACATCTAAAGTTCAAAGTCTAAACAAATATAAATACATTCAAAACATGAAGTTTAAAATGCAAACAATCATAAATGCAATCACACTACAAATTCCAAAATCCGAAATCCAAACAACATAAACACATTCAAACTAAAAAGTCCAAAAAAAAAAAAAAAAAAAAGATATCCAATGACAAAGTGTAGATTTTGTCTAAAAATATATTTTATAAATATGAGAAACGGTCCGGTCTTGAAACCGTTTTAAAATGATTCCTACGTGGAACCAATTTAACGGTTTAAAAATCGTCGGATTGGTTTGGTTTGGTAGTTTATGATTTTCCTTGCTCAGCCTTAAACGGAAATTAGAGTAAATAACATAATGTTTTAAAAATTTATTAAACATGCATTCAGTGCTCAGGTTTGGATTGTAGAATTTGAGTTTAAATTGAATTATGCGTTTGATGAAGCATTTGAATTGCTAGAGTTAAAAAGTATAAAAATTTGAAATGTGTTCGGAAAAAAAAATCAATATGGAGCTTGTTTCATTCATTTTGAAATTCTATGCAATTTAAAAAAATATATCATTTGGACTTATATATGCAAAGTTATGGACTTTAAAAATTGAGTTATAAAATCATAATAGTAACTGCGAATAGTGAAGCTGAGGTTGACTTTTCAAAAAAAGACAAAAATTGAGTTGAAATTTATGATCCAAAGTTGGCTGCCAAACATGTGCTAAGTAATGGTTACAGACACAGTCTAGTGATAATATTACACTTGACTTTACTACAAGATGTAAAGTTCGAATTCCCCCACTCCAAAATACAAAAACAAAAAATATTAATTAAGTAAATTATATATTTTTAAAATTAAATAAATCATTTGTTTGATAAATTTGTAATTTATTGTCAACTATTTTAAATATTTTTTAAAACCTACCGTTTATTTGAAAAAATGTTATTTATTTCTTTCTCCCTAATTTAACTTATAGAAAAATCCTAGTAGCGAGGTTGAAATTTAGCAAAATTTTTAAAATATTTTAATAGTAGTAAATTTAGAATTCGTAGTTACATAATAACCTTTTTTAAATTTACAATAATAATCCTTTTGATACATCACGTACAAACTGTTTTAATTGATAATTGAATCCCTATAAATTGTCATTACGTAAATCTCTTTTCAATTTCTTTAATAATATAATTAAATTTCTACTTAATTACACCTCCTTTTTTTTTTTTTTTTTTTTTGTGGCTTCACCACCGTAGATTATTTCACCCAAGAAAAATAGCACAATATTTATTTATATTATTGCGTACAGCAATTTCGTTGTAATTTATCTCATAATGATCACTTTCTTAGACACAATGATATCATTGTGAATTGTATATTGTATACAATAATATTATTGTGTTTCGTATGTACAATTATGATTATATTAGGGGCGGAGGAAGTTTAGGCTAGCATATGCGCCTCTGGTTTTTTAAAGTTTTCTTTTTGGCCCTAAAATTTGACGGTTCTTTAAAATCTCTCCAATGATAAAATTATTTACAACGTTTATTCCTTATTTTCTCCCTTGAAAATTTTCAATTTTCTAAATTTACATAGTTTTTGTAGAAAACTTTATATTTCACCAAAAAAATTTATTCCTAAATACTCATTTTTAAAATTTACTATTTCAAATGAATCAAAATCAACTATATTCTTATATAAGTTTGCAATTTTTTTTTTTGGAATCTAAACTTCAAAATTAGACTATGTTTTATTGTTAGCTTGGTTCAGTAAAAAGAAAATCAAAGATACAAATAGACAAACGAAGGTAAAAGATTTTAATGTTGTATCTGTTGTTCAAAATTTTTTTTTTAATTCATGTCTCAGTAAAAAATTTCTTGCTCCGTCATTGTTTTCAAATATTGAAATTAATTATAATTGGTTTTTAAAAGGAGAAGAATTTGAAAAAAAAAAAAAAATCAAAGCTATAGGATTGGAAATGGAAAGAGATTTGCAAATGCATTCTATGAGATTCTTAATTTTGCTTGTGAAGTTCTAAGAATTTATAAGAACCAAATAACAACAAAAGTTGGATGACAATAATTGTTAATGAGACACAATTTACACGTTTCCAGAAGATCATCAACAAAAGTTAATAAGAAAATACATGGCCAAACCTATATATTGATGATCAAGTTTCAGAAGGTCCAAGACCAAGTTGCAAGTCCAATCCCGGATCTTTCTCGACTGCATAACGAGCACCTCCACCGTTGATCTTGATCATATGATCATGATCAGGATGATGATCTCTACCAAAATCCTCAAAAAATTGGCAATTAAAATCACGTCCAACACCCTCATACAAAACCCTAGACGCACCAGCCTCCCTGTCATACAAGCCGTACATCCCCGTTCCCTGCACGGTACTCGCCCGGGACACAAAGGCAGTGCCGCCACCGCCACCACCACCGCCACCGCCATATGAAGACACGTGTAAACCGGGCGCATACGACGTGTTATTGTAGAACCATCCCTCTGCCGCCGCTGGAACCACCGCTGAACTGAGAAAATGCGATGGCGATAGCGGCGGCGATGCGAATGGAGACATCATCGGCAGCAGGTTGGTGAGCTTGTGCCTTGGTATGGGGAGCTGCATTAGTTGAGCTCGCTTCAGGAGCTGTCTCTCTTTCTTGTGGGCGTTTTGGTGGCCGCCTAGGGCTTGGGAGTTGGCGAACTCCCGGGAACAGTACTGACATTCGTACTTCTGGTTCTGCGGCCTGTCGTCGTTTCTGGCCTGTCCGCCGAGTTGTACTACGCTTGTGTCGGAATTGCGGTGGTCGTCGTCGTCGTCGTTTTGCTTCGCCGGCGTGTCGGATGGAATTAGGTCGTTTTCTTGATCTGAGATGTTGAAGCCGAAGAGCTTGACGGTGTTAGGTTTGGTATCGTAGTCGGTGGCGGCCATTATAGTCTTGATTCTTTGGAGAATGTTGAGGAATTAGAAGAAGAATAATATTAGTACGCAATTTAAGGCCTTTTTCTAAAAGAATTTAAAAAGTTTAGATGTAGTAGTAGAGGAAGAAGAAAAGTGATAAAGAGAGTTAAAGTTGGTTGTGAAAATTCCAATGGCAATGAGAAAGTTAGCTGGAATGAGCAAGAAAGCCGAGACGTGCGGTGTCTTAGATACTTGGATTATTCTAAAATTTCAATGGACAAAAAGAAAGTTTTTTTTGTTTTATTTTGTTTTGTTTTGTTTTTTAACTTAATAAAAAAAGAGAGTTACTTTAGATACTGATATTACTAAGATAATAATTATTTTTGTCGGGAACTAATTAACTTCCAAGCAAGAATGTATGCATTATTCCAAAATATATATATATCATTTTTCTATTGTTTCTGCTGTGGGAGATCCTTTAATGTAACATAAGAGGCGTGTAATATTATATAAAATGAGTAAGAAACAACAATATTCTAAGAAAAATATAAGATAATACATTATATATATATATATATGAAAGATCTATTTGTTTATTAATGTACTAGAAATATACATGATTCCTAATACAATACAAATCTTTCAGATTTATTATGTATTATATACGTTTTTTTTATATTACTACGGTATTTTCAAAATAATTATATCATAATAATATCATATATATATATATATATCCATCTCTTACCATTTACTCAAAATAATTTCACAATATATCTGTAATATTCAATACTATTATATATATATATATATATATTTTAAACGATCGATTATTATTATTATTATTTTTATACTATGCCAAACGACTAATGCACGACTAATAAAGAAAGTCATTAGTACTTCTGTTGTAGCTATATACGTGCCTTTGTAGTCAATGTACATATTAATAATGCATATGTGGGAAGGACAATAACGGTGAGTGTTATCGTACGCGTCTACTTTACGGGCATTTCATATTGAATAATATTTCTAAAAAATATATGATTAGTGCGCGTGATATACGTACATTTATCAATATATATAAATACGCATATTTATGAGAACCGAAACAAGAAGTACTCTAAATTTAGTTTCATTTGCGTAATTGAAATACAACCTTGTCTTGATTAGTGTTTTTGACCAAAATAACTAACCTCATGTGAGATCACATGTGCAGATGAGTTGGTTCAGAAAATTGGACCTAACATTGGGCAATTTACAAAATAAACTTATGTTCTAGAATATCGAGAGAGAGAGAGTTCAAAATTATATTTGTTTGTATGAATAGGAGAGAGTAATAAAAATTGATCATTCGGAGTTAAAAAGAGGGGTCCACCATTATTGGTGTATAATAGCAAATGATCCGAAACATGTTTGCGTGATTGACGTTGAAACTCTTCTTTCTAATTAATTCGACCAAGTTGATATCGAATCTTACTTACTACCAACATATTGGATTTAAAATTTCTCCCAAAACAAACCAAAAATTAAAATATCTACATAGCGTTAAATTCAAATGTCTATATTAATATAAGTACTACACTCTTTTTGTTTGAGGCAAGTATGAACTTCATTTATACAATTGCTCGATTTGACACTTTCAACCAAAAACTTTGTCAATTACTTCATGAAATCTTAAATAAGATTGTCTCTTGTCTTATATTTGATTCAAAATAAGTAGGATCCCCAGCTAGTTTTTCAATTCTTATATTTATTTACTTATTATAAGAATCGTCTCTTCCATGTCATAGTATACCATTCTAGTTAGAGCATGGATTGCTAACCAAGCATGTTAAAGCTAAATTTTGGTATTTAATTAAGTGAAAAAATCTGTTCCTCAAATGAGCATTATTTTGATAGTAAATTTGACGAATGCTAAATTTAATTGTAAATGTTAACTTTGATAATTGATTGTTATTAGTTGGTATCGCTTTTTTCACCTTTTTTTTTTTTTTTTTGTGCAGTTGGGGATGGAGGGATTCGAACTCAACACCTGTGGTGGAATAGTGTATAGTATTACCGTTAGGTTATGTTTACAGCCATTAGATAATCATTTCAAATTAATATCATTTATAAATTATTTAATACTAAAACTTTATTTTTTTTGCGAATTCCAACTCTTAATGATGATGATAGAAAGTAGCTATAACATTAAGCATGCGTTTGATGCACAAGTTGGAGTTGAGTTTTTTAGCACATAATTATTTGACTTTTCAAAAATTAATTAAGTTTTTTTTGTTGACTTTTCACGAAAAACAATGGCATATATATTATTAGAGATTTTCTTAGTAGTTACTTCTCATACTTTTTTATTTTAAAGAAAACCATAATCATTGCTTAAGTATGCTCTAAATTTTTTTGTTCTTTGTTTTAACCTCGTTGCAACAAGTGCATGGAGGAGAAATTGAAATTTGCCTGAATAGGCCAAACAAATATAGTTTTAGGGACAAGGAATATAATGTTCAAAGCAACCTTTTTCTAGTGAAAAGTCTAGTTGTATGTCGGTAGCCTTATATGACTTATCTAATTATAGGTGTGTGTATATATATGTGTGTGTGTGTGTATATTATTGGACAATGTAGATACATACACACCAGATACATGCACTCTGAACAATTATTTGGGGAAAGATTTAAGGCGATCACATCAGTAAAAACAAAGATCAAAAGCAGACAATCGATGAGTCTCATCAACAAGTAAGACATGCATTGAGTAGTTCTAGGCCCTCTGCACTTTATTTTGCTTAATAAAGTCGTCCGATCGATTCAAAAGGCTTTTCATTAAAAAAGTTTATATTGGAGCCAGTGCAGCAATTCGCATCTTTGGACGGTATATATTTCAACATGTCCATTAATTGTGTAAGAAAACATCAAATCAAACACACAACACATTTATTATTAAAAATGTTTAAAAAATGTAAATCCAAAAATAATATATTCGTTTTAATATATTACATTAATCGTGTTAAGACACATATAACACGTCTAAAATTATATGCATAAACTTATGACTCATTTACCACGATTTCACATGTTTACGGTCTAACAGTTTATTGATCAGCATTTTTTTTCTTTCAAGAAAAACAAGTGAAATTTAGTTATTATAAAAAAATTCATATATTTAGTCTATTATATATAAACCTATATATTAAATCCAAAGTAATTAGGTCATAAATAGCATATATAATTAATCGTGTTGGCTCATTCAATCCTGATTAGACAAATCAACCTAAACACAACCTGTTTTGACCCAAATTCATTTATAATAAACTCAATCTATTAATTTTTTTATGATTTTCGAGTTAAACCTATAAATTTATATCATCCTTATTCGGAGGTATATTAATAAATACATGCATGATTTAAGAATAGAGATTGCAAATTTGCAAGTAAAGAAGAATTAGGTGGGACTAGGCCCCACATGATCAAATCCCACACTCTGCCTTTCTCTAGAGTTGTAACAAAATCCGAGTATTATTGATGTCTCTCAACTACTTTTGTTTCTTGACAAAATGAGCTCTCACTTATGAATTTCGTTTTTCTCACCTAATTAATAAGAACATGAAAAATCCCTAGAAAGTCATCATTCAATGCATCCCTTAAAAGTAAAGTACTAATGAACTTTAAGCTTATCATTATTTGAAAACTTGGACCCCCGACTTTTAATTTCGATAAATGATTCTAAGTTTGAAAATATGCAGTAATTGTAATCCAATAGCTTACAATTGTCAATTAATTGACAAAAATTCCTTTCGATTTTTTCTCCACCACAAATGCATCCGAAACTTTTTATTTGGTTAATATTTCGACAATGAATTTTTTAGCTTTGGTATTTTGGACCTAACTGCAGTCAATTGCAATCATCATGATTGTTATTGATTGAACTTGGACTACATAGTCAAGAATTGTGAAATCTTTAGTCCAAAATGTCAAAATCAAATATTTAATATCCAATTCACAAGTGATGAAAAGTTTGAAGTGCTTTGAAATTATGTACACTGTAACATAGACATGTAGGGTTCTAATATTGCAATTTGATTTTTGTAACCTTTCAATATACCTTATATTCTTGTGTTTAAGATTTTAATATTGTTATAGTGTATGCAGACCTCCAAATTGTCGTTCATATATCTTTTTATTTGTACTCGCTCATCCATGTCTCTCTAGTAATATTATGTTGCGTATTTAACTAATATGATTTTTTTAACTGATGTGATATGATGTTATAATTAAATATATATTTTTAATTGACGTATCATGATCTTATTAGAAAGACATAAAAAAAACAAGAATAAGAGGACAGAGAAGTTGTTCCATAGGTTCTCAACAAAGCTTCAATAATAACAAACTCGACTTGTCCATGGATGTTGTGCTCAGTTACCTAGGCGGAGGATTTTAATAACAAAGATCGGCATGGAGTTGCTCACAATGGAGTTCAAGTACCTTATTGGTGTTGGATTACATCCTCCCATCTTAGTTCTCCACGAATCAAGCAACATGCAATTAGGAGACCATGATAATATGAAAGCTATAGTCATAATTAAAGTGGATGATCAACTCTTATACATTTACGAAAGTGAATTTAACCCCACTAGTTCAAGTAGTGGACTCAACCGCACTAACTCAAATAGTGGAATGAACCCCACTAACTCTAGTAATGGGTATTTCTCTATAAATAGGACATCAAATCCATCAGGCAGGAGAGCACTCTTACCTCCTTTAATTTCTTGTGCTCAACATTATACTCTTGGTTAGTTTGGTGATGCTTTCGGAGTCTCTAAAAGTCCTTTACACAAACTATGATATAAATATTATGTTTGGTAAAAGTACTCAAAAGTCATTTACATAAATATCAATGTATTTTTAGTTATTTGGAGAAACTATAATTTCAAACATTTTCTTTTAGCTTATACTTCTCCTACTAGAAGTAAAAGTCGAAATAATGACAAAAGCACAGTAACCCCAAACTAACCCTCAAGTTCATACTTAGTGAAAAGCTCCAAACACAGAGGACTAGCTAGTTCTAGAGTGAATCTCTGTGACTTTCGGTGTTATTATTTACTTTTTTACATTAGTTTTTTCGTTATTATTTATGATGATTATATTTAGTGTAGATTTTTGTTAAAGGTGATAACGACCTCCATTTTTATAGTTAACTATTATTTTTCGATTATTAACTTGAATTTTTTGTGATCGTAGAATTTCCACCACCACATATCTCTACTTATTGCTTCCCCAATTTGTACTAATGGGAATTTCTAATGCCTTTTTGTTAGTTCCAGAGGTTGAGTTTTTATATGACCAAGCACCAGAAAATATGAAGAGCATAAATAGTTCTTATATATGCTTCTGGTACTATAGGAATTGGAAGCTTTCTCTGCACTTTCCTAATTCCATCAACAATTCCATTCTGAATAACCTCAATGATTAGCCTTTAGACTATATCATTATGCATTTTTTGGCCTTGTTAAGCTTTTTGAACTTCCTGTTCTTTCTTAAGTTTTACGTATATGCCAAGAAGGTTAGCTAAAGATGTGCTCACCAGTCACCAACCAACAACTTTGGAGATGTTAAAGATCATTTTCAATATCATTAAATATTTTCTGATCCCATTATCACTTAAATTTAGTTGGTTTCCGTTGATTATAGGCCTAACAGTTGTACGTTTTCAATTGGACTGTTATTGAAGATCCATGGCCCAACAAGGCCCCAAAAATGAGCCCAAAGAGTATGCTCGTTTTCATGCACAAACCCACGTGGTTTTTAAATAATGAGAAATTTGATAAAACAACCTTATAAATAGATATATTTATGTTTTGTACCCTCTCTTAATGCTTGTTTGGAATTTTTTTACGATTCATACTTTTCTAATCATTAGAGGGGAAAAAAAAAACGGAAATTATTATAACTCGGGTAATAATTTGGAGATTTACTTTTTGAAAAGCAATCCTATAAAATCATCTTTTTAGAAACTTGGTGGGCAAGCACATGTTAGTCCTTTCCCTCGTTAGTTACATCAAGATCGAAGAAAGCAATTAACCGTTGGTCTTGTTTGCCAAACAAAGGTTTAGTTTAATGTATGCATGATAGAGTGAAAAGTGATTGTTTTTAAGTAAGCAATTTGATATATTAAATTTTCAATTTTGTCATGAAACTTTAACAAATGGATGTCTTCACAAACTTTAAAAACACTAACTATTAAATAATTAAAAAAACTATTAAATAATCTAGAAAATTATCTAGCTAGACTTTTGTACTCATAAAACAATTTTTGAGAGGCTTCTTGGAAACTACATTAAGCTTTCTTGATAAGCTTAAGAGTGCCTATAAATAGGCTTTGTTCTTGATGTTGTAAACATATGAGCAATAAAGAAAAGAGAAGCGAGAAAGAAAAGAAAAGAAGGGAGAGGGAGAAGAGAGAAATTATTAAATAGAAAAATAATATAATTTTACTTGTTTATTGTCTCTTATTATATTTATTTATTTCTCTGTTTTATTACTATTTTCTATAATATTATAACAAATTTTCTATAGTATAGTTTGGTGTTATTTTCTTCTTTCCTCTCTCTCTTTTTAGTGGTGTCAACGTATAAAGTGCTTAAAATTTAATCAAGTTGCTTTATTAGCCATGTGTAGTGTTTAACAACAGCTATCAGAGTCATAGTAGTAGGGGGTTATTTTTAACGAGCTCATGTGTGGAAAAAAAAATAATTTACCTCTAAATTATGAGAAGAAAATATCCTTACTAATAATACATATGTTAAATAATAATATTTAATTAAAATCATCATAAAATGAAAAGGTATTTAAAATTAACAAAGTCTTATAAAGATTTAACCATTTAAAACATTTCCAATTTACTTAAAGAACAAAAAATTAAAACGATTCCCGATAGTATGCTCATACCTATTAATGAGGATTTATTTAAATAAATGAAAAGAAAACCAAAAGGGAGTAAGTGATTGAGGTACAACATAACATAATTATACACCTTATTTAACTATGAAATGTAGAATTTAAATTCTTCATATCCAAAATTAAAAAATAAAAGATAGAGAAATTATGTCATATTAAAGTTTTTGGACACTTATTTAAAAAACGATAGTTTTTTATTTAGAAAAATAATCGATCACTATTAAAATATTGATAGACTATAATCTAATGTGATTATATTTATCAACGATTGACTTATTAAAACATATTAGTAATTGACTATTCACTGAGTGATTGACCAATAAATGATTGAAAACTTTTCTTTTAAATGAAAATCTTTTTAATGTAACAATACTCATGATATTCATTGAAAAAAAAAAAACTTACAAAACAGTTATTTTTCTACATAGAAAAAAAAATCATGTGGATGGATTAACTGGTAGATTAAAATTATAAAAAAAAAAAAGAAAAAAGAAATCATGTGGGTGGATTGGTTGTACGGCATAATGCAGGCAAAGAGCCGAAGGAACACCGCCACGTACGTAAGTCGTAAGTGAAGCTCAAAACCAAAACCAAACCAAATTCCCCTCCATCATCTGTCCCACGTGCACCCCTCCGACATCTTCAATGTCCCCCCACCCACCCCAGAATCTAATCCAAAATCCTACGTAATCTTTTCATATTTATCCACATAGGTAACTAATTTTTAAATTTCTCTTTTGAGCAAAAAAAAAAATAATAATAATAATAATTTCTCTTAAACCAATCTCTTTTTCTCAGATTCTTTTTCCTTTTTTCTAACTATTTCCTTTTTCTTTTTAAATTAAAACTTGAAATTTAAATAGCAGATTAATACTAGTATTAAAAAAAAAAAAAAGATATTGTTACATAAGTGGGAAGAGAATAAAGAACCGCATAAATTTTTAGAGTACTTCTCTTTGTTGTAGCGGCAACAAGTGCATAGTACTTTTTTCTTTTTGAGAATAAGTGCTCAGTACTTAGTAAGCTAACAGTCTGTCTTTTTTATATTTTTTAATATTTATCAAATCTTTTCAGCGGACTTTCCAACTTTCTCTCTTCCCAAAAGAACTCAAATTTTACCCAAAAAAAAAAAAAAAAAAAACTCAAATTTTCTAAAAACAGAGCGAAGAACTGAAAAACCGTTACTTTCTGCTTCTGGGTTTTGTTTCCCACACTTCGATTCTTTTGATTTGGGTAATTTTTTTTCCCTCCTCTGTTTCATATTACACCATTCTTTTAGATCAAACATTGAAAAATTTCACTTTTTCGATCTTGTTATGGCATCTTATACGGTTTTAGTATAAAGCTTTTTGCCTTTTGATTTTCTGCTTTTGGTGGGATATTGATATTTATTTACTACGTTTGACTTTTTTTGTTTTTTTTTTGTTTTCCTCTGACTTTAATGGGAATTTGGGTATATTTTCTTCACCAGGTAAAATGCAAGCGTCAGCATATCCATCGGTCAGAGGAGAAAAAATAGTCTCTTTGGTTCAAAACCAGAGAAGGGTATTGCATAATTTGGGTGAATCTGGTGGTAGAAGAATTGTCTGCATGACTAGTCGAACTACTTGGTGTGGTGGGCTGAGCCTCAATTCGATGGCTTCTTCAATGGGGGTCGAGCTCGGTCGGACTCGGATCGTTGTCGACGGCATTTTCGGGTCCTCGGCCAAATCCAGATCAGTCAAGGCTCAGGCTTCATGTTTGATCTTACTTCCCTTATTTTAATAATTCAGTACTTGATTTTTTCTAGTTTTTGATCATTTACATTCTGAAAGTTGATACGAATGATTTTATTGGGATGTACTTTTGATTCTTGTGCTCAAATTCTGTTAATTGATGTGGTTTCGGGTTTGTTTGCGGAGCAGAAAATGATTTCCTAGCCTAATGCTAACATATTAGCTGCTTCTTTTTTGCTGATTGCGAAGAAAGATTTCGTCTTAATTATGGTTGTATATGTTTTAGTTTTTTGCTGAGGACATTCTGAGTACGGATAGGATACAGTTTTAGACCGTGAGATTACGAGAGTATCACAATTTAGCAATGATATAAAGTACTTTTGGCAGGATATATATATATATATATATATTTTTTTTTTCCCGTATCCTACCATGAACATTTCATTCTTTTAGTTTATTTGTGTGAGATTGAAAGAGTTGACCGATGATTTTCTTGATCTATCTTTTGCTGACAATTTATCGTTTTGATCTTGAAAACTGTCATATCATAATTCACATGTTTGAGCATTTTTTCTTCGAGTAGTTTGTTTCCGGCTGAGTGGGGACAAGGTGCATTACCATCATTAGTGAAATGCAATAAGTTGTATGGAAGTATTGTCGGTTTTTTTATGCCTCTCATTGCCGCTTGGATCTTCAATTTATTTGCATTCTTAATCTTACTCTTTGCACGAAAAACCGTGATGCAGATGAAGATCTTGAGGGAATGGTTCCCTCCAAGCAGCATGGCAAATCTTCTGGAACAGTTTTACCGTTTGTTGGCGTTGCTTGTCTTGGGGCAATTTTGTTTGGCTACCATCTGGGGTAATGCTTAATTGGTCTCGATATTTGCGTGTTTTGTTACTACATGACCTGATTCAATCTTCTTTCTTGGATATGTGTCTATTAATTATGTATAAAAGTCCTGAGTCTTGACATTATTTAACTTTTCCCGTTGCTACAATATTTCAAGTAATTACTTGTCTTCCATGAGGCTTACCATGTCATTGTCTGTTGCAGGGTGGTAAATGGTGCTCTTGAGTACCTATCAAAGGATCTTGGCATTGCACAAAATACCGTATTGCAAGGCAAGTTCGTAATTTGTTATTAAAAAGGACAAAAACCTAAATAATACGCTTTTCTTTTCCATCTTACATATTTATGAACTCTAACTTTGAAGTTATTTTAGATTACGTTGTTTGTTCCTCAAGATTTTCTAGCTAAATTAATAAAGCTATTTTGTGTAGGGTGGGTCGTCAGCACACTTCTTGCCGGGGCCACTGTTGGATCATTTACCGGTGGCGCATTGGCTGATAAGTTTGGCCGGACTAGAACCTTTCAGTTAGATGCGATCCCGCTAACAGTTGGGACGTTCCTTTGGTCCGTCTTTTATCATGCAGTGTAGGCTATGATAAGTGACATATTTCGAAACTCTCACCTAAAAAGTTGTCTTTATTACCTCCAGTGCCACAGCCCAGAATGTGCATACGATGATAATTGGCCGTTTACTTGCTGGCATTGGCATTGGCATCTCATCTGCTATTGTGCCACTTTATATATCTGAGGTAGTAATTGTTCGTTTTTGAAAATGCTTGTTTTTTTTTTTCTTTGCTGTTTACTTTCAGATAGTAGAATTTGTAACCTTCTAATAGCAATTTCAACTGATCAGATATCGCCAACGGAAATTCGTGGAGCACTGGGATCAGTAAACCAGCTTTTTATATGCATCGGCATTCTTGCAGCTCTGATAGCTGGATTACCTTTAGCAGGCAACCCATTATGGTATTTTTTTTTTTCTTGCAGTAACTTTCCTCGTGGATCATTTAATTTATCTTATAATCTCCTATAGCGGCACAAATGGGAATTCATTATCTGGTCAAAATAAAAGTAGATTAGTCTGCCTTAACCTTCTAGGTTAGTTCGTGCTGATTTGAGGTTTAATGGTGAATGATGATTCAGGGTTATGTTATACGTGATTAATAATTAGACTAATGTTCTAGTTGTTTCATCTTGTTTATCTTTGCATTGTAAATATGTTTAATTATTAAACTTAGAGGTCCTTTCCTGATGTTAGTGATTGGTGGTATTGCGAGTTCAGAAGTAAGATGGCACCATTTTTTTGTGATGGGTTGCATTCAGTTAAAAAATAAAAATAGAAGACTAATGAGACTGGAGTTACCAATGTGTGCAATATTTTTTATATGGCGTAGTTAACGGGACTGAGACTTTCAAATGATACTTTAGTTTGTTTGAATGCTCTTCAGAGTTTCAATCTGGGTGGTTATTTACTTGCTAGTGACTCCAAATGAATCTTTTGTTTGTCGTTTTCCAAAATCCAAGCACCATTCTGTAGATCTTTAGGCAAGTTGAACGTGATTCTCAAGTGAATACTCTGCACTGAGGAAACTTCATTGGTGAAATTAACTCGTTTAAAGTAGTATATATTATGTTTATAATGAATGAGAATTGACAAGCAGTAAATTGTTGTTAAAGCTGAGAATTAATTCTGCTACTACCACTCTGAAGGTAGTTCTCTTAGTTTGTCTTTGTATGTGAATATTTATATCTGCTCATTTCCTCTCTCGCCTATGCTTTGATCTGGCTCTTCATCAGGTGGAGGACAATGTTTGGGATTGCAATTGTACCCTCTGTTCTATTGGCATTAGGAATGGCTATCTCGCCAGAAAGTCCTCGATGGCTCATTCAGGTTTTTTTCTCAAGACTATATTTTGTCAGATGTTGAAGTTGTTAATAAATTTTCAAGTGTCCAAAAAGAAATCATTTGAATAATTTTTTTCATTAATTAATAGAAGCACAAACATTCTTTCTTGTCCGATAGCAAGGGAAGATTCCTCAGGCTGAAAAATCTATAAAAATACTGTACGGAAAGGACAGAGTTGCCGAGGTTTTGAATGAATTAATAGGAGCAGGCCAAGGTTCTACTGAATCTGAAGCAGGATGGTTTGATTTGTTCAGTAGCCGTTATCGGAAAGGTACACACAAAGATTCATGAAAGAGATTTTATGTTCAGAATTGCACAGAAATGAATAGTTTAGAATCTAGTCAGATTTGGTTTTTCAATCCAAACTGGCATAGACAATTTAACCGAACAATTATGTGCAACTGTTAAAACCTGCAGTGCAACCCCCCCCCCCCCCCCCCCCCCCCCCCACCCCCCCCAAAACAAAAAAAAAATAAAAAAATAAATAAAAATAAGAATAACTCGTCTAGTTGTATGGTGGAGAGTTGAGTTTGAATCAGCATATGTATGAGTCTCAAGAGTTTCCTTCTTGTTTTATTTAGATCAAATTCTTGTTTTCTCAGTTGTATCTATGTCTTGCTGCAGTTGTTAGCGTAGGTGCAGCACTTTTCTTGTTCCAACAGCTGGCTGGGATCAATGCTGTAGTGTATTATTCTACTTCCGTCTTCCGTAGTGCTGGCATTGCCTCCGATGTTGCCGCAAGTGCTCTAGTTGGAGCAGCTAATGTCTTTGGTTAGTCTTTGTTGTCCTTCCTTCAGTAATGGCAAACTCCAGTCATGCCATATTGTATTTGTGCCTATGACAGCCTACATGACGCGCAACTGATTCCCTTGCAGGCACTGCTGTTGCATCCTCCCTGATGGACAGACAAGGAAGAAAGAGTCTTCTGATCACAAGCTTTGGTGGAATGGTACTGTTAAATTTTTTGATCCAATCATTCTTAGTTGCACGTGTTCATTAATTGAAGCTCTATGTTAATAATCTTTAGAAAGTTACTATTGTCTTGTGCAAATAATGTTACAATAGAGTTCTTGCTGGATAAATGTTCTTCTGTTGTTGCATTTTCGACCTAGTTAAAACTTTCTGGATGTGATTTCTCTGTGTCTAGATCCGAGTCTTGTTTTTGTTACAATTTCAATACGGTATGCTCCCAGTATTTGTGGTTTTACCATATGAGTGACGACTCTTTTGGTGGTTTGTTAAGGCGGCTTCAATGTTGCTGCTTTCTCTGTCCTTTACTTGGAAGGTTCTGGCACCGTATTCCGGCACTCTTGCTGTTCTTGGGACTGTCCTGTAAGTTATAACTTCTTTGTGGGCCGTTATTGGTAAGTCATTTTTCCGTAGCTGTTGGCTATTTCAGCATAGAACTCTGACTTGGCTTTTGTTTAATTGACAGCTATGTATTATCGTTCTCACTTGGTGCTGGTCCCGTGCCTGCTCTTCTTCTACCAGAGATATTTGCTTCGAGAATCAGGGCTAAAGCAGTTGCTTTATCATTAGGCATGCATTGGGTAAGCAATCATAAAGAAAGGTTAAACAAACTCGGTTTAACCTCATATTTCTAACTTATTGTTTTTTTTGGCCATATTTTGTTTATCCCTTTTTCCTGGATTCCGAAGATTCATGGTTTCTCTATTTCATCAGATATCAAACTTTGTCATCGGCCTCTACTTCTTGAGCGTTGTAAACAAGTTTGGCATAAACTCGGTGTATTTGGGCTTCTCAGCTATCTGTCTTCTCGCCGTCTTGTACATAATTGGCAACGTCGTGGAAACAAAAGGACGATCTTTGGAAGAAATTGAGCGTGCTCTTAACCCTGCAATTTGATTTGGATATATCAGTGCATAAGGAAACAATCACTTGAGCCTTAGGGGCCGCGGATAAATATGCCCTAGTTGGTCTAGTAGCCTATAGAGGATTAGCTGGTTCCTTTTCTCATTAAAATTTTCTAGTCTCCTTGCATACTGTTTTTCTTTGCCCTTGACATATTTTGCTATCTCATGTGCCATTATTAGGTCTGTACTTTCACGTGTTTCAGTGAAAAGTGTCTGTATAGGCAGTTTAGGACTATGATTCGGGTCTCCGAGGATGCTTGGCATGCACTTGCAACTTGCATGAATGCTCAAACTTGTGTCTTGAATCTTCATTCTGGACAACCTTGTTGTTGGATTTTATTCGACATGTTCATGATGCTAGCACATCCGACCAACCTCAAACAAGATAAACACTAAACATGTATTTGGTTCTCAGGTGTGAATATAAGTTTTTTTCTTTTTTTCTTTTTAACTTGGGGAGAAGGGGATTCGAACTCTACACCTTTAGATGGAGTCGTGTGGTATAACTGCTAGGCTATGCTTGCAATCACGTGAACCTAAGTTTTTCATTTCAGTTTTTGTTTTTTTCTGAAAAGTTAACAAAAATTATAACTAGTTTTTGAGTCAATCAATTTCAACCTAAAAAATTTCATCTTAAACCTTTGTTCCAAATATACCATAAACCAGTTAATGATTCCGCAGACATGATAAAAAAGGGTTAACAAGATTATAAGCCGAGCTCACCACTCTCAAGTCTCTAACCAATATAAAATAGATCATTATAGAACTGGGATAAATAGACCCAGGTTTTACTCTATTCAAACTTTTTAGCTTACGAGGGTTTTTGGTGTTTTTGCCCTTGAACTTTGGTTGAATAAACAAGTTGTTCCACAATCTTTTACTTTTAACAAATTACCATCTGAAATTAATAAAAAGTTCAAGAGGTGCCTATAAATCAACCATTGATCTTAAATTTTGGATGGAAAAGTTCTCATGCAAGTGACATATGACATGACGTGCTCCGATTGTCATATGAAATTTCAATCCCTTCAAACGAGCTCATAGAGGATGTTTCTGTTCAAATTTTAACAACTTTCAACAATTTGGGGACAGTCTACAATATTTTGTTAAATTCATGGAATAACAATTTGACAGATAAATCATAAAACTTAAGGCATAACTAGCTAAAAAGTTGAAGGGGAAAATGTGTCAAAGACCTTTAGACAATCCAAAGCATGGCATATTTACTTATAGAACGAAAAACAAATCAAAGTGTCAAATGAAACTGAAACAAGAACAACACTTAGAGACGGCGGAGTTGCATCTGGAAGCAGTCAGCTTGATTCATCCACACCGTTCGAATATACAATATTTCCGAGTTAGATATGACTGGAAAGCTAAATAAATCTCTCAAGATGTAGGTAATTCGTATAGGTGGATCCTGCCTCAGAATCCGAAGGCAAACCAAAAAAAAAAACCCTCTATGTGTACCGGGCTCAAGAGACAACCTTGAGATTCGTTTGACCAAACCATAATCCACCTGCATGTGATATTTACATGTTTGCTTTCCTTTCCCATCTTTCCTTTGTGTCGAGCCTGGCAACATAGCAAAACAAGGGTAAGGAGAACTAAAGGGCATAAACATCTAATAAAGTGAAACCGTACAATGCAGAAGAAACTCATCATTTCAAGCTGTGGTATCAATGAAGTTTCAATGTCTTTAGATTTCTTGGATAAAACTTTACAGATATCACTTCTTCAAACATATGATTTCCATGCCACCTCTGTTTTATTTAGAGAGATTTGGATTTTTTTTTCTCTTTCAAAGCTAAGCACATCGTTGCAATTCTTGTAACAAAATTGAATTGCTCATATAAGCTCGTGGTGTTTGTGTGCTATGGGTAATGGGTGAACCACAAAATCCAAAAACATTGAGTGGCTCCCGGAGCCCAGGTCCACTCTCTCTCGTGGGGTGGGTCCTATCCCACCTCATATTTATCGGAAACTATTTCTACTTTCAGGTATATGTCTAGTACTAGTTAACATGTACACATATCATACCCCCAATGTAACTTCTGGCGTTGCGTTAGTGCAGAAGGAGTTATACTACTCTCTTGCTGTAATAAGGAGCTGTATTTGTTATTGGTGTTTTCAGAACCAAAGAAACTTGAATCTTTATGCTCGAAATCTTTGATACTCGAATCTTTGCAGTGCGATTTAGTATGATCATCTGCAATTTCAGTGACGAGTTCAGACTAAACACATGTAGTTATAGGAAAGCAAAACGCATACACATACAAAGCCAGAAAATAACCTTTTTGCTTCTTTTTGAACTTTGTCTTAGACTTTATTTCCAAACGCCTTCTGTGCAGCTCCTATCAATTAAGAATCCTAATAGTTAGAAGCCAGAATGGAAAATGGATTAAAGAAGTCTGAAAATGTCAATAAGAGATGAAAACATAGACCTCACATCAAAACATTACCAACATCTTTTCCTAAAAGCACGTTTGAAAGTATACATTTCCAGATTCCTAACACATTCCCACAATCTAAAATATTAACACACAAGTATAAGGGTTAAAAGGGATTAGATTGTAGTTTTCTTTTCAAACATTAAGCCCATCATTCCAGTGAATTACCTCCGGCATCTTTGTTGATTTAGGCAATCTTTCTTTTCTACTTTCTTGTCATTTAAAGACTTTCTTTTCTGTTTCTGATACTACATCAGGGGAAAAAGGTCCAGGCAATCTGCTATACAGAATACTCATGACGAAGAGCTTCTAGTTAACTTATACAACAAATGCGCACAAATATGGCAACATGTTCCTAAACAACTATTAAGGCTACTCTTCTCCTTAATAAGGTCTTAGGTTCAAGTCAGTCCTACCGGACTGAACATGGTATAATGACTGGATGGGAAATGAACTTTATAAGTGATCCATATAATACACAGCCTTCCTGAAGTTATATAGATACGTCATCCTCTACTACCATAACCCTTTTTTTGGTAGTAAAGGTATAGCTTACTACTCTTGATTCACACAACAAACATATCTTTAATAACAATATATATCTTTAGTCACAATATGTGATATATTTTAAATACATAGAAGTTACCTTCCTATTTTCTTCTCTTAAAACTAATTTTAGTATCTCAACGAGCCTCCCCCCTAAATTAAGGGTATGTTTGGTACGAAGCAGGGAGCGGTAGTTCACCTAAGTAAGAGAAATGAGGAAGGAGAGGAGCTCCTTTCTCTTACGATGATTGGTATACAATCCCTCTGACGATTTCTCCAGTTTCAGAGGGATCAAAATTGAAGTGTTCTGATCCATTTAGATCTCTTCCCTAATCCATTCCTTCCATTTTTCGCTCATACAAAACAACCGTAAATATCAAAATCCTTTGACTAGTCACTCCACCACCCCTCTTCTTCCAATTTTCTCTCCTCCCAAACACACTCTTAAGTTCATCTCTACTCAATCACGTAAAGTATTGAAATCCAATAACATGATAATAGCTCCTTAATCCAATCAGATAGGAACATCCACAACTTTCAAATTACAATACAAGCAGTTTCCCCAACTATTAATGCCAATTAAAAAGCCAGAAAAGTTCTATTCTAAACGGAAAAAAACGAATTTCAGAAACTGAAAACTGCAAGACTTCCTAATGAAATGCAAGAGAGAGGGGTAGTAATTAAGACTAGTACTTGGAATTTGGAGAGCTGGGATTGGGAGATGGCACTGGATTTGGGCTTGAAATCGGGTTGTAAAGAGGGTGTTGAAGCAATTGCTGCTTCTCTCCTCTCCTCTTCTTCCTCGTCCTCTTCCTTGTTCTCCATGTGCCTCTTCTTCTCTCTTTCTTTCTTCCCTTTCGTCGTTTGTTTGTGCTTAGCCGGAGCCCGGGGGCGTCGCCGTTAAACAGCTGCCCAGGTTCTTCTTTACTCTTCTTTTTTTTTTTTCCTCCCCCTCTCCTTCTTTGGAGAAAATTACCCAAAATAACCGTTTTTTTTTAAAATATTTATTAAACAATGCAATATAAATTCTTTATTTTTATCAATATAATATAAATTTTAATTAATTTTATATTATATCAATTTAATATAATTTTTTATATTATATTAATAGGGTGAGACTGTGTCTCTACCATTAAGCCTTTTTTTTAGACCGATGATATTTAATCAAACCGTTGAAATGTTATTGGTATACCATATTTATTATACACCTTACCTCATATTACCCTTCCCACCCAAAGTCTTCTCCGTCGTCGGCGACCTTCCCGCCGCCGGCGACAGTCGCCGGCAACCCAACCCCGACGCCGGCGACCCACCCCCGGCCCCAGCCCTGGCCACCCCCTACCCAGTCGTGGCCCCCCACTCCCCGGCCCCCGGCAAACCCCCCCCCCCCCCAGCTCTCCCTCGCCGGCACCCCGACCCCAATCCCCCCGGCTCCTCCCCCCACCCCAGTCCCCCTCCCCCCACCCACCCCCCCCAGCGCCTATCGGCGTCCCCCCCCCCCCCTCTCTCTTCTCCTTTTCTCTTCCAAGATCGCGCCCACCCCCCCCCCCCCCCTTCCCCCCCCAAAACCCCGACGCGAGAAGAGAGAGAGAGAGGGGGATGGGGGTTTCCCCGTCGGGGGGTGGGGGTAGGGGTGGGGGGGCCGCGGGCCGAGAAGAGAGAACGGGGAAGAGAGAGAGAGGAGAAGAGAGAAAGATGGGAAGAGAGAGAGAGGGGGGTGGGGGGGTCCTCGTCGGGGGGGACGCCGAAAGGCTCCCGGGGGGGGGGGGTGGGTGGGGGGAGGTCGGGGGAAGGGGACCTAGGGTGGGGGGGCTGGGGCCAGGGTTGCCGACGGGGGAGGGCTGGGGGGGGTTTCCAGGGGCCGAGGAGTGGGGGTTCGCTGCTGGGTGGGGGCGGCCGGGGCTGGGGTCGGTGGTGGGGGGGTCGGGGGTGGGCATCCATCACCGGCAGTGAGAAGGTCACCGGCGACGGAGAAGACTTTGGGTGGGAAGGATAATATGAGGTAAGGTGTATGATAAGTATGATATACCAACAATATTTCAACCGTTCGATTAAATCTCAACGGCCTAAAAAGAGGCTTTACCGGTAGAAACCCTCAACCGCAGACCCACCTATATTAATATAATGATTTTTAAATTTGTGTTATTCACGGAATTTTTTCCTTTTTTCTTTTACTTATTTCCTCCGGCCACACACCGGGACATGTTAAAAAGGCCAAACTTGGGACTAGTGCTGTAAATATGACTCACCGGGCTTGTCGATCCAATGAGGTCGAACGGGTCTTAATAAAAGAAAAAGGGGCCAGGGTGGCCCAATCCAACCCTAAAATCCGATGATCCACTTGATGGGCCGGGGCAACCCGTAAATTTAATTTAAAAAAATTATGTAAAATTTTAAAATTACTTAAAAAGTTCATATGCGGGCCTGGCCAGACCCATCATTGGGCCTAAAACCTCAGCTTAACCTGGCCGAGTGTCTATCCAGCTGGCCCATGAGGCGGAAGAGCAGACTATGGGCCGACCTGCCTAATCTGATCCATGGGCTGATTCATGACCCAACCCGTGATTTGCCCTTGCTCTGTGGCCTAGTCCGTTTCAGCCCGTATATGAATGAATGGACTGGGTAGAATGTCCCGTTTGAATGAGATATTGAAAAAACTATTATGATACTCAAATTTCAATAGCTATTATTGTTCTTGTTCCCAAAACTGCATTAGAAGAGCTATTATTATACTAAAATTCCAATGACTATTATTGTTCTTGTTCTCAAAACCACAACACATGAATTTATGAATAATAAATTATTTTAAGGACCATTTAACCATCTACCGATAAATTCAAGGGATACAGGAATAAAAAAAAATTCTTACAAATATGATCAATTAGACACATCCCATTATGTTATATATGGCATTTATGAGTCATTGAAAAACTTTTCCTGCTATTCATTAACTTTATGGCAATAATTTTGTGGCTTCTTAATATTTTCAAAAGGACATATAATTTTTTTTTAATTTATTTATTTTTTGGTTGTGAGCAGCACAATACCAAGTTTATATTAATAAATACGCAAGATAAATGTAAATTTATGCACCCTAATCCATAAAATGCCCAACTTTAGCAAACTCACACATATAAATTACAAGATAAATGGATGTTTCTCTTGGTCATTATTATCTTTTCCTTTTGGCAAGTCATGAACATCAAACGAATCTCATTGATAGATTAATTATACAAAATATAATAATTGTGTTTAGGTTGGTAAGTACAGAATGGAAAACTTTTGTGTACCTTATCTAATTAAATTGTAGTTTTAAAATGATTCTTGCAAAGCAAATTATATATATATATATATATATATATGGGAAAAATGATATACTTTGCCTTGAAGTTTCATCAAGCAACAACGAAATAGAGAGAGGAGAGGAGCAAATATGGAGCAAAATTACAAGGGAATTGTAATTAATGTTGTAGTGTTAATCATGTTGCTGTCAAGTGTGTTTGTAGTTGTCCAAGGTGAAGTAGTATTTGCCAATTATATTCCTTATACCTTTGACATTCATGACTCCTATGTTCAGATGTCTGCATCGAAAAAGATGAAAAATGCAAAGAGAAGTCCCGTAAAACTTGTCTTCCAGAAATGGACCATGGTTATTTACCATTTCACGAATGTTTTCGAAGAGTTTTTAAGTGTGTATGAAAGAAAATTACTAGTAATAACCACAAACAAATATACAATCAACATATAAAAGGTACCAATGTCAATAAAACATGGGGTTTATTTCAATAATCATATTGTTGAAATTTTTTATATCAAACCTCATTTTTAAAAGTAAAAGGCTTTCTTTTATAGTACTACTACGTCAGAAGATTTCTTGATATATATATATATATATATATATGTTTCACAGAGAATTTTATGACGTGTCAGTATTTCAAAAGAAAATCTTAAAAAATGATTTTATGTTTGAAATAAAAATGTTAAGAAATATTGTTATTAAAATTAACCCTAAAACATATAAAGGGTACTGCCTTCTCTATCTTCCTCTCTCTCCTAGTGTAATCGTAAATCCAAAAGCAAATATACGTACATACATGCATATGTGTACATATTTATTAGACATGTATATTTCATTCTTAAATTTGTTTTTTACCGTTAAAATATAATTTTATTTAGTTCAAAAACATGATGCTTTTATATTAATTGAGCACACTAGAAACTATAGAATGATCATATTTTCAGTGATAGAGTCAAAAATTTTTTGAGAGGGTCGTGAATCAAATCAAAAGTTTGAACCAATACTCCAACACTAACATCTTTTACTATCGTTTTTATCTATTTTTATCTTTGATTTTTTTTAAATGAACTAAGCTTATACATAATAGAGTTTACTTTAACTTTAAAGTTTAGAGTTAAAAAATTGTTAATTTTATAAAAGAGTATAGTTGATTTTTTTTAAGTATTAAATTTAAATATGAGAAATTTTAAATAAATTTGTTAGTATGACATATATGTTTGTTGATATAGGAATTTATGACTACTCAAATTAATGGATCTTAGGGCGGCAAAATATTTGAGGCAACTATGTTTTGAATTTTTATTATTATTATTTTTTTTTGATGTACAAAAATTATCTTTTGGATTTGAAAAGGCTATTTATTGTCGAAGCCAATAATACAATCTAATGGTGCATCTTCGAGCAAATAAATAAAATTCAAAGAGAAGACGTAGGAATTGAATGCCAAATTAATTATAATATATAAGCTTTTGATCAGCAAAAAATAAAAAAATAAAAAAGCAAAAAACTAAATATATATATATATATATATATTTGGCTAAAATGTTGCAAGCAAATGTGTAGGTCTCTTTGGCGTGCATGGACAAAAGTTAAAGAAATTTATATATTTTGTAAACTCGACCGTCGAACAAAAGTATACACATTAACAAATTCTAAAGAGCACAAGATATAAGTTGTATTTCTGGTTAATTATATAATCAAAATGTACTGGCATATGAAGGAAATTATCAAAAAGTAGCTTTTTAAAACATTTGGTTTTTGGCCTTCTAATAAAGTATTTGTTCATCACAAAAAAATAAATAAATAATAATAATAATAATAATCTTTTCTAACTCAGTTGACTTACCTTGCCTCAATCTCAAGCAAAAGAAGATAAACTTGGGTTTGGGAGAAAAGGGCGGACTTCCATAAACAGAAATTAATTATACAGAAAGAAAGAGTATAAATACGTGGGCTGATTAATTAATGCAATTATACCTAAATTCAAATAAATTTGGCTGCTTACCAAACTTTTTGCCGTGTATACCTGCCTAATTTTTAGCCCTGGTTTTGTGTACATTTGTACAAAGTGCAATTTAATTTTTGTTGGCTTATTTCTTAACAAAACAAACTAATCTTTTTATGGAAATCGTAACCAGATGAAGAGCAAAACCTTGTTTCTTAGTTTCACAAATTCAACTGCGTATAAAGGTGTGATTGTAGGCATATCCTAATAGTAATATCACATCTGACTTCATCTAAAGCCTAAAGATACGGAGTTCGAATCTCCCCATCCCTAAGATTAAAAAAAAAAAAACTGCATATAAATTTTATCATTGATCCCGAGAATATTTAACTTATCTTATTTTAGGGCTATTTGAAAGAACGTCATAAATTTGACATCTTATATTTATCCCCACTATAACATTAAAGTTGATAATTTTGTCATTTCATAACACTAATTGTCAACTTTAATGTTAAAGTGGACAAAATTATGAGATATTCAAACATTAAACATGACTCTTCACATAATTTTCTCCTTATTTATTTATTTATAACCTTCCTCATTCATTTTAGAGGTTTAAACTATCATGATGTGTCTAAGATATAATTTTTTTGGCCTCCAGTAAAATCAAATATCTATTCTCAAGCGGAATTTACTCAGTACTAAGGATTAACATGAGATAATTAGTGGATGTCCTTTGAGATCATAAGTGAAAATATTAACTACAGAATTAATGTACAATTTGATGATAAAATGTCTTCTGGACATTTTTTTAACCTTTGATTCAAAAGCTTCTGTACGACCCTTTTTTTTTTTTGTACAATATATTCCTTGACTTGATGCAATTAATAAACTTGAAGCTAGCCAGTTTGGTCAATATCACATCGAAACTTTCTCCCCAGTAGTATTAATATATATATATATATATATACACACACACACACACAAATATATATAATTTGGAGAGAAAGTTCGCCCACCAATAGACAAAACAAGCAAACTCTTGCAACAATTAAAACTCATTATTGTAAGTTAAATGAGATTACAACTGGCCCTATACCGCTATTAACATCTTTTTAATTTCTTATGCTATGGTCAAGTAAACTGCTATTAAACTTTGAGATTACCATTAACCGAATATAAATCTGTTTTAATTCTCTAAAATTCCGTCTAATTTTCTGGCCAATCATAACAATGGCGGAGGAGATTCATCCATTTCCATCAGCTTCCAAGTCTTTCTATCCTCATTTACAAATAAATCACTTCTTTCATTTCCTCTTCTTTGTAATTGGTTTGTCACTTGGTCTCATAACCAGTTTATGTTATCATAGTTTTCCATTCATCTCATCACGACCCTCTCCTTATTCCTTTGCTTCTTCGGCACCCCAATCGCAACCAACCACAATGACGGTGTCGACGGGCTTAGCATCGCCTTCACCGCCATTGCTTGTGATCTCTCGGTCGAACGGTACTAATTCTAATGACACTAGTATTGTGTCGTTAAAAGAGCATAACGTACTAATGCATGGCATGAAAGATGAGGAGTTGTTTTGGAGAGCGTCGATGGTTCCTCGGATTCAAGAGACGCCTTACGATGATGTTCGTCCGAAAGTGGCGTTCATGTTCTTGACGAAGGGTCCTATGCCGTTAGCTCTGTTGTGGGAGAAATTCTTCCATGGTCATCAAGGATTGTACTCCATTTACGTCCATTCCCACCCTTCTTTTAATGACACAACGCCTGAAAGTTCTGTCTTCTATGGTAGAAGAATTCCAAGTCAGGTTAGTTCATCATCATTTTTTTTTTTTTTTTTGCTTTTTGCTTTTTTGGAAATGAGAGTGGGTAGATTCAAAGTCTACACCTTTTGGTAGAGTCAGATGTTAAACTAACGTTAAGACTTCGTTTGGCTCTCAAGTTTGAACCTAAGTTTTTCACATTAGTTTTTGTCCTTTTTTTTTTTTTTTTTTTTTTCTGAAAAATCAACAAAAAATTATTACTAATTTTTGAAAAGTCAATCAATTTCAACCTATAAATTTCATTCCAAACTCACACACCAAATGCAAGCTAAGTTATGCCTTCCATTATTTTTTTTTATTTTTAAAAACGACAAGCAATTGCTGGTCCTTTGTCTTCCAAGTACTAAAACCTTTGAGGTCCCGGGCCTAAGGGCTCTAGTTCTGCCGCAAAACTCTGACGACTTTCAATTTTGCTCGTAATATAAACTTAAACCTTCCCCATTATAAAGGGGGAAAAAAATCAACTCTACTACTATATTAATAGATAAACAAGTGAAGTAACTTTAAGATGTGAATTAAACTGTATTACACGTATAAAAAAACTAATAAGAAGAAAATATACCAATGGATGAACAAAGGCAAAAGAGATCAAAGATGAAGAGATTTTAAAACTATAGTCGCATATTGATTTTGATTCGAAGTATTGGTTTAATTCATGCCTCTCTATGAAATAATTTTGACTCTGTACTAATTGTAAAACTATATTTATTTATTATCAAGTATAGTGACCTAACGGTAAAAGATTATTATATCTAACTAAACATAATTTTTTCAATGGTATTTGTTTTTTGTACCAATATCTTAGTAATATCATGTGACAAGACTCTAAATAAGAAATTATATGTAAATCGATTAATTGTGATATTGCAGCCAGTTTACTGGGGAAGCATAACGATGATAGACGCAGAGAGACGCCTCCTAGCAAACGCACTCCTCGACTTCTCGAACCAAAGGTTCATCCTCCTCTCGGAATCCTGCATCCCTCTCTTCAACTTCACCACCATCTACTCCTACCTCCTCAACTCCAATCTCAGCTTCGTCGGCTCCTTCGACGACCCGAGAGGCCCCGGCCGAGGCCGCTACAACCCCCGAATGCAGCCCCACATCAGACTCTCCCACTGGCGAAAAGGTGCCCAGTGGTTCGAGCTTCGCCGCGACCTCGCCGTCCACGTCGTCTCTGACCGCAAGTACTACCGGCTCTTCCGAGACTTCTGCCGACCGGCGTGTTACAGCGACGAGCATTACTTGCCGACGCTCGTCAACATTCTCTACGCAAAGACGAACTCGAATCGGAGCGTAACGTTTGTGGATTGGTCGAGAGGAGGTCCTCATCCGAGGACGTTCGGAGGGGTTGATGTTACGGATGAGCTTCTGAATAGAATAAGGTTCGGATCAAAGTGCTTTTTCAATGGGAATGAGACGTCCATGTGTTTCCTTTTCGCCAGAAAGTTTTTGCCAAACACTTTGGAGCCTCTGCTGCGTGTTGCACCAGTGTTACTTGGTTTTGATCCGTAGAATTAATAATCACCTAATTTCTGTCTATCATTTCATGTGATTGATGATTCTATAATTTTTTTTTTCCCCGTTTAATTCCGTTTGTGTAATGCTACCTATCTTGTTTTTGTCTTATATAGTAGTTCTCTCTCTCTCTCTCTCTCTGGGTTAAGTATCTATCTTGTTCAAGCTTTAAAACTTGGCGTGCATTTGGTGTTCAGGTTGAATTTGAAATGTACGTAATGGAATTTTTAAGTTGAAATTTATCATTTTTTAAAAATTAGTTATAATTTTTATTGAGTTTTTTAGAAAAAGATAAAAAATCAACCATAAAGTACAATTGAGCTCAAAATGAGATGGAACACCAAAGTTAGCCCATTCATTCTTGTATACATCTCATTTTTCCTATTCTCTTTTATATATGCCTTTCCATAATATCATACTTTTAAAATATTTTAATTATAGCATCATATTATGTTCTATTCATGTGATATTATTAGAAGAACGTGAAAAAAAAAAAAAAAACATTTGAGTTGATAATTTCCTTTAATTATTTTCTGAAAACTGTTTTTTAGTTATTTTCCCTTAAGATTTCGTTTGCGGGTTGAATAAGCTTTTGGGTTACCAAGAGTAATAGAGTGGTTTTCTTTTGACTATCTGGGTCATTTAAAAATAAAGACCTTAAGAAATAATTACATAAAAAATCTATTTTTTGGATCTCGTTTTAAAATATATCCGTTTTTTAATAATATTGTGTAAATGTCTATTTTTAAATAAACAATTGCTTGTAGTACTCATTTTGCCCTTTTATTATATTTAAAATCATTTCCCTCATTATGTTTCAATTTTTTTTCCCTTATTTGTTCATAATTGTTGTATCTTTATCTTAATGACTAATTATTTATTATAGTGATTGTTTGTTAGTATGATTTAGCTTTTTAATAAACATGTTTCTTAAGTATGATTTAGGTTTCTTAGAATCCTAATTCTTTTTAGTATGATTTAGGTTTTTTATGATAATTATAACGTTATGATAATAATTTATTCTTCTATATTATTATCAGTGTTTTTTTAATAGTTAGTTTTTAAAGTTTAAATATGCAAAGCAATTGCTTATTTTTTAATGATAATTTTTATATCATTATGATTTTTTTTCTTTATGATAATTACTACATCATTATTATATCTTTTCTTTTTATAACAGTTTTTTTACCAATTATGATGATAATTACTATATCATTATGATGTTTTTCTTTATGATATTACTATACCATTATAATATTTTTCTTTATGATAATTGATATATCATTATAATATATTTTCCTTTTATAACAGTTTGTTTACCAATTTCATGAAATCAAATTTAGGCATCTTTATTTAGACTTTTTCTTTCCTTTTTTGTTTTCTTTTTAATAATTCCTTTATTTATTAGTTTTCAATTCTTCATGAAGGATAATGTCTTTATAAGTATTATTTTAGCCATTTTTATAAATAAAAGAAAAAATAGATATTTTCCAAAATTTAGATAACTTTAAAATTTTTCACCTATCAACGATTGAACCTTAAATTTAGGGACCTCGTTTCTTCACCAACTGCAGTGATCCCAATGGTACATTATCCTAATTCACTTGTAGAAATGATCAAATTACTATGGCTAGTAAACTAGCATACAAGCGATAAAAGTGGAGGACTTCTACAAGGGATCAAGACTTAGCTCATAAGGTCTTACTATATTATATTATATTATATATATATATATATATATCAATTAACTAACATAACACAAATTTCCTATTCTTAACCGATATGATATAAAGTTTAGTTAAGTTTAGTCTAATTGTGTTATATTAGTCTATTGTTTTTTTTTTTAGTCATATTAGTGTAATAGTCTTTAAATTTGTTACATTTATGTACTTAAATTTATGTCTAAAATGGACATTTACACAATATTATCAAAAAAGGTACACATTTTAAACCAGGATCATAAAAATAGACTTTTTATGAATTATTTCAAGAACCAACTGAATATTTTGGCAATAAATTCTATATTAATTGGATTGGGATATATGAATGAGCAATCCTACGTTTTTGGGTCTATTATAGGCCAACTAATTAAGAAATGGGATATAGAGGCAAATAGCATTTTTTTAAACAAGATTTTTAACAAATGGCTTAAGTTTGTAAATAGTAAACACTGATTGATTATATTTGAATAATTTCGGGTTAATCATTGATTAATTCCGGGTAAATCATTAATTGACTTCAGATAAATCACCGATTGACTATAAGATATCATTAATTTTGTAGTCAGTGATTGACAAATAAAAATCACCAATTTTTTTAATCAATCATTGACTATATAAGTAAATTAGTGATTTACCATTAAGTGAAAAAAAAAATGCAACCCCCGTCTCTCTCTCAATCCCCAACTCTTGATATCCCAATCAAGAACATGTTAACCATAACAAAATCAAGATAAAATTAGTAAATCCCAAAAGTTGATCATAGAGAAATAGTAATTAAAAAAAAAAACACACACACACACACACAAACACATATATTTAAAAAAAAAAAGTTTTTGATACCGGAAAAGTTGATAGAGGAAGCATGGCACGCTTGGTAGGTTATCGGAAGCAATTTCCCATGTTGAAGAAGAAAGCAAAGAAGAATTTTCTAAGAAACTAAAACCTTAAAAATATATGAGAAGAAAAATGAAACCCAATTGGAGGAAAGGAATTTAAGAAGGAAGAGGAAATGTCCAACCAAGAAAAATGAAACCCAATTAGTCAATGGAAGCAACGAGCAGAGGGAGGAGAGAGAGAAAGAAGAGGAAGAGAGTTGGGGTGTTCGGACAAAATTAAAATTGATTGACCAAAACATACATGTTATGTTATTTAACTAAATAAATAAAAATTAGGCCATTTATTAGATTGGGTAATTTAAACATGCCACCAACCTAATTTTTCAGAAGAAATTACTTTGTAATTGGCCCCTTAAATCACCACTGAAATGATTAATAAGACAGTATAAATTGTTATATCAAGTTTCATTATCATTTGACAATCTTAGGGATCTGACTTAGATTAAACGAGAGATTTATATATGTATACTTTTACGATATAGGATGCAAGATTTCTATCCCAGAATTTGAACCTACAGGATTCTATCTAAATTTCTTGTTTCTCACGAACTAAGCTAGCTAGCGTGAGAAAAAAAATATTAAAAGAACATTTGGTGCACTCGTTCCAATCAAAAAGTAATATATATATATATATATATTCGTCTTTTTCTTCTAAAATAAACTTAATTTCATTACTCACATCTCTAACTCTCACTTAAAAACTCAAATTTTAACAGTCCATAACTTAGGTATTTCGAATTGAAATGAGGTCATTTTTTTAAAATTATATAAAATTTCTAAAGGAACGAAAAAAATTCATAATGATGTTTTTTTTTTCCGAATATATTTTATGTGTTTATACTTTTTAATTATATATAGTTCATTTCAAAACTCAACTTAAGGGAACTAATCATAGGGATGCTAAATTATATTGTAAGTAACCTACTAAAAGTTGACAAACAGTAACCCAAATGTTTGAGTACCTTTCAATCAACGCCAGCCGCTTAGATGAAAAACAACAGTCACCACCTAGAAGTTTTCATTCTTCAAAAATGGCCTCTCAGACTGTAGCCATTCCCTATGAAAATGATACATATATTAAGCCTACGTTTGATAATCAGATTGAGTTTAAACTCAATTATATTTTATGATTAATTTTTTTATTATAATTAGTTTTTAAAAAATCAATTAATTTTAATTTAAAATTTTCATTCCTTTCAAACTCAACCGCAAATACTAAAGGCACTGCATAGATTTCTCCGTCTTGTTTTCTTAGTCAAGTCATTTGTATACTTTCAGACAGACAGAAAGAAAGAAAGAAGAGTGCCAATTACGGCAGAAAGGTGTTTTCTTTGCCTTGCTGGTCCAGCCAGTAATAAAACAAGGACAATAAGAAAAAGAAGTTTTTTTTTAATGTATTTTTTATTTTTTAAGAATAAAAAACAAAAGGGTGGTTTTTACAAATGATCCTTGAATTACATGCTAGTCTCTAGTTGATAATTAATTTTACATGTTACATTAATTCAAAATTTTTATTGTTACATAAACAGTCCCGATCTCAATATTTATGTAAAAAACTGAATGAAATTCATAACCAATGAGCTTTAATTAAGATTAAAATTATAATTAAACTTTTTTTTTTAACTAAGGATATAGAACTCGAACTCCACACCTCATGTTGAAGTAATATATAATTTTATCACTAGATTATATTTACAATTATTAATTAAATGTTTTTAAAAGAAAAAATGTACTTCGAAAATGTACTCAAACTTTTTTTTATCTTTTTCCCAAAATTTTTTTTGTCTTTTCTGAAAATTCAAAAAAATTTACTATTGAAACTTAAAAATCTCAACTCAAACTACTTCACCAAACACCCCCATATTTATAAATATACTTGCTATTTTTAAAATATCTCTTACTAAGATTATTTCCTAAAAAGATATTTAGTTAAATTTTTTTTTTGAAATTGTGGATGGGGGGTTCGAACTCTGCACTTTTAGATAGAGTCATGTGTGGTGTTACCACTAAGATGAATAAAACTCATGTTACTATAAACTGAAGAAGACACACTTGCAAATCTGAAAGTGACTACAAAACTTTCATTGTCCATGTTGCTGCTGTCCCATACTTGGTCTCGTCTTCTTCAGGTACTGAGCTCAATTCCTTAAGAGTACACACACACTAATTTCTTTCACTTTGAAACTGTTTTTCTTCTAGACATTGCTTGCACATATATTTCTTGACCAATTGTACATTTCCAAACAAAATTTAGTTTTTTATTTTATTTTATTGCGAAGTTTTTTATTTTATTTTATTGCGAAGTAACATGGTGGCTGTATTAAAATTGCGCCCTTTCAATTTCCCTTATATTTGCGTTTTGAGTCTGGTCCTTATAATAAATATTCTTTGTTTCTTTGTTCCCACTTTGGTATGTAGAATTTTTGTAAACGCAAATATGTGGCGTTCTTATAGTGTAATTACATCTATTTTCCACCTCAATAATCCTTTTGGCAAGAAAATTTTCCTTTAAAATGGTTGGAACATCCAGACTATTTCAAAACTATCATCACAAGATCCCCAAAGTGAACATAGATCGAACAAGATCAATGGAACAACAATTCCGTCATCACGACCTTGAAACGCCAATTTAGAATTCAAGGCTCCTTCATGATTGCCGATCAAATTGCCCAAACAATTTTTCCAGCCAAAAAGAAGGAAAACAAAAAGACCAGTCTGCTCTTTCTAAATCTCTAATAAGGGTATCATATCCATCAACTTCATTTGATGGAATGGAAGATCATGCTCGTGAAATGGAGTTCTTGTGTGTGCACTTCAAGGTGGCTTCCGAGAAACTTTTGGTACGTGGGAATGGTAGCACATTTGAAAAAAAAATAAATAAAAAAAAGAATAAAAAGTGTATTAAAGCCTCAAATCCAAGAATATAAAGCTAAAAATTTTGGGACTGACCCTGGATAACTACATGCAACAAACAAACCCGAGCTCGGGTAGAAGTGGAACTCTACATCAAGTTCAATTCTGGGTGACAACTACCGACAACTTGAAGAATTTATCGCTGTTATTATTCATGCATATACCTAGTAACAGATAAACACAACCAAGTAGTAATGTGATACTGAGATCCCCCATCCTGTTCAAAATTTTCTCCTAGCCTTGGGAATATGATTAAGTTGTTTACTGAACCTCCTATCATGCTCATAGAAGTAACTCCTAAAGCAACGAATAGCCGAATGGGGCCGCAAAGACATTTAAGTTAAAAATGATAATAATAACAAACAATCTTGATAAAAATAACAGACCTGATATTCATCAAGCATCAAAAATGGTTTACAAAGACAAGCCGAAGCCGGAAAAGCTTTATAAATCTACACAGACAACACCTATGGAAATAGCAAAACACAAAGACATAATCACTAAGTTGAACAGTTTCTCTTATTGGACCTGAATTCTGACTAGTATTCTAGAGAACACAAGAGTATTGAAACATTTATTGGTAACAAAGATTCCACAACCTTCTAAAGAATACAGAAAAGTACTGACTTTTCAATTGGTTAACACAAAGAAATTCTCGATATCCAGTGATTTATAACAGTTAACAGCACCAATGCAAGCTTAAATAAAATAAATCTTTATTCTATCTCAAGGCCCCAAACGGCCTGTTTTGTATTCCCGTAAAATAGAAGAAGGCCGAAAATTTGCAAAAGCCTCCAACTAAAAGCCTTTCAGGATTGTAAAATGTATTCAATTAAGAGAAACAAAATCAGAAAATTTTGAAGTAATTTTTACTTATCAGCAGATTTCACAGCCTCTTCCCGGTCCGAATCGCCTAATTCCGCATCATTCGACTCCGAACCCTTCGCCGCCGCTGCTGCCTCCGCCGCTTCTTTCTCCAATTCCTTGGCGACCTCCGCCTCAGCCGCCTTCTCGGCCCTCAGCACCGGCTCGTAGTAGTCGGCGTGAGCCTCCATACACTTCTTGAGAGCCCCGGTGACCTCGAAGCACTTCTCGACAATGTCTTCCTTGTTCTTTTCCGCTTCTTCGATGCACTTCTCCCAGGCTATGAAGCTGTCTCTGCAACCGCCCCCTTTCATGAACAAACAGAACCCACACTCGCCTTCCTCCTCTTCGTCCTCTTCTTGATCTCCATTGTCGGCGACCTCCTCTGAGGAATTCGGATCCTCTGGAGGCTTTTCTTCTCCTCGGGAATCGGCGTCGATTGGGGAATCCAGAAGCTGAGTTGATTCTTCTAGGGTTTTGGAGTCTGAGGCGGACATGTTAGGGCTTGCTCTGCTTTGGGACGAGTCAGACCCGTTAGAATCGCTGCCACCGTTGAGTTCGACGATGGCGAACAGAACCGATTTAGGGTCGCCTGAATCCGTTGTTGACGCGGTTGAACATTTGAGCTTCCAATGGCGGCTTAAAACCCCCTAAAACCCCTCACAGGCCACTTAAATTATTTTTCAATATTTTTATATTTGTCTAACTAAACTTCTCCTATACTTGTTCTAGGTATTTGTCAAAAATAACCTTAAAAGTTAAAATTAGCAAAATAACCTTATCTCATTTTAATATAGGAATGATCATATTTGAGATCATTTTGTTAATATTTTTTTTTTGATAACTTTTAACAAAATAATTAAGTCATTTTGCAAATTACCTTACCAAACTACTCCTAAAAATAATTGTGCTCAAGTGCAACTCAGCTTCTGGATTCCCCAATCGACGCCGATTCCCGAGGAGAAGAAAAGCCTCCAGAGGATCCGAATTCCTCAGAGGAGGTCGCCGACAATGGAGATCAAGAAGAGGACGAAGAGGAGGAAGGCGAGTGTGGGTTCTGTTTGTTCATGAAAGGGGGCGGTTTGCAGAGACAGCTTCATAGAATCGCTGCTTTGGGACGAGTCAGACCCGTTAGAATCGCTGCCACCGTTGAGTTCGACGATGGCGAACAGAACCGATTTAGGGTCGCCTGAATCCGTTGTTGACGCGGTTGAACATTTGAGCTTCCAATGGCGGCTTAAAACCCCCTAAAACCCCTCACAGGCCACTTAAATTATTTTTCAATATTTTTATATTTGTCTAACTAAACTTCTCCTATACTTGTTCTAGGTATTTGTCAAAAATAACCTTAAAAGTTAAAATTAGCAAAATAACCTTATCTCATTTTAATATAGGAATGATCATATTTGAGATCATTTTGTTAATATTTTTTTTTTTGATAACTTTTAACAAAATAATTAAGTCATTTTGCAAATTACCTTACCAAACTACTCCTAAAAATAATTGTGCTCAAGTGCAACTCACATGGGGTGAAATTGTGCTCATGTGCAACTCATATGGGGTGAAACATCATTGGATGTATATTATATCTCAATACAATGTAATGTGTGTTTAAATAACTTATATATTCTATTATAATATGAATACATATGAACAGTTCATCCGTTCACCTTTTTTATCTACTCTGACTATTTACATCATATATTCTCTTTCTCTCACCAACACATATTAGAATGACTCTTCAAATGTAAATAATCTAAACACACATTATATCTGAATGCAATGTATTAAACAAACATCCAAACACATGTTACATTCCATCTATTACATTCGAATATAAGATAAAATGATTGTGTCTTCCAAACGAACTATAAGTTTTAAAAATTATTAAAGTAATATTTAATATTTAAATAAATTAAATAACAAAAATATAAAAAAGTTAAGACATTAACAAATAGCAATCAAATATCATAATATACCATTAGAAATAACATTATATTGGGGAATGGTTTTCATATCAAAATGTCAAATTTGAATTTTGGTGTACCGTAGATTCTCAAATGGATATAAAATTAAGGCAAATTAATCTATTTGCTGCATATATAGAAAATTACCTCAAAATTTTAGAACATTTTTAGTTTTATCAGGAATTGTAACTAAACCAACAATTTAGGAATTGATTTGTTAAAATTATAAACGGATCAAATAGTCATCATCTAAAAAGAAAGTTAGAGACTGATATGCATATAAAAAAAAAACAGAAATCTTAAAAATTAAAAAGAGTTCATAATGGTAAGCCTTATAAAAAACAAAAAAACAAAAATAAAATCTACAATTTACTATGTATTTAAGATTATGATGCATTGAAAAAACTTAAAAGAAGAAGAAGAAAAATCAGCTAATTAACATTAGAGATTGAGACATTTTTCAGTTAAAAAAATAATAATGACACCAGTGAGAAAAAATGATGTTAAATATGATAAAATGACAAAATGGATAGTACAAGCATTTGTTTATTTCAAAATAGACATTTATGTAATATTATCGAAAAATCTACATATTTTAAAATGATGTTTTAAAAATATACTTTTTTGTAATTATTTCTAAAAAGAATGATACTAAAAAAATATTAAAAAAAGTTAGGAAAAAAAGAAACTCAGATTGGTGCATCATTCTAATCAACAAATATATTTGTTTTTTTTTTTTTTTGTCTTTTTTTTAAATAAACTTACTTTCATTATTCACATCTTCAACTCTTAATTAAAAACTCTAATTTTAAAAATTTATAATTTTTTTTATTTTAAATTAAAATGAGATCTTTATTCTTTTAAATTGTATAAAATTTTGAATACGTTTTAAGTTTTTCTACTTTTTAATTATAAATAATTTATTTCAAAACTCACCTTAACTTTAAAACTCCAACCCAAAATGGACTAATTGCAACGACGAAAAGCAACAGCCACCACCTAGAAGTTTTCATTCTTCAAAAACTCGCCGTCTTGTTTTTCTCGTAGTCAAGTCATTTGTAGTACTCGTTTAGCGCCACAAAAAAAAAAAAAAAAAAAGAAAAAAAAAAAGAAAAGTCATTTGTATACTTACAGAGAAGAAGGGGGGGGGGGGGGGGGGGGGGGGGGGGGGGGGGGTGTTGCGTGGGGGTTGGTGTGGTGTTGTGGAATTCATTTGTAGTATCAATTACGGCAGAAAGGTCTGGTATTTTTCTTGCCTTGCTAGTCGAGCCAGCAATAAAACAAGGACAATACGAAAAGACAGTTTTTTTTTTATATTTTTATTTAAAGAATAAAAAACAAAAGGGTGACTTTTACGAAATGTTCATTGTACTGTATGTTAGTCTCAAGTTGGTTGATATTTGATTTTATCGGGGTGTTTGGTGTGTAAGTTTGAGTTAAGATTTGTAAGTTTAAATAGTAAATTTTTTTTGAATTTTTTTAAATTTTCAGAAAAGACAAATAAATTTTTAGGGAAAAAAAAATAAAAAATATGATGAAAAAAATACAGTTTAATTTAAACTAAACCTTTTGCCATTAATCCAAACTTTTATTATTGTTACATTAACCGTTCATTAACAAAATTAATATTACGTAAATTTTAATTAAGATTAAGATTAAAATTAAAATTTTTTAAATTGAAGATAAAAAACTCAAACTTCATACTTTACATTAGAGTTAAATATAAAATTATCGTTATTTTATATCTGTAATTATTTTTTAAATGTTTTTAAAAAGAAAAATGTACTTCAGAAATATATACCAAGAAGCCATATAGATGTGTGTGTATATATATATATATATATATACAAAAGTACTTGATTATTTTCAAACCATCTCTTGTCAAGATTTATTTCCTAAAAAAGATTTAGTTATAATTTTATTGATAAATAAAACTCATGTTTTTTTTTTTTTTTTTTTTGTTGGTAAGAAAGGCCCACTAAAACTGATGTTTTTTATAACATGTTTACTATACGTATAATATTTAGAGAATATTGACGAGTCAATTTTTTTAAGTAACATAATTCAATCACTTAAAAAAAATTCAGTCACTTTTAATTTATTAAATAATTTTTCAAAAAAATTTATTAATAAAATGAGTTAGAAACTATAGAGAAAAACAAACAACAACGGATTTTTTAGTTGGTTAAAATAAAAGTATCTTGTTTTATTAATTTTAATATTATAAATGGGTAAAACTGTGGTAGAGTCTATTTCAGAGTAACTATCGGTATAGCTCTTTTTTGAACCATTAAGATTTAATCGAACGGTTGATATATTGTTGGTATATTATAATTATCATACACCTAATCTCATCTTACTCCTTCCCACCCCAATCTTCTTCGTTGTCGGCGACCTTCCCGCCATTGCCGACAACCTGCACCTCATCGCCGGCGACCACACCCCCAGCCCCCCCCCCCCCCCCCCCCCACCCCAGGCCTGGTCGGCCCCCAACCCATCACCGGCAACCCCCCCTCCCCTCCCACCCTAGGCCAGGCCTGCACCCCACCCCCCGGGCCCCCACTTCCAAGCCAGGTCCCCCCTTCCCCGGCCCCCCCCACTCCTCGGCACCCCCTCTCCTCCCCAGCCCAGCGGCCACCCCCTACCCAGGCCTCCTCAACCCCCTTTCTCTCTTTTCCTCTCTCCCGACGCCCCTCCCTTTCTCTTCTCCTCTCTCCCTGCCCCATGCCCCCCCTCCCCTGGCACCCTCACCCCTAGGCCCCCCGCACCCGGTCTCTTTCCACTCCCAGAGCATCCATCGCCCTGGTGCCCCCGACAGGGACACCAACAATATATCAACCGTTCGATTAAATCTTAACGGTTCAAAAAAACTTTATCGGTAGTAATTCTGAGAGAGACTCTACCACAGTCTCATTCTGAAAGAGGCTCTATCACAACCTCTCCCATTATAAGGGCTTGTTTGGTATGTTAGTCCAAACTAACATTTTCAAACTTTTTTTTGTCTTTTTCCCCAAAAGTTTTTGTCTTTTTCTCAAAAAGTTTTTTGTCTTTTCTGAAAAGTCAACACAATTTACTATTTAAACTTAAAAATCTTAACTCAAACTTACACACCAAACAGGCCTTAAATTTCTAAAAATAATAATTTATAAAAAATAACTAAATGAAAAAAGGAAAAAAAAATCTAAACACAGAATCACACATCGTATGGAATACAGTACAATAGGAATCTCCTCACAAGACATTTCATGCTAGCTTCCAGTTCAGAGTCACGCCCTCTGTCGTGTCTCTTTCTCTCTCTCTCTCTCTCCTCCCCTTTTTTCTCTCTCTAAAAAAAATCATGGAGATGGAGTCATCGGAGTACCTGAACCCGTTCGTGGAGGAGAGCAATTTGTACAACAACCTTGTGCTCGGAACCCTTCTTCCGGCGAGGCTTTGGGAGCCTCTGCCCCACTTCTTCCAGACATGGCTGCGCAACTACATTGGCGGCGTCTTGCTCTACCTCGTCTCCGGTTTACTCTGGTGCTTCTACATTTACTACTTGAAGCGCAACGTTTATCTCCCCAAAGGTTTTGATTTTCTCTCCTTCGAATTTGGTTGATTCTTCTGTTGTTTTGATTTTCTTCGTCTTTCTACTTTGACCTATTTTTAATTTTTTCTGTTTTTCATCTTCGTTTATGGGGAATAGAATCAAGAAAAAAAAATTTGTAAAAATGAATTAAATTTTCCACAAAGTATTTGAGTATTATTATTTATGCGGGTCAACGGTGGATCTGTTGTTTGACTCTGCGTCAACTGATGAGTTTTGGTTGTTTTGCTTTGTTTAATTTGGAGTCATAAAGATTAGAGTTGGATCTTTCTTTTTTTTGGATCTTAATTTGTTACTTTTCAGGAGCTGAGACAATATCAAGAAATGGGATTTGTTTCTTTTCTGTGATGAATGGTGGATTTTGTTCATTCCTGGCAATCCCTCTTTTTAGAATGAGAAGATCTGAATAAGTACACTGAAAATTGCATTTCGTTTACGAATATATTCGATACTCGTTAACGAAATGGTCGCTTATTGGATTAAGTAAGGGTGGAGATGACTTAGATTTGGAACACTAGTTTCTTTAAAATTGATTGATTAGGAACGGAATATGTTTCACCGTGGCATATGTTGATTTTTTTTTGTTGGTTTTTTATTTTTTATTTTTTTGTTCGACACTCGAATTGCAGATGCCATTCCCTCAAACAAGGCCATGCTCTTGCAAATATTTGTTGCCATGAAAGCCATGCCATGGTACACAGCTCTTCCATCTATCTCGGAGTACATGATTGAAAATGGCTGGACAAGGTGTTTCGCGAGAGTAAGCGATGTCGGTTGGCCAGCATACGTCGTCTATTTAGCTATCTATCTTGTGATTGTGGAGTTTGGAATCTATTGGATGCATAGAGAGTTGCATGATATAAAACCTTTGTACAAATATCTTCATGCTACTCATCATATTTACAACAAGCAAAATACTCTCTCTCCCTTTGCTGGTAAGTTCTCAGTCTCCTCAACATGACTTTCATACTAATGTTGAGTTAGAAATCTGTTTGATTGGTAAACTATTTTAAAAGTGGCAGTATTTTTGTTTTTGGAATGCTTTGTGACAATATTCAGTAATGTCTTTAGCGAGTAACGAAAATGTCTGAAAAGTGTAACATGAGTATGTGTTGCAACATGTCTGCAATGTATGGAAGATTAGCAGTAAAGAAGAAAAAAAGAGGACAGTAAAATTGTGCTTTCCCTTTAAAGATTCCAACTTTTAGATTTTGGGATAGAAATGCTTGTTAAAGCTGAAAGCTTTATAAATTCACTTTGTCTGTATTGTTCTCTTGTTTTGGCTGGTATAGAGAGATATTGCAGTAGCCTGAACATTTAAGCATTGAATCCAACGCTCTGGCACCATGTTACAACAATAAGATGCTAATACCACAAAACTTCTGTACTATATTTGCATATAATTGTATATGTTTCCATAATAAAACTCCTGTAAATAGGACAAGAAGCGAAAAAAGAATTCCTATTGAATATATTGTTTTTCCTCTGTAATTTCTTTTTGATTTTTTCATACCATTAACTTGTTGAAATTTTTTTTTTAAGATGTATACATTTGTACATACATATATTTGACTGACTATCATAATTGCTGCTTCATTCTGACCCGTTTTCTAGCAATCCTTAATTATATGTCTAATTGATTCCGTAAAATTGTAATTAGATGTTTAAAGAGATTAATCATGATCCCAAATCTCAAATAGCACTTCCGAAAGTTTCATACATGTTTTGTAGGCCTCAGTTGCTTTGAAGCAATCGGTTAGCAATCTGCATTTATTCAATTGCATGCCTATATTCTTGATTCAGTGATGATTTAGAAGAATTTCTATTAACTTTTTTAAGAATAATAGATTTCATCTCAAGTAGGATGCAGTAATTCACATGGTTTAAGAAATTTTGAAAAACTGAACGACCATCAAATTAATTGTAACATGAGCTGTTTGTAGTTAGAAAGATATTTTGGCCTTAGTCGAGGTGCGGGCACAATAATAATAATAATAAAAAAAGCTTACCAAATTAATCAACTAATGGCTGTTTGTTTCCTCAGGTTTGGCTTTTCACCCACTGGATGGGATACTGCAGGCAGTACCACATGTAATAGCACTATTTCTTGTTCCGGTGCAACTTACTGCACACTTAGCGCTCCTTTTTATCGAGGCCATATGGACAGCAAACATCCATGACTGCATCCACGGCAATCTGTGGCCTATAATGGGTGCTGGCTTCCACACCATTCACCACACGACATATCGGCATAATTACGGCCACTACACTATATGGATGGATTGGATGTTTGGAACCCTTCGTGACCCCGTCGACGATGAACCCAAGAAGGTGATGTGATGTGCGATTACGGTTTACCCATGGTTCATCAGATTTTTAGTAATTTCAAGTGTTACTTGAATCATCTGTTCTTTCCCCTTTTGGCTCTGAAGTATTTGGGTGTAAATTATGTTAGTTGAAGCTATGCTGAACTAAAGAATGTTATAAAAGTTCATTGAAACGGGATTTTGACCTAGGGAGAGCTTGTTCCCCCTAAAATTTGTTCAGTAAATCTTGAAATTAAGATCACTTGTGCTCGATCACGGACAACGTCTTTCATAAATTTTAAGTTGGTATAAGAAGCTAATAAGATTTATATGCTATATTTATATTCTACATTAAGATTGGGGTGGAGGGTTTTAGTTTCAAGAAGATGAAAGAGTAGTGTACACTGGGGGGCTTGTTTTGAAAGGATGGAGAGAAGAAGCGTCTGAATTTGCTTACGTAGTAATGGACACTTTCATTGTGGTGGAAATGTGTGGATTTGGTGAGTGCTCTTTTGAATTGTGGAGGAAAATGGTTGTTCAAAAGGAGCTTTAGCTAGTATCCTGTATGTCCTATTTTGACGAGAGATAGTTTTCACTAAGGTTGGTATCCACATTTTCCGCAAAGAGAATGCACAGCTGTAAATGGTCCATCCATTCTTCGCCACAAATAAAAAGAAGGAAAAAAAAAAAAAAGCTGTAAAGAGTCCATCGTTCTGGCTATGCAAAGTTTGTCGTTGAATCGATCCGTGGAGGAAAAGAAGACTGTTCATGACTAATGGAGAAAATACCCAAAGAGTATGAGAAAAATCACCAACTATGTTGTGTCTAGAGACGATATTTTCGGCAACTAGTCTTGTAAAAAAAAAATATACCTATCACCGCTCGTTAATCCATTTAGTCAAAAACACCCCTGTAATTATTCAAAATACGATGATGAACTATTTAAAGAAGAATAAGGTATTGGATATTGTTTGTGTCAAAATTTGATCCACGACAAATAATAGAATTCAAAGTTTAATGGTGACTTTCAATATTTAGAGTAACATAAGTTTGATTTCTCCTGAAATCACAGATCTAAAAACGTACAAATTTTATGTCCTTACCCTTATTTATAAATTTTCTCGAGGTTGGGTTTTGATGTTATAATCATTATCACACACGTCATTTCTAAATTATTATATCTACTCAGTCGTGGTCTTCTTCACTAGTATCTATTCTTTCTTTACATTCTGCCATTCTTTTCCTTTCAGCCTCTGCAAACGGCGTCGTTCTACTTGATTATTGAAATGTTATCTTATATCTTTATCCCTATAAATATCAATTTTAATTTTAATTTTTGAATACCTATCAATAAAAAGATGATAACTTAAAAGAATGTTTCACACTGCTCGTGCAATGATAAATTATTTAAAGAAGAATAAAGCTCGAGGTAAGAAGGGTTGCGGCCCGCGTTACACCCGATGTGGATTATGGGACGGATTTTATCATGCTCTACTTAGGAGTTGGGTGGTGGCGGGTAAATCGGGTTGGCGGGTAAAATTGTCTGCCCACTGACCCAGCAATAGGTAGGTATAAATGGATATTATGGCCTTTTGAGAGAAAGAGAGAGAGAGAGAGAGAGAGAGAGAGAGAAACGGTTTACAACTGAAGAAGATAACGAACAGACACCATTACTACTCTCCATTGTCCACTCTCTGTTCTCGTTTCCTTGTCCTTACACATGCCTGCGACTCTTTTCCTCTCTCCTACTCTCCCAAAATCTCACTCTCTTCCTTCTTACTCCAAATTATTCTCCCATTCTTGTATACTCATCTCTTCTTCCTTAAACCCAAAACCCACAAATCATCCTCATGCCTCCACTTCACCCGTTTCGTTTACGACAGAAAACCCAGATTCCAAACCCATTAAAATGCCCACTCCTCCATGGATGAGGGCTCCTCTTGTTCTCCAACCCCACGAGCTCATCGACCTCTCCAAACCCAAAAACGACGGCCAGTTTACCGACAGAAAGGCTGAGAAATCCCGAAACGAGCTCACTGATAAGTTGGTGGGCCGTAGAGGGAAGAACGTGATCAAGAAAATCGCCAGAAGGATCGAAGAGCTTGGAAAGAGAGTTGATTCGGAAGAAACCCAGAAAGATTCTACGGAGGAAAGGGGGATTGGGGAGTGTTTGGAAGGGCTTGGGGAAGCAGCAGGGGATTCGAGACCCGGGGAGAGAATGCCGTGGGAGCGGGACGAGGGGTTCGTGTTTCGGAGGATGAAGAAGGAGAAGGTTGTGAGTTCTGCGGAGCTGAGGCTTGAGAGAGAGTTGCTTGACAGGTTGAGAGGTGAGGCGAGGAAAATGAGGAAGTGGGTCAAGGTGAAGAAAGCCGGGGTGACCGCAGAGGTTGTGGAGGATGTTAAGTTTTTCTGGAGGAGTAATGAGCTTGCCATGGTCAAGTTTGATGTCCCTTTGTGCAGGAACATGGATAGAGCTCAAGAAATTCTTGAGGTTGGTTTTTCTTTTCTTGTCTCATTTCTTTTTACATGAATTTAGGAAATTTATTGAAATGACTTCATATGGGTGTTCTGCATAATTTTTGGACCGTTTTGATGTGATTTTGACCCGATTGACGTTTAAATATGCACTGTCAGTAAGTTTTAAGCTCCAAATTCATAATGGGGAAGCAGATAAAAGGATGTTGAATTAGAGTAAAGATTTTATTCTCATGTTTATGCATTGACCATTTGATCTTGATTCTGTTTGTTCAAACGAAAAGAAAAAGGAATTGTCTTGGTTGAACTACAATGTGATCCTTCCTTCAGCATGTTAAGTTGGACGTTTTTAACCGGAAACATTTGAGGCCAAATTGTCCAATACTAACTTCTGTGTTTTCAAATAGATTACTGCTATTCTCTTGTTGAAATACGTGTAAGTTCAAATGGGTTTTTAACTTCCTTCTTTGGTATCAAATGTATCAATGTTCATCTAAAGACTACATTCGTTTTATTTTCATGTAGGTAAACATTTTTTAACCAGGTTGGAACATTAGCTAAAATAGGAAAAAGTTAAACTATTGACTAAGCTGGTTTCATTCATGGATTTTTCTGTCATTATTGTCGGTGATGAAAGTGTTTTGCTTATGCACAGATGAAGACTGGAGGTTTGGTTGTCTGGAGAAGG
>BKCH01001401.1:0-229541 GCA_008635985.1 Ficus erecta | reverse complement strand
GGGAATATCGGCTTGTTAGATGGCGCTTTATCAGAGTTGTAGGCGTCCGGTCGACCAGATAAAAGGTTTGGTCGACCGGTCAATGGCATTTTGGTCATTTTGGAAAAGTTCAGGGGAAAAAATGTATTTTTCCAAAAATACTTTAAAACCTCGAAAACATTATTTTAAATGCAGTTTAATTATTTTAAAACACATTTTAACACACTAATTAATCTAATTTAACATAATTAATCATAATTAATTTAAGAGGGGCTTTACACAACTTAGGAAAAATTATCGCCAATTCTCTAGGGGTTGTTTTGTTTTGTATAGTGACGACTGGTGATGATGATAGTGGTGATAATGATTATTATTATTATAAATTATCATTATTATGATGATGCTATTTGTTTTTTGTTTTCTTTTTCCCCCAAAATAGGAGTAACAGTAAGCCTATGTTTGGTAAGGAAAAAATTAAAAAAAAAAAAAAAGGAATTAAAAGGAAAAATATGGGCCTTCTATAATGGGCTAAACTTACTTTTACCCTATTGATAGGGAAAAAAAATTATTCAACCTTAGATTCAAATCCAAAGGTCAAAAGGACTAAAGACCACTTAATCAAAATAAGGACCTCCCACATAAAATAACAGCGCAATACGAGATTAAAAAAAAAAAAAAAAAAAAAAAAAGAAGAGAAGAAGAAAACAAAACAAAACAAACAAAATTTCCTTCCCCTTCACCCAAACAACCAGCAACAGATACCAAAAAAAAAAAAAAAAAAAAAAAAAAAGGAGCAGCAACCATGGTAGTTGCCAGAGAGAGCTCACTGTTAGAAAAATATGGAGTATAACAATGAACAAGTTTAATTATATGAAAATGAAATTTCTACAATCAAAAATTCAACTTTAACCCAAATGTAAACAACACGAAGATTAAGAATGCCAAGGCACATGTAACACACATTTTTCTTCAAACAGAGTCGCCCCCTTCGATAAGTGCATGAGGTTTCAATAGACGTCTGTCTCTTAGGATACATACGATGAACAGCGGTAGTCTAGCACGATCGAAAACCGCTTCCAGTGAACTTGAAACCAAAGCCTTTCCTCTATCACCAAAAACAACCAGAAACAACCACAAGAGAAAAAACGCCCAAAAACAAAGAAAAACAAGAGAGAACAAGAAGAACTTGTGTTGTGTGTGTCAATCATGCTTGTGGAGGCCTCCTTTTATAGGCTTCAAGATGAGGTGTTACAAAACCAAAATTAAGAGGTTTTTTAATTCGGATTAATGAGAAAATTGCAATCCATTCATATTTTGCAACCATTCATCTTCAAAATTAATCAAGAAATTAATAATGCACCACTAATGTTCACAGTAATCCAAGGAATATCAATAGATGAAGCTGTTGATATTCTGAATTAAAAGAAAAAAAGCAAATAAATCTATAAAACGAAACCCGTGTGGGGGAAAGCTCGACGAACCGATATTCGCGTCACCCACGTTGGGGGCCCAAACTCACAGGGACCGTGATTTGCACCCCCCCTGTGCTTGAGAGAGCCTCTAGGGTACACCATCTTACCCAAGTCCAGAAGTGTAATTTATAATGTCGATCAAGCCTCTATACCTAAGCAATGTAGGATTCTTAGCAATTTTCCAAAAAATTCCAATTCCAATGGTACACTTTAAGCATCAATTTCTTATTCACCCGATTACCATTTTGAGTGTATGAATATACGATTTTGATCTCCTTGCGACGGAGAACGTAAATCCACCAAGATTCGTTACTTTTCTAAAGTGAGTCATACTCAAATTTGGACTTCAAAATGGCTCCTCAAAATGGTTATTTCCAACACTCGCCCTCATGGCTCGCCGAAGAAAGCTCGCGAGACGGTGGGCCTCCCATGGTGCGACAGATTCACAACAGATGGGAAGGGTGGGAGACGAAAATCTTGGTTCATCACCGATGACGGAGATCCAAGCTTGCAATGTGGTCAAACACCGGCGAGCTCGTGATGGGGAGGCCGAGGCCAAGGGGCAATCTCTCATGGGCATGGATTTGCCTAGAACCTGTACAATTTGCCCTCCGCCGGACCTGTGCGACCCACGCTGGCTGACGCTCGCAACCCCGGCGAATATCGGCGTGGACAATCTGTACCTCCTCCACGCACAACGGCATCTCACAGTGGCGCAAACACTCTCCTTTGCCTAAAAACCAGTGACATCCTCTATCACCACCTACTACTCCTTTTTGATGCAGCGGCGTTTTGGAATGGCGTCAAAATGGGCAGCGCCGTCGACGACCATGGTCGGCATAGTTGCGTTGAGAACTGTGATTTCTTTCTTTTTTTTTTTTTTTTCCTTTGATTTTAGGTGTGATTGCCTGTTATAATCTCATAGTAGTTCTGGTGCATAGTTTTAATCTAAACCGTTGAAAACATCGGTTGACAATTTTATTCCATGATGAGGTAAAGAAGGTTTGCCTCATTGTAGATTTACCGGTACAAAAATAAGAGGGAGAGGAAAAGTGATATCTACTATTGGGTGTTGTATTCTCCTCAATGTTATTGTCTTAGTAACAATAGTAATTAGCAGCGGTGGTGAGTTTTAGTTACAATTACCAGCTCTATAAAATAATTAGTGTATCTTGTAGTTATCAACGATATTATATTAATGACTACCAGCTATCACTTTATAATGACTAAGTCATTAAATCAGAAACCAAAGAACTAAAAACAACCTATTAAAATAATAATTCATTTGTTCATAATTGGACACAGATCGACATGGTTGGAGATCAAAGGAATCTAATCAGTTTTATATATCAAAGTCAATTATGACTCTTGATAACAACGAAAGTAGAGAAATTATAATAATAAATGTCGTGACTCATGATCGCAACGACAATATAGAGATATAATGAAAAACTATAGTATTTATAGTTTTAGTTTGAAATGTCTTCCGCACACTTTTGTTGACTGTTTCTCCCCGAACGTAAGCACCCTGTTAATTGGAGATAGAGAGAGAGAGAGAGAAAATTTTATCCCAACAAAAAAACCTTTGATTAATCTCCTCAACCTGAGAAAATAATGTTTTATCTTCTTCTTTTTTTTTTTTTTTTTTCATTTTTACAAAAAAAAACCAAATTCATGCTAGCTCAGAGAAAGAGTCACTCATGTGTTAGTGGAGACTTCCACCCATAATAAACTTTTCTTTTTTGCAATTTTATCTTTAAAAACTATACATTTTATCAGTTTATCCCCACTGAAACAAGAGACTGGCTCTACCACAGTAGCTACTTGCTAGAGATGTCCATGGAAACTAACCCCATCACTAAGAACAGAGATTAAGCTATGGGTTCAGGAAACGGCATAAACTGAAGACATTGCGCTTGCCAACTTTACAGAGAAAGTGTCGAGGTGTTGTGGATTGTTAAGGAGACCTTGTTGGAGAAAAACAAATATGGCTTTGGTGGAAACTCTAAGGACTCAAGGCTTCCTTCTAACATGTCTACCACCTTGCTAATCGATGGCCGATTTGTCGGGTTCGTTTGAATGCACCAGAAACTCACCAATATCATCTTCCTTGCTATTTCCTTTTCTTCTCTGTTATGTTCCCCGAGAGACTTGCTTCATTTCCCATTTCTAGATCCTTGAAAATTCGATTTGGAAAGTATATTTCGCTAGTGTGAGATGCTGCAGAATCAAAGTTCTTTCTCCCTCCAACCATTTCAAGAATCAACATCCCATAGCTATAAACATCGGATTTATGAGACACTCCACCATACGTCCGACTGAATACTTCGGGTGCAATGTATCCTATTGTTCCTCTAGCTCCCGCCATAGACACAATACTCTCCTTTGTTAGCCAGAGTTTGGCAAGGCCAAAATCGGAAATTTTAGGACAAAAGTCCCTGTCCAAAAGAATGTTCTGAGGCTTTATGTCGAAATGTAAAATCCTCGTGCTACAACCTTGGTGCAAGTACTCTAGCCCTCGCGCAATGCCAACTGCAATATCGTACAACGTTTTCCAATCTAAGCGACGATCTGCACTCGAAGATTCTTGGTTGAATATAAAGTTATCAAGTGATCCGTTGGGCATATATTCATAAACAAGAGCTCGTTTTTTCCTCTCACAACAAAATCCAAGTAGGGTGACTATGTTAACATGTGAAGTCCTACCAATGCTCGCAACTTCATTGACAAATTCTTCACCGTCACTAGTCGTCGATTCATGTAGGACTTTTACTGCCACAGCAAGGCCATCAGGTAACTTTCCTTTATATACAGCACCATATCCTCCTTTTCCAATTTTTTCTGCAAATGAGTTTGTCATCTTCTTCACCGCTGCATAACTATATCGCTTCGGGGCAAATGACTCGAAATTCCTTATAAAGGCGTTCACAATCAAACTCCCGGTCTCTTGTTGCTGTCTTCCAAAAAGCTATTCTTGTGGTCGATATGTATTCTCTCTTGTAGTAGCATATGATCACAACAGAAAATACAGCAATCCCCAACACAGCAGCCCCGATGCCTACATTCAGAAAAACGCTCTCTAGTTATTTCATCGAGGGCACGAAATGAAGAAAGAAACAAAGCATCTACATTGTTTTAGGGCATTATACTTTGTTAGAGAAGTGTTCCAATAGAAAGTAACGATTCGATAATGTTCGTCATACCTATTTGCCATTTACCTCTCGAAAATAATCCTGCAAGAAAGAGGTAAAACAAGTAAATTAATGGTACGAAGATTGGAAAATTTTTACAAAAAGTGTTTTTTTAACTTTTTCCATAATTCTCTCATTTTGAAAAAATATTCTTCTGAAAAGAAAATGAATCTTTTTAAAATATTCTCATAATGTACAATTTCTAATACCATTTTTTTTTTCATTTCAATTAACTTTTTATTTCAATAAGAAAATTTTTATACATTGAAATACAATCTTATTCTTAGAATTAAAAAACTATTTCATTTAGTATAAAAAAAATTTTCTTTACGAAATTGGATGCACGATCCAAACGGAGGTTGTTTATGACGGACTTACAAGCACACGGATAGAATTCTAAACACCTTTCGGAAAAGTTACCCTCAGAAATTGTAGAAAAAATTTAAAGATATTTATTTATCATTTTTCACGCCTGTGATAATTCTGAAAATACCCTCCAACGCTTCCATCACTCGGTTTCAACAAAGCACACAGTCGAAACTAGAAATACCAGTGCTCTTCCTAATGAAGAGAGTTAAAACTTCAATCTTAATTCTCTCTCTCTCTCTCTCTCTATATATATATACACGTATACGCACGTATGTATCAACTGTAATATTCTACGTACCAGAAGATCCAGGACCTGAAGGAGAATCTGAACCACATCTGGAAGCATAAGGTCGATCTGTGCAGTAGCAAGCGAATTCGCTGGTTGTGATATTCAATCCACACACTCCTCCGGAGCTTGAACAATCACTACACCTGCTATTGTTTGCATCCCAGTCTAACCCGAACCCAGCGTCGAGCGCAGCACTCAGATTGGCCCGTGACAGAACAGTACCCCCTTCTAGAACCCCAGCTTCTGAGTTGGAAATACGGACAACCACACTTTCGTCGCACATTAGAGTATAACCGGAGATCAAATTCCTCGTACGATCCGTGGTATAGTAATTAGTATGTGTTGTTCCGTCGTCTGGACAACTGAATTGACTTGCAACCAAGGCATCACCAATTGCTGTGGCAGTTGTACATCTGTAGTACAGCGTCAGGTCTTGAGTATCTGAAGCGTAGTCATAGAAGGGTGGTATCTAATAAGGTGGAGTTTTTGTGGACTTCGGGACAAGTATTGTTCCAGTAATCGGGTCCTAACAACCGTGAGAACATGTTCCCCCTCATCAATTTGCAGGACCCGATAATCGATCGAGTTGATTGTGATCACCGGTGCCTCCCCGCTGCAGTTCAGTTGGAACTCCGGATGGCCACAATACGCCGGCCGATCTGGTCCCAAGAAAGGGTAGCCTAGATCCGGCATGTTTGCGCAGTTAAAGCGCGCGCTGCAGTTGCCGTGTTGCTCATGCTCTTGAGCAAATGCAAATGTTGGTATATGAACTAAGACCTTCGTTACGATGATAAGACTTACAAAGATGTGGCAAAGACGAAAATTCATCCCGAAAGAAATAGATTACTGAAAAAAAAAAAAAAAAAAAAAGATTAAACAAATACAACAGATATTAAATCTAGCAGCGTTCATGAAATTTATCAGATATGAATACATGTATGAAGTGTTCAAATGCACATACCTAATCATCAAATTTTTAATCCGTCTACTTTCAGGAGCTATAGACAGGATATATATATATATATATATATATGCTTTTTGTTTGTACTCCCTAAAATTTTACATCTGCTAGCTATATGTTCTATTCTTTTTCTCTGACTTGTTGTGCATTGGAAAACAAAGTTTGCCTCACAGATTGTTCTTCAAAATATAAAACCTGATTGGTGGGGAGATAAAATGAAACATCTGGTTGGTTGGGAGACTTTGGTTGACTTTACTTGAGGGTAGCAAGTACTTTAGAAAAAATTAAAAAAATAATAATAATAAAAAGAGGAAAAGAGAGAGAAAGAGAAGAATTTACACAAAGTGACTAATTTGGGAAAATAAATTTTTTTAATGAACATTATTCAAAGAAAATTAAATTTTTTGAAAAGTCTTGGTGGGTTAGACAAGTCAATTATAATCCTTGACCAAAAAAAAAAAAAGTACTGACGAGCTTTGTCTTGATTTTGATGCAACATCCTAGCAACAACTAGGGAAAAAATAATAATGGTAATTCTAATCCAAGATCGTCAAAAAAAAAAAACCTACTAATTCAAGAGATGGACTTCTTTTAATTGAAAATAAGTTGTAACCATATTATTTTTATTGAAAATTAAAAAATTATTTATTTCAAGTAAAAAAAAAATTGTATACTTATTATTTAAAAAAAAAATAGAAGTAGTTATAATGTTTGTTCTAGATTTAAGACCACTAAGTAATATCTGCTTTAATGGTGTGGGTTGTGCTCCAACCCAGCAGCAATTTTCACACCATTTTGGTGTGAGATTTGCTGCTGTGAACAATGCGTTTCCACTGTTCACTCAACACCTTCCCCCCCCCCCCTCCTTTTTTTTTTTTTTTTTTTTAATTTTTTGGGTTTTTTTTAAATTTCACAAAGAGTCCAAAATATATTTTGTTTTTCTATTATTACTCCAGTTTCATATTTCTTAACAAATTTGTTTCTTTTTTGCTATCAAAAAAGAAAGAACTTTTTTTTTTTTTGTGTCCCACATTGTTAATTTTGTTTTATAGGTAATTTAATATGATGAAAAATTAATATTTAAAAAATACGAAACACAATTAAATAATTTTAAAAAAGTCGTATATTTAAGCCAACAATAATTAAAATTACATAATATTAAAAAAAAAACTAGAAAATCCATAACATAGAGCAATGAAATTAGACATCTTCTAGACCAATAATTTAGTATTCTGGTAGATTGGTTGGAGTTGCTCTAATATCATTGTAATATTGGTCAAAAGCATAAGATGCAAAAGAAGGCTGTTGAGGTTGTTGTTGTTGAGCTCTTTTTGTAAAATTCGTGCTTGCTTAGCTTGAATATACACGCGAATGTTTGGATCATTGATCGAATTCAAGTCTCATAATAAAATTTTGTTTTCTTCTCTAAATTCTTTCAAGGCCACATTCTTGTTTGGATGTCCAATTGTTGCTGCCTGTCCGAGCTTGTCTTTTTCAACATATCTAAAAGCTGTTGATTTTCTTCTTTAAGACTATTAATGACAATTGAAAGTTGTTCATCATTTTTTCTTTTCAATTTGGCTTTCTTCATCCCAACGGGGCGTTGGGATGAAGAACCACCAACATCGTCATCATCCAAATTGTGAGAAAATGATGACAGCCCAGGAGATGCTGGCATAGAAGACTCTGGTATTGGATTATCTGATTTTGATGAGGCGTAGTCCAAAATTTGCCTTCGAGAAACTTATCTTGTGTTGGTGGCGTTATCTTTAAATTTTTTAAAATCCTTAACTATATACCACACATGATCAAACTTGAAAACCTTTTTGAAGGTGGGATCTTGCATTAATAACATTTTTGCTCGAACTAACTGCAAATAATTATAAAAGAAGTAATAAGTATCCGGACTGATAGAAATAATACAAAAATAAGTTTAATAAATACTCACAATATATTGATATGAAGCACCATTTGGATGCATATTTTCAACTTGCTTGAGGCAGGAATTCAATTTCCTTGTAGCTTTCTCTATAGTTTGAATTCGAGCCTGTACAGATGTTTTGTCAAGATACTCATACAACTCTTTTTTTGCTTTGTTGTGCCATCTTCCACACGAGACCAGAACCGATTCGAGAACTGGTGCACACCCGTAATAGGGTCTTGAGAAATTTCTAAATAAACTTGACATAGGAGCACGTCTTCATTAGCACTGTATCTAGTAATCAGCATTTGAAAAAGTATTTTGCCATGAAACAGGAAGCTTGTAGAAAAGATGTAGAACGTGCCTTCAGAGTTCTCCAATCACATTTTGCAATTGTGGAAGGACCATCACGTTTTTGGAGAAAAGACGTACTACGTGACATCATGACAGTATGTATTATTATGTGCAACATGATCATTGAGAATGAACGTGATCTTGATACACCAATTGAAGATGCGATAGAAGCACCAACTCCAGAAGTTCAAATGGTGGTAGATGAAAATACCCAATTTCAACAATTTCTTGCTCGGTATAGACAAATCAAGGATGAAGATGCTCACATTGCACTTCGTAATGCAATAATTGACCATTTGTGGGAAGAGCATACTAATTCAGATAATTGAAAGAATATCAATATCGATATTTTTTTTTTCTCTCTTTACTTTTATGTTTAGTTATTAAATCAAATGTTTGGTTCACAACTTTTTGTTAAATGTAATTTTTTTAAAATTAATATATCAATAATAAATTGGTCATTTTAGTTTAGAAGGTGTGATTTGTTAATTTATTATTTTTCTACGACTTTGTTAAATAATGAAATATATTTTATTGGATCAATATGTGAAAAAAATATTATATATAGGCGAAATTCAAAAATTCAATAAATAGTATGAAATTAATAAAAACGAATATAAAAAGAGATTAAAAAAAAGAATATACATGGAATATTTTTTTTGGTGTTAAAAATGGTGTATTGGGTTGGAGATGAATTTACTGTTTGATGTGACAGTTACATCATTTTGATGTAATCGGTTGAGATGCCCTTAGAAAAAAAGACATTTAAGTAATATCCAAAAAGTGATTTAACATTGTTATGGAGTGTTGCGAGCATCGATCTGGTAGAGATATGGTATTTTTAGTTCCATTCTGAATCTTAAAGTTGTGTAGGACTCACACAATCTTTCACATTTCACAAGGTAAATGAGAAGCACTTCAGTAATGAATTCTTCACCATTACTAGTCTTTGATTCATTTGGGTGGTGTCAACAGACTTCTGACAGTGACTTTGAGCTACGTTCCATGGCAGTCGGTGTTGTTCTCCTCTTCGTTCTAAGCACATAGGAAGAAAAATCAAGAAACTTATGGCCTTTTGAAGTTTTTGAAGTAATTTGAATTCTTTTTTGGCCCTAAATTTGACCTATGGTTAGATTTACCATCATGACTTGCGAGTGAGGTGCATATAATGGTCATATGCAAATTTCCAAGGTTTTTTTAACCAAAATGAATGAAACATTAATTCTCAACATTTTGACAGTGTGAGGTTGTTTGATCAAAATCATAAGAACATATAGCAAAATGTCACCTTTTAAAAAGTTTAGTCCCATTGATGCCAATTACTGTAACGACCCGACTTTTCGGATCGTTAACTAACTTACTTATTTTTAGTTAATATAATCTTATTACTTGTTTATGTTTGATTTCAAAAATGCAGAACTTAAAAAAAATAATAATCATACTTATACTTGAAGAGTTTAATAAACTAAAATTTTAACTAAGAAATTTGAAATTTATAAACTGTTATAATTAATTAATTATTTTAATTAATTACTAATTAACTTTATTAACATAATTATACTTTGTTCTATATTTGTTAATTTATTAGTTTATTAATTCATTTCTTAATTAATTAATCAACCTACATCATCTTGGTGATTAAGAGTTACTTAAGTGTATACTTTTAAGTGAGTTTTCATTTATGGATTATTGGGCTTGTAAGACTCATTTTCACTAGTTGTTCACATTAAATTGGGTTAATGTAGTCTCTTGGTGTATCTCTAGTAATCATCCAGTTTACTCTGTCTTGGCCCATTAAAAATTAGTCTCTTGGTGTATGTCTAGTAATTGTCTAGTTTACTCTGTCTTAGGCTATCTTCTCTATTTTGGTCCCTTGGATCAAACCACCATTGATTTATTTCCTCATCTCCACCATGGTTCTAAAGTTAATTTTTCACACTAAATGTTGACAATGTAATTTCTCTCATGTTCTTTTATATGCCACGTAAGGTTGACACAATTTATTTGTAGATTTAGCTACTAATTTGTGTTAATCAACATTTGATTTTATTTTGATGAATTCTAATTATTCATCATGTAAAATAAGATTATTATATCTAATAATCTTAACTTAAGTGACCCAAAAAAATTGTTAATGCCACTCATCACCACAATAGTACTTAATAAATCACTTTTTATAAAGTCTTGAAGTACAATATCATTAATCACATATGTAGTGTTTGGATTAGGCACTATAATTGAGATGATACATGCTCTTTATGAAATTTCTAATGGATAACATAATTGGGAACTTTGTAACTTAAATGTGTCATAAAATGTATTAGTGTTTTGGGGTTTCACAATTACTCAAAAAGAAAATATTGTCAAAATCAACTATATCTTTTTTTTTTTTTTAATTTATATATTGTAAGAAAAATCAACTGTATCTTCTTGGACCAAGACTTTTCCTTCTTAAATTAAATTTGCGCGCTTGTAGTTTGGGGTAGAGACTTTGAACTTCAATGCAAAAATTAGGGAAAATCAACTGAATGATACAAATTTAAATATCATTGTTGATGTCGTAATCTGCTCCGACCACAAAGCACCAGTTCCGAACACGCTCGGCGTCGTGAAGTTTGTTCCCGTCTTCTCAGAAACTGATCGAGTAGTCGGACGCCGGCCGACCAGAAACATTAGCCGACCACATCCCACAGTCTCGCTAGAACGGGCTGTGTACTCAGACAAGATTGTGCTCCGGGCACCCGACCCGAGTGGTAGACCTTGGACTGGCAGAGGTCTTCTGGACCTGCATTCCACCTCACCTCACAGCTGACGCCAACCTTGTCCTTGTACCCATCAGCTATAGGCGCCGCCCACCTACTTCTGCAGAACATCACATCATCACCCGCCACCACCTACTCTGACGGAACCTACCCTGGCAGGCGCCGGCGATAGCCACCTTTTTGTCCCCTACGCTGAGTCAGGCCCCATGTGGCATTAGTCCATTGGGCCGGTAGCCCTTGCAGGCCTAAATCCTAGCCACCCACCGGGTGCCCTAGGTAGCCGACCCGACCGGGTCACCCCGAGCACCCGGACCCGGGGAAGGCGCCTATAAATAGAGAAAAAGTTCACAAATCCAGGTATGGTCATTTTTGCCTTGTCAAATCTCTGCATCTCCCTACGCTCATCAGTTTCCCTTGCTGGCTTAAGCATCGGAGTGCCCGCGGCAGACACCACACCGGTGTTCCCATCATTCCGAGGTGCTTCTATTTTACAGGTGATCGACGGCGGAGTGACTGACCCGTCCTGACCGGACCACCCTACCATCTTGGGTGTGGCTGCCGGAGGCGTTTTCGGCGTCAACAATCATTGTACCAACATGATAAAAAAAAATACTAGACTAACAAGACATAAAATTAAATTAAAGTTAACTAAAATTTGTGTCATATTGATCAAGAATTGAGAATTTATGTCATGTTGATCAATAAATTAAAAAAAAAAATAGTTATTTAAGTAATTTCTTCAAAAAGTAATACCTATATTATAGGTTTGGCACCCAAAAAAAAAAAAGTTTGAGATGTTTGATTTGTGCTTGAATATATAATGCAATTGTTATGATATATATATATATATATATATATATTTTTCCTAGATTTTAAATGTCCAAACTTGTGTAAAAGGAGATTTTTTCTATATAATCAAAAGAAATATCAGTATTGTAATTTTGTTAACTAACTGAATAAAAAAGTCAACGCTTTAATGAAAAGCGACTGAATGTTAAGGGTCCGTTTGGATCGCAGGTTCAGTTTGAGTTGAGTTGAGATTTTTAAGTTTGCATAGTAAATTTTGTTGACTTTTTCAGAAAAGACAAAAAAACTTTTTCAGAAAAGACAAAAAACATGATGAAAAAAGTATAGTTTAGTTTGAGTTGAGATGGTGAAGCAAACGGGGCCTAAGACATGGTTGGTGTCAACAATAAAACCCAAATCATCCATCCAGGTATTGTTTTCTAGTTTCTACATGTCCAACCAAAAGCCGCCACCTCAATTAAAAAAAATGCAATACCACTGGGGATGAGTTGTCTGGCATTAATTTTTTTTATTCTACTTTTACCTTTTTACAGAAGGTATTTTTGTAATAGACACTTAAATAATATATCTTGTTTTATATTAGTCAATGCATTACAACATGGTTCTAAATTTTTATATTATTATCCAATCAGCCCCATATACAATATTGTATAAAAAAAATAGATAAAAATTAAACAAGTTTGCACCATGTCTAATTTCTTTCGATAAGAATCAATGGAAGAGGAATTGGACCAAAAAAGCGATTTTCAATCTCATGAGCACATGGAAAATTACCTATGTGTACGTTGTATTTACAACAACAAGCAACAACTTCCTTGCCAACCAATTTGACTCGTTTTGACTCCACCAAGATTATGTGCAATGTACAAAATATATCGATTATATATATAAATATATAGATATATTAACATATCTCCATGTAATTTTTTAAAATTGTTTTCGAAAAGTGAAAATTACAGTTTTGATTAGGTTTCAAAATAGTAAGTATTAATATGTTGTTAATTTGGGATATGACATGTGGGCATATGCGAAGAGAAAAAAAATCTATTAGTAGTTGTGCTTTTATGTTATTTTATTTGAGGGTTTTTTTGTTTTTGTTTTTTTTGTTTTTGTTTTTTAAGGAATTTTGATTAATAGGGATATGTAAAAACTAATAGTAAAGTGAGATATGCAAAGAAATCGAGTGTGTCGATATTGTGGTGGAAACCGATGCTATTAATGTGATTTCAGCTGTTGAGGACAATCGGGAACTCTCTACGGAAGGTCCGATTCTGGAGGATGTAAAACAGTTGTTTGCCCAATTGCGGAGTACAGGTATTCATCATATCCGTCGGAGTGCTAATCATGTTGCTCATCTTTTGGCCAGATTTGGTTTTCAACTCTAAGTGTACTAATGTTTGGATTAGTGAGACTCCAAGTGTAGTCTCAAACGCTGTTTCTATTGATGATATTACTTAATAAAGTGATTCTTATTCAAAAAAAAAAAAAAAAATAGGATCACCAATTCACCATTTGTCGTTGTTATCCTACTTTGATCGAGTTTACCTTTCTCAAGAAGAGAAAATCTTCCTTTAATCACATTCACAAAATTATTATTTATTTTTTCAGTTTCTAAAGAAAAAAAAACTAAGCCAAAATATAATGAGAAAATATGAAAAGAGTTATGGAAAAAAAATTTTCTAAAAGTTGAAGGAAAAAAAAAAAAAAGGTGAAGGATGACGTTAACAAGCAAAATTCCACACACAAAGTTAAAGAAAGTTTTTTCGAACAATATCAAAGTCTGTTGTACATTAAATAATCAATTAATTATTCCTATTTCAAGACATCTGTTTCTTTATGTATTCTTTTCATGGAACATATAATAACTAATTTCAAATTAGATAACAGACAGAGCAGAAAAATCTTCCATATAATCCTCATTCCATTTTGTGCATTGAAATGAAGCCTAGGGTCCCACATCACCACACAGGTTCAATTGCTCAAACCTTCAATTATAAGCAAGTTTAGAGTGCTTTGAAAATGGTACCCTCCTCCACTTCATTTTAGATGTTGATATAAAAAGGTTTGGATAGGATCCTTCTTGGCGCGTGAAAGTGCGTGGTGTTAGATTAATGTTTATTTCTTGTTTGATTGGTCGATTTGAGTTGGAATTTTTAAATAAAAATTGGTTGATTTTATAAAGACTAGTTAATAAAGTAATTGACTTTTCAAAAAAATAAAAAATAAAAATTGAGTTGGAATTTTTCGAGTTGGTGAGTCAAGCAAATGGTTAATTTTTTTAGTTTGCATTTGTTCGCTAGTTGGAGATGAAATTTTTAAGTTGAATTGATTGATTTTTTAAAAACTAATTATAAATTTTGTTGATTTTTCAGAAAAAGATAAAACTGAGATGGAAAAATATAATTTTATTGGAATCAAGCATTTGGTTCTTTCTTTAATTTTAAATTTATTTAAAATTTGAGACGTTGTTTTGCTCTGTTAGCTGACCAAGTTTTGTTTTAAAGTTTCTTTTCTAAACTTTAATGATATGATTTATGTATTTGAATTGTTTTTTTTTTAATGTCAAACACAAATACTTATATATTATATAAGATCATTAAAACTCACTAAAAAAACATGTTCTATCAATTCAACAAAACAACATGGTGTATTAAAGAATTTTTCTATTTCTAAATAAATCTAACGAAACATTAATAAGTCTTATATTGTGCTCCTATCAAGACAGGCAAAAGTTATTTCGCTAAAAAAGTCATTGTCTGTATAAACTTTTTGTTATTTTCATTATATTACAAACACTCAACATTTTTTTTTTGGTGAAAAAATGATGAGCAAAACACACAAAACACTCAACATTAATAGTTGAGCAAAAAATCCCTTAAAAAAAAAGTTGAGCAAAAAAGAGAAGGGAAGATTCACCAAAAAAAAGGATCCTTGATGGTTGATTTTTTGTGATGTGGAAGGAAATTCATATATGTTATTTTATTTTTCTGTCTTGATAGTAACTTTCTTAATAATATTTTGATAATTTATCATTTGTTTAAGAGTTTTTAGTATTTAACATTTTTATGTGATTAAATTCTGAAATTCATCTGATATGACATAATACTATTAGGAGGATAATAAATAAGACAGAAATTCAGGATAACAGCTATTGACTCACGAGAAAGTACGAGCCTACACCCAATCGAAAGTATGACCAACGAGGACGTTAGATCAAAGAAAAAATTATTATGATAATCATCAATATTTATAAAGAAAATAATAAATTGCATATCCCGAATCGATTGAAAATTGATATATATAACTATTATAAATAAAGAGATTACTTAATAATATTAGGAGAACTTTTAGGATTAAGTCAAAAAATACAACCGTACATGCCCGCGAAGAAAAGCCAATTTTGGAGAAGAATGTCATTCTATCATGTCATTGGCTGGCTTTTGCCACCCGCATCTCCACTAACGAAGGGAGCAGCACATATGCATCTGCCTAACTTAGGTGTACCCCCTCGTCCACTCGTTTACTAATACTTTTTCTTCTTTTTTTTCTTCTTTTTTTTTTTTTTTAATAGTGAGAAGATGTTGACTAGACTAATTAAGAGAGATAGCAGGTCACACAATCTCATACCACGTCACTATTTAGATTCAAGACAGCGCGCGTGAGCACGTCTTGTCGTATGCTTTTTTTATAGACATACATGGTGACAATTCAAATTAGGAAGAAAAATGCCTATACAAACCACGCAGCTAGCTAATGCTAAATAATTAAAAAGAGTTAAAAAAATGACCTGATTTTTACTCCAGATTAAATACAACACATTAAAGTAATTCAATTTTATGAAACCCACAATCTAGGTATTAAACTAGGCGAGTGAAAACAAAAATATATTTAGAATTTATTGAATTGATCAAAATAATTCAATAAAAAATCAATTAGTGTGATAATAATGATGTCTATTCTGATTGATATCTTTTAAAAACTTCCACCACTAGAGACGAAAATCATTTGTAACACATACGGAACATTTATCCTTTCGAAATTAACAAGAAGACTAAACTCATTTTCCATTAATTTAAACATCTTCTAATTTAATGGTGGCAATGATCACAAATGAAAACCATTTTTGGTCCATAAATCCTCCACATGGCATGTGTTTCCCAATTGTACAAGAAACAGTGACGTAGGGATAGTTTCGCCGTCACCCGAAACAATTCCTCCTCATTTACTCTCTCTCCTCTCTCTCTCTCTCTCTCTCTCTCTGTTTTTTCTCTGTCTCTCTAACGATTTAAATCACAGACAAAGAAATATATTATAAAAAAAACAAAAAAAGACGATGTGATAATCCCAGACAGCACTCACTTTCCCGTTCCTTTCCTTCTTTCACGCGCCACCACCATTGTTCCACGCGCTGCCTCAACGACGTCCTTTCTCTCTCTTTCCCTTCCTTCCCCTTCTCACTTTCTCTTTTCTTTTCCTGACTTCCAAACAAAACCTCTCTCTCTCTCTCTCTCTCCTCTCTCTCTCTCTCTCTTCCTTCCTCTGCTTGTTCTCTCTCTGGAATTGGATCTAAAGGCGGGGGCTTTAATCTGTATGAATTCGGGGCGTGTGATGAGAAGAAGATGGGCGGAGTGACGTCGTCAATAGCCGCCAAATTCGCTTTCTTCCCTCCGAACCCGCCGTCCTACACGCTTGTCGCCGACTCCTCCTCCTCCGGCGGCGGCGGCGGAAGCGGAAGCGGAAGCGGAAGCGGCCGGTTCCGCATTCCGGAGGTTCCGAGGAGTGACGACGTCGACGTGCTCAAGCTCAGGACTCGCCGCGGCAACGAAATCGTGGCCGTCCACGTCAAGCATCGGAGGGCTTCCGCTACTCTTCTCTACTCCCACGGAAATGCCGCCGACTTGGGCCAGATGTTCGAGCTCTTCGTCGAATTGAGCGCTCGGCTTCGCGTCAACCTCATGGGGTAACTCACTGCTTTTATTTTACTTAATTTCTTAGCTTAAATCTTTTCTTTTTCTGCTTCATTAATTTCATGGTGTTTGTTTGATGAACTTTTCCTGTGTTAAATTTGTTGTCTTTGGAACTTTATCAAGCTACAAAACCGAATGTTCTAGAGTTTGATTAAACGAGGCTTGCAAAAAAAAAAGAAGAAAAATCATTGTAATTAGCTCAAATTAGTTGGAGTTCATTCTTTTGTTCCGGTTATGAGAGGATTTGAAGCTCTGTTTAACACTAAACAAGTCGGAATTAATTGAATACTAGTTTCGGAAATTCCCTATATAGCTTTTATTTCCACAAAGAATGTAATTTACAGCTCTTAAGTTCTAAATTATCTTTTTTCGTGCCACAGATCCTGGGAAAAATGTAATTCTAAATTTAGGCTTGCGCGAATTTTCTATTTTTGTGTGTTGGTGGAGTCCATTTTCTGAGAAAGGTGAGCAGATGGGGAGAAAATGAGTTTCGAACTTATCCAAATGAGAAAACAGATTAGCATCTCAAGTCAAATAGGTGGGAGCTGATTACCTCAGGGTTTAGTGAATTGAGAACTGAATGTATTATGTATGGATTGGCACCATTAGTCCTTGTCATGGTCTTAATGATCCGTGGCGGGTTTTGGCTTTTTGAGGAACGTGATTTCATTTTTCTGATGTAAATGATGAAGGTCGGACTTGGTCAAAATGGATTCTTTACGTGTTAGGATAGGAGAACCTCTGGATAATGTTTGTTTTCCTGGAATTTCCATGTCTTTGATGAATGGCGAGGAAAATAAGGAAAAGAAAATGCCATTTCAGTGGTTTCTGATAGCATCATACCATATTGTTAGGTCAATCTTCCAATTTTTCATCTATCCTTCAAATTTTTTTTAAAAACCTAATACAGTTCCTTGGTTTTGACTCTTGTCAAAGGGGGCATTCTCTTTACGAGCTTCTAAATTGATTGGATAAGCAAAATGGTGAGATTTGGTCTCTAGGGCTTCCATTGTTGCGATTTAGGTTTGGGAGAAGGTCACTTTTGATTGGCCCTAATTGGTGCTTGAGGGCCTATATCAACAAGTCTAAGCGAAGTCATTACCGCGCCCTTTTCCCATGTTGTGAATTTTGGGCACACTTGGCATTTTAACTTCTTCAAAGTTTTATCTGAGAAGAACGTTCAGTTAAGACACTCAGCTTATAAGAAAGCTTTGTTCTTGCAGGTGTCTAATAGTATCTTGTGTTTAGAACCAAAAGGTATTTAAAGACTCACTTCCAAATCAGCTTCTAGAACACATGCTTGGCTTATAAGCATTCAAATGTTTCAAATACTAAAATAAAAAAAAAATACAATACCATACACTTCAGTGTTTCCCACGCATGCTCCAAAGTTCTTCAGGATAAAGACATTGTATCTTTTGTGCCATGTTCTCTCTTACATATTTCTATTTATATACCATACGTATAAAGCGAGTTATTCTATCATACTTCAGATATGATATATAGCTGTGTGATTGCTTCAGGTTTGCACAATAGAATGTTGTCTGCATGTTAGAGATGCTGTATATATGAACTCCTAAAAAGATTGAAGGTGCCTGTTAGGTATCTTTTGGTCCTACCCACAAAATAGATGTCTGTATGTTTGTCATTATTTTTTTATTTTAGGGATTTATGATTTTATTTGAAAAAATTCTTTTGTGTTATTAAGTTTCATGTTTCAGATTTTTGCTACCGAGTTATCATTAAAGTTGCTGCAAAGGCGAATTTGAATTTTTTTTCTGTACAATACCATCTGTTTCTCCAACAATCTGCAGTATGTTACTTTATGACAAGTCACTCTCCTTGTCTTGACATGGCTTTTGTAGGTATGATTACTCCGGCTATGGACAGTCAACTGGAAAGGTTAGATTCCTAGCTCCAACATCCCTAGTTTCCTAACGATGGGAAGCTCCAAATAAACATAAGGTTTTTTTGTTATCTATATGTCTATTCGTCAAGATATTTATGCACAAAAATGGAATAGATTTTGATGGATCACGATATTCTTAATGAATCTATGGAGTTACTTGCAATTGGGTGATGAAGATCACCATCCCAATATGTCAATATCATACTTCATATGGTCATTTTTGTTCTATTCAAATGCCTGATTCCAGGGCATGCAGGAGTATATAGCATTTGACAAGCATGAAAGTTATCGTTCTAATGATAAAACAAGACGAGGTTTAACGGGAAACATTTTACGGGATAAACCATGGGCTGTTTCTTCTCTTGTTTGTTTCGTTATATTTGTTTAAAATCAAAATCCATATCCTGTTTTGTTCCGCAAAGGTGCCATTGTTTCTCAAATGCAAAGGATCTATGCAACTTCAAGGCATGGTCAGAATCATTAGATTATGTGTGTTACTGTTGGACCCTTTTTGCATATTATTCCAACAATATGCATATTGTCTTACCTGTGATGGTTGTGGTTGGTTTTTTGGATGTTTAAGAGTTCATTCTGCAGATGCATTTTATTTATTTATTTATTAAAAAAAGATACATTATAATGCTTTTGTTGTATGACTTGTGGATAGTTGTTCGAGAATGATTCCAGAGACCTCTTAAGTGTATATCGATAGCTCGCCATGTAATAATCGATATTCCAGACACCTCTTTAGTGTATGTCGACAGCTCGCCAAGTAATAATTTCTTCTTTTTTCCCCTTTAACCAGCCAACGGAATGCAATACATATGCGGACATTGATGCTGCATACAAATGCCTCAAGGAGCAGTATGGAGTTAAAGATGAACAATTAATATTGTATGGCCAGTCTGTTGGTAGTGGTCCCACAGTCGATCTTGCATCACGATTACCAACCTTGAGAGGTGTGGTCTTGCATAGCCCAATTTTGTCTGGGCTGCGGGTGTTGTACCCTGTTAAGCGGACATACTGGTTTGATATTTACAAGGTATGTTATCTAATACTACTATTATGCTTCATCATTCATACACACCCTTATAATCGTATTTCTTTTCTCCTCAGAATATTGACAAAATCGGTTCAGTGAATTGCCCTGTTCTGGTTATACATGTAAGTATATCACTGTTTTAGTTTTCCGTCTCTCTTCCTCTCTCTCCATGTATCATCCCCTGGTCATTTTCCCGTTATTTGATAACTTGACCATGGTTCATTCAATCCATTTCATATGGTAGATAATTACTTCAGGTTTCGTAGCATCAGAATTGAGAGTGAGTTACTAACTGATTCTGAACTTCCTATTAGCAAACTATAAATAAAGTGAAACGAAATAACGAGAAAAAAGCAAAAAAAGAAAAATAACGCCCTGAACTGGAGAGTTTGCTCTGAATCTCTGATTAGCTCCTAAGGCGTTCCAGTTCCAGCACACCTTAAGCAAAAGGACGTGACTTGATTATAATTTTTCGTTACCGGTCATGTCCTCTGCATGCACCGGATTGCATCTTGAAATTCCTGATACCTTTGAGACTTCCCTTGATGGGGATAAATTTTATCTTTTCCCATGTCTAGGGGACAGCAGATGAAGTTGTGGATTGCTCCCATGGGAAGCAACTTTGGGAGCTCTGCAAGGAAAAGTACGAACCCTTGTGGCTTAGTGGAGGTGGACACTGTAATCTTGAACTCTACCCAGAATTCATTAAACAACTAAAGAAGTTTGTACATTCCCTTGGAAAATCAAAATCGGGTGCGAACGGTCCGAAGAAATCCGGAGTAGAATCCGATGGTCCGAGCAAACCAGCCGAAGCTGGAACTTCTGACCAATTTGAGTTGGGTGCCGATCTTCCAGAAGTGTCTAGAAACAGTTTAGATAGTCGACTTGAGAAGTCTAAAAAGCCAAACAAGCCGGAAAAATCTAGGATGAGCACTGACCGCGTTGACAGGTTTAGGGGAAGAAAGGGTTTAGTGTGGTGATCTGTCTCAAGACACGGACCGAATACAATAAATCAAGTGTTTGATGAAAAAGGTAAACTACTTTTACCACTTTTATTTAATGATGTATCAATTCTAAAGCGAATGGATCGGCTTGAGTGAGTTCGATCTTTGACATAAATTTTACCTTTCTTCTTTATTGTATATTCAGAAACCGAGTGAAAATCCCATGTTCTTTATTTATGGTGTAAAATGAGCTTAATTCGAGACAAAATCTCCTGCGATTTCTTTTTTATTTATTTTGCAAGAACAGTGATTGTTGTTCTTAGGCCTGTTAAATCGAATTTCAGGTAGTCTGGCTTATCTACGTCCACTGCATTTGATTTGTGTCCCGTTTTCTTTTTCGTGATGAAAACATGCAGCTTAAATGATCATAGAATGCCGTTGTCATTAATAATATATCTTTGTCTTATATTAATTTATTTGTTTGACCTTTGTTGTTATAACAAACAATTTTGTCTAAAATTAGTCCATTCTTGTACATATGTCACGTAAACGGTATTACATGCCTTCCAAGTACTAATTTATTTAGGCATGCACTAGCGTGTATTTCTACTGCTAATTATAATACACGAACATTGCTAATTTAAACTTACTAGAAAACATTATATTAAAAGCCTGGTTGTTTAGAAGTGTTCTTTATTATATGTCTCCATACAACTTCAGGCTTACCAAACTCCAATACGTTTGGTCTCCATAGGAGTCAAATCTCATTTATCTTGCAGTGCAGCATTAAACTGGATCCAACTTGCAAATAAATAACTTATCCAAAAAAAAAAAAAAAAAAAAAAAAAAGGCAAATGAAGAAGCCACTATCCACGATATCTTTAATATATAAAATATATATTATATATTATATATTAGGAAACTTAAATGCCATTCCCAAACCGGTGTTAATAAATTGTGAGGAAATTAAACTGGCCTTTGGAACAAATGTTTGAAATGAAATTTTTGAAAAGAGATTTTTAGGTTGAAGTTGGTTAACTTTTTAAAAATCAGTTATAATTTTTGTTAACTTTTTAGAAAAAATAAAAAACTGAAGTAAAAAATTTAGGTTCAAACCAAATTGCAAACATTAAACCATAAAATAACAGCACGCTAGATACCTAGTTTCTACGATAATAGGCGTTTCTAATCATCTTTTTTCCCTCGCGGACCTACACTCTCAATTATTCAAAATATAATGTACGGCCGCTATTCTTGTAACGCGTTCATACTTAACGCTCTTTGGTCAATTCAAAAAATTAATTAATATATAGAGCTTATCAATATTTTCACAAATAAAAAATATGACATATTTGCTAGTAATTTATTTCATAATTCATACGAAATCACCCAATATATTGTGAGGCCTGCAAATATCATATTTTTCCTCAATAATACCCGTTTTGCCTTGTTATCATGTACAATATACTTCCTCAGATTAAAACTCAGATTTCTGATTTTCCCAGCTCCCAAACAACGCCATCAGCTAGTTCCACCATACCGGAAGATCATCACTTCCTAACCGAAGCAATCTTCGCCGGAGGTGATCTCTCTATCTATATGTGTATGTGTGTGTATATATATCTATCTATATATAGCATTTGCATGATGTTAAACTAATTTGATGAACGTACAGAGAGCTTCTGGGGTCTTGAAGCTGCATTTGGGCGTGTAGATGGGGTTATCAAATCTGCTACAGGATATTGTGGAGGTGGTCTTGGAAAACCCTCGTACAGAGAGGTATAGAAAATAAAAAAAATTAAATAAATAAGAAGAAAAATCTCCAAAAAAATCATTATTAATCCTAGCTCTGATGTATTTATATATAATATTATGTTCATTAATTTTACAGGTGAGTGAAGGAAGAACAGGCCACACAGAAGCTGTCAAAGTGATCTACGATAAGAGAAAGATCTCGTACAAGACTCTCTGTGATCTCTTCTGGGAAATCCATGATCCAACCAACCGAAATTTCCTTGTAACTTCTCACTGACCTATAATCAGTTTATGATCAAATTTTGTGATAGGAATACTAAATTTAGTTGCATTTACATTTTTTTATCCTCAAATTTTATCAAGCTTTACAATGTTATATTATGAGTAGAATTATTGGTTCGTAGGATATGAAAAAATAATCTATAACTACGGTTAAAAGATATAATTCTAAATTGTCAAATATTCATTTAAAATTATATTATATTATAAAAGATAGAACAGTTTCACAAAATATGATTAAGATCTTACGGTTAAAAGCAGGGTCTAACTGACCAAAAAATACTACCACAAGACAATAATTATTATTAAATCGAGTTATATTTGCATGCTTATTGTTTGATAGTAATAAAAATTACAGGCAATAACATTAGTACGTGTTATTTTTGTTGGATAATGTTTAATTTTGCAGAACTTTGGAATAGAAACACACCATAGATCGGCCATATTTTACAGAAGCGAGGAGGAGAGGAAGGAAGCGCAGGAGTCGAAGATCAAAAAGCAGATGAAACTCAACAAGAGGATAGTCACAAAATTAATTCCTCTAGAATCTGAGTTCTTTCTTGCAGAGAATGAGCATCAGAAGTATTATTTGCAGCAAAAACACTGGCTTTGCCATAGTTTGGGTCTCAGAAGCACACTGCATTTCGTCGAGTCAAACATTGCTTGCAAACTCAACGGGTAATTAAGATAGTAAGACTTTTATTTTTATTTTTATTTTTATTTTTAATAGCGACGTTTCAATAATAAATTGCTGAAAGTGCTGTCACTTCGACAAGAATAATACAAAAGAACATCAGTAGTATTAAGAAGCATCCATGAATAAAATGTAAATCCAATGTCATGAGGATCACTTTCTATTTGATATTTCACACTGGTAGTGGCTGCCCAAACAACTTTCCTTAGATAAGGTCAAAAGAAACTATATGAAAGAAACACAGCGGGATAAAAGGGCCCACAAAAATTTTGGTCAAAAGTGTCATGTGTGTATACTATGATACTATGGATGGACCATGGATTCTCAATTTTATTTTGTTGGCTCACCTTTCGTCAATAAGCATCATTATTTTGATTAGTTTTCTTCTCTTTTTAGCTAATCATAATTATTTTTCTCATTAGTCTTAAGAGTAATTGGCCTAAATAGTCATTGAATTTAAAGGTGATAGTTTGGTCTCTGTTTATTTATTATTTTTTTTTACCAAGATGATCATGAATTCTTAAAATGTTGGTCATTTTAATCATTTCCGTTCAATTCCATTAAATTTCTAACAGAATCTTACTGAAGTGATCAAGTTTAATAGCAAAATGACTAAAATGACTCTCTCTCTCTCTCTCCCTCTCACTCCCTCACTCCCTCTCTTTCTCCCTCCTTCCCTCCCTCCCTCCCTCTCCCTTTCGCTCCCTCCCTCCCTCCCTCTCTCCGTCTCTCTCTCCCTCCCTCACCCTCCCCCCCTCCCTCCCTCCCTCCCTCTCACAAACCCCCCTTGCGCCGATGTAGTCGAGCTCCCTCCCTCCCTCCCTCACCCTCACCCTCACCCTCACCCTCTCCCTTCCTCTCACAACCCCCCTTGCGCCAACGCAGTCGCGCTCCCCAACCCCCCCGCCCCTCTCCACCCACCTCCCCTGAGCCCAGGGACTTTTCTCCACAACCATGGTGACCTCCCCCCCCCCCCCCCCCCCCCCCCCCCCCCCCCAAACTCCAGCAACCCAGGCACCCCCAACTCCGAGAATGAGCCCCCCCCCAACCCCAAAAACCCGATACGATATGGGACCCCGCCCCTCCACCTAGACCAAACCGATCTGGCCCTCCAACCGAACTAAACCCAACGCCACTCCCCTGGGACCAAACCCCGATCTGGCCCCCCAACCGAACCAAACCCAGACCCAATCCCCGGACCAAACCCATCGCTGTCAGCCCCCCCTATCGTCGAGCTCGGATCCCCGACCCCAAAGCCTTCTACCTCCAATCCACGGATCTAAGAAAATGGAGAGAGAGATATATATATAGATCGAGGAGAGAGAGAGATATATATATATACATATATATATATATAATTTTTAATTTTTTAAATTAATTATTAGTAAATTACTAAAATACCTTCTCATTCTGTTAAAAATTAACGGAATTGGACGGAAATAACTAAAATGACCAACATTTTAAGAATTCAGGATCATCTCAGTAAAAAATAATAACAATAATAAAACATGAACCAAACCATCATTTTTTAAAGAATTTAGGTACTGTCTGAGTCAATTACTCTAGTTTTAATTAGATAATACCCTGAAAGTTAAGAAAATAGTGGGAAATTAATGCTTATTTTACATCTATTATTTAATAGCCTAGAACATGCAATTAAAGTGGAATTATAGTTGCATCTAGTACTGTCATTTTCTTCATTCAATTTTTTTTTTAAACATTGTTAAGATTGATCAAAGACTTATTCCTAATACTAATAACGCCCTTCAATTTTTTTTTTTTTTTTAAGAAAAAGGTAAAAAAAAAATTATGCATTAATTACATAATGAGAGGATAATAAAGAGAATATAGTGCTTCTAATTCTGACTTTGACATCATTTTTGTAGGCTAATTTAGATCAAATTTTGTATTACATGATCCTTGATAAAGACCATTAGTTGTACTTATTCCTTCTATTTACGTTATTTATTTATTATTTTTTTTGGCAGAATCTTGGCCATGGAAGGAACACAAATTATCGATCACCTGACGACATTTTTGAAAGCTCACGAGCTTCCCAAGCAGACCAAGTCCGTATGTGAAGAGATCATCTTAGAATTAGTAAGAAACGTCAATGATTTTGAAAATCCTAGCTAGAAGCTACACATCTGTAGCTCCCTAGTAGGTTATTTCTTAGAAATGTAGCTCAAGACAAGTACATCATGTTTGTTTCATAAATTATAGGCAAGCTAAAATAGCTTACAAATTTCAATGTTTCGGCATTTCCAATTTATAGGTCCATTATTAATTATTTGTGTGGAGGAAAAAGCTAAAATGTACTATTTACACTTACAAGGCCGAAAAATGCCGACAGAAAACAGGGACCATGTCTGGGGCAACATAATAATGCATTTGTCACAACGTAGAGCAATTTTCATCATATGATCTGGTGTCTGAGTATCTAATTAATTATTCAGTTATTTAAGGTTAACGGATAATAATTTATATATATTTTTATGGTAAGAGGTCTATTTGACACAACACCTAAGATGTTTTTAATTTAATATTAAATGAATAACACTGAACACTAATTTATAATAAATTAAAAAAAAAAAAGTAACATCTCACATATTATGATTAACGCGTTTTCTTTTAATTTATCTTTGAAGACGGGTCCCACGCAATTGCATTATGTTCATTCGACAATTTCTGGGTCAGCTTCGGCTTGGTTAAAGTGGAATCATAGTGGCCCTCAACCCAAGCAAAAATTGACCCAACCCTCTTCCTATAGGTTATCTTTTGTCCTGGTTGGAGTTCTCTTTTGTGTTTCTTAATTCTTTCTTATACAATGAACTTCAAGTAGGTTTATAAGATTGTCCGTTAAAAAGTACATATCTAGATTATTATCTCAATTATAATAATTTTAGTTTTCCTGACCTACATTAAGTTAAGTATGAATGATTAAAAATCCAAACAAGCATTGAAAATAACAAAAATACAAACATATATGTATATTTAAGGAGATGCTTCCTGAATTTTCTCCTAATATTAAATGTTACATTCTCACCAATAGGGAGTCCAATAGAAGAGCAAAGTGAAGTAGCTTCTTAGATTAGATTAGATATGTGGAATGTAAGAACATATATATTAGATAGGAATTAACTACATTGCATGCCAATTAACAAGCTCTTTTAAAGAAAAAAGTTCATATATATATATATATATATATATTTTTTTTTTTTGTGTGTGTGAAAAAAAGAAAAGAATAAAACAAATCAAGAAGCTCTTTTTAATATTCTGACAGGATGTAAAGCCAAACTACGTGCAATAGGAAAGTAGAACCATGGATATCTACTTGGCACTTCAATCGAGTAAGGAAGAAGCTTCTTTCACTGTCCAAAAGAAACTGGGAAAAGAAACGAAAAGATCCAACAGAACTAGTCACCAAATGAGTCAAGCTAAAAAAACAAAACAAAAAACAAAAAATGCCTCTCCTTAGTCTTCTTTAACCTTTTCTATTTTTTGCATTTTTTGCATTTTTTGCTTTTTTGAACAAGGTAGTTTTTATAGTAAGTTTTTGTTTGGTGATTCAATTCTAATCTAAATTTTTATTTCAGTTTTTGTCTTTTTTTTGAAAAATCAACAAAAATTATAATTATTTTTTGAAAAGTTAACAAACTCCAACTTAAAATTTCAACTCCAACTGACAAACCAAACGCACCATGTATTTCTATATTTTTCTATGTCCACCTAAACTTATACAAAATATTTTACAGCTGTCAGTCCTAGCCCTTTTGAGAGCACGTGAATGTCTTGTGCTCTTCCAAAGCTAAGAAGAGGCAAAAAATATAGATGCTTCTTTTTAACTAGTTGTAGAAACAGGCATTGGCTTGAATCCAAGGCTTCTTTCTAAGCCAAAAAACAACACAAAGCAATATATATTATTATTATTATTTGTAGGAATTTATCTGTTTGGTGCTTAGCCTTTTGTAAGTACTGAGTTGCAAGCAAAATGGAATCTTGGCCCATCTGGATGGAAGAAACCACTCGGAGACTGAGTGTACCGGGTTCTTACAGAAATGTCTCTTTTGCATGGGAAACCAAACAAAACGGACTTATGTCATTACATGAGACATCATTATATGTTTTGTTTGGTGGACGAGAGGGCAAGGCATCAACCCCCTTTTTTCTTTTTTTTTTTTCTTCGTAAACTTCAGAATGAGGGAATTCAAACTCTATGTATATTTTATGATGAAATCAAGTGTGAAATTACCGTTAAATTATGCATGTAACCTTCAAGGCATCAACTTTTTTAGCTTTTCAGGTGAAATATATATGAAGACATTTTTGTGAAAGTAATTTCAAGGAGAGTTGTGTTAGGGACCTCAATTTTAATCCTGATTTTTTGATATCAACTTCTATGGTAACAAATTCTCTTTTTTTTTTTTTTTTGATAAATATTATATCTTATTATTAATTGACGTAGCAATCTCTAGTATTATTATTGTGGAGAATTAGTGATAGTTTAGGACGAAAAAAACAAAACAAAACAAAACCAATAAATAAGAAAGCAATTTTAAACTGTCAGGTCATATTAGAACATGAAAAGTACGAAAATTTAGCAAAACGTGATTAAAATTTGACAAGTTCAAAGTTGTGCCTACCAGTTTTTTCCCCTTTTACTAGCAAAGAATTCTAGTATTAGATCTTATAGCCACATTATAATCATACTTGTAATTAACTAATGTTCAGATAAATGAAACATTATAAAGACCTTATGGTTTAGAATTGGGCTGTATAAATAAAGTAATTAAATTTCTCTCTTTTTCTTATTTGATATTTCTGAAATAGAAAAGATAATCATACTATTGGGAGCGTTATATTTTATGATGCCCACTATCTTGTCGTGAACAACCTAGGCATAAATGCTCTTGCACTCATATCCACTCTAACCAAATTTTGTTTTTGAAGTAAAAAAAAAAAAAAAAAAACCTTCTGCGCAAGAAGAGAGAGAGAAAGGGAAAGTGAAGGGCAGAGAGAGATTTTTCTTCTTCATTTTTTCATTTTTTATTTGTCGTTTTTTTGTTTTATTTTATTTTTTAAAAAAAGGTATTCTCATGCTTTAGCTCTTGGATTGCGGATTGCCAAGAATCAATCTAGGGACCAACTTGGACATGAAAAGAGAAAACTCCACTTGTGCCATCCACTACAATCATGTCTTTTTCTGATTACTCGCTTAACCAATATGTCTTATTTTGTAATTCCAACAATTTACTTTCAGAAAAACTAGATTAAAAATTCATGTAGCAAAAATTGTGGAATAGAGTTTTAGACTGATTTTGAAATTGTTTCTAATTTTTTTAGTAGTTAAAAAGAATACCTAACCTTTCTTTCTTTCTTTCTTTCTTTTGGAAAGCTGAATTGACGTCTAGATTATGATTAATTACTAATCTCGAGCTTAGATTACAAATAAATGACGAATGAACTATGGCTAAATAAAATAACTAAAAGGAAAAAAAAAAAAAAAAAAACGAGTATCTGTTCGAATCTTAACAAGGCAAGTAGCTCTTCATTTTTCTATATTTAATTAAAAAAAAAAACATTATTAGAAGTGATTAAATAATGTCTTGGTGCTCCACAATCATGATTTTAAGGCCCCGTAAAGTCGTATGTGGCAGTTTGATGCCATACCCCAATGAATACCAATCCATTTTTATAGCAAAAAAAAAATAATAATAATAATAATTAAATGAGAAAGACTGTGCTAGAGATCCTTTTATATACCCTATTAGTAGAGCTCGGTTTAAAGTCATTTAAAATTAATCCAATGGACAAGAAGTAAAGGGTGCATTATAACTAAAATACACACTGATTTTACAGGATTGCACCAAAAATTTTTTTTTTTTGAAGTCTTCTGATTGTGAGGGGTGCTAGTGGAAGGTTGTCGGAGGGGGCTCAGGGTGGGCGATTTGCCGTCGCATGTTAGGCCGGGGTGGGCTATTCATTGGGGGCCAGTGGAAGGTCGTCTCAGGTTGGGTTCGCGCTGTGTTAGGGGGGGGGGGGGGGGTGGATTCACCATTGTGGAACATTGTGGGGGGGGGGGGGGGGGAGGTGGGTTTTGCAAGGTCGGGGTTTTTTTTGGTGGGGGTCGAATCGCTGTCACCGGAACGGGGGGAGGGGGGGTGACTTGCTGTTGCCAAACCGGGGGGGGGGGGGGGGAAGGGGGGAGTGGGGGGGTGATTCGTCGGACCCAGAAGGAGGGGAAGGGCTCGCAGGTTGGGTTTTGGGGGGACCTTTACGCCGGTTCAGTTTTTGGGTAGGGGACATCTACAGAAGGTCATCGGATAAGGGGGCGCCAGTCGTCAGGCAAGGGGTGGTGGTTGGGTTTTTTTAATTTCTTTTTTTTTCTTTGAGTTTTTTTTAATTTCTTAAGTTATAATACTGTGAGTTAAGGTATATCATAAATATTATATATATACGTAACAACTTAATCGTTAAAATCAAAATATATCAAACTGTTATAAAATAAATTTTATTGATAAGATAGATAAAATGGACTTTACTCCAACCTTTTCTTAAAAAAATCTATTCCTTTGGGTCCCACTATACTAGAATTTAGAATGTACAATTACACACCAATCTTGTACTCTGCACAGCTCTTTAATTAAACATAATAATAATGGAGCGTATCAGAGCAACAACACATGGAAGTTTCAATAAAAGTCCCACTTTTATTAATAATTGTTATTTTCCTCATAACTTTGTCTTAACCCCCTTCTTATCCCATTTTTCAATTCCCTTAACCATGTTTCAAATTTGTCCTCCTTATCTATAACATCTTTTACGGGTCTAAATCATACCAAACCTATAGAAAATGAGGGTAAATTAAAGTTACAATTATTTGTCCATTTTTTTTCTAAAAATTAATTGTCCACTTAATGCTCAAATATTATCCTTTTTTTTCCCCCCTTTCTGTTGAGAAGCTAAATTCTCAAATATTGGTGTACTAAAATATTTCAAAAAACAAAATTGTACTTTTCACGTATTAATTTTTTAAAATTTTTCTATTGATATATGGCATCATATATGGATAGTAAATTTTAGAAATTTCCTATTACAACACAAACAATTAGAAGAAAACAAAACAAATTAGTAGTCAGTCAAAATCCAACACAAACAAAACCACCCCAATAATTACATGTACAATATGTGATGATACTCATTATTTTGGGGGTTAAAATATGTGCCGTTGGCACACAAACTTCCACGCTATCATGCGCCGAGAGTCACACCCCAATCTGCGGCCCGTTACGCTCCTTCATCAACACGCGGCGCACATTAGCAAACTACGGCGTCAAAACGTATAACACCGTCTTTCATTAACAAAAATAAATAAATAAATAACAATTAAAACAATATTTTCGGTTTTGACCAGAGAAATGTGAAAATATTTATGTATATAATTAACAAATAAAATCAAACCAAAAATAGTTTCTAAAAATTTTCCCGTACATTTTTTTGATTTCCTTGTCCAAATCAATTTTTTCCTTTGTACATTACTCAGGGATTGAAACGAGTACGGGTCGCCAAGCTCTTCTCAGCAATCTATAACGGAAACCAGCCATCACCGGTCTCAGTGAGGCAGCTCCGCGCCGCCGAGATGTCAAGCCACCGCTGACGCCGACACTGACGTCGACGTCGACATCGACGCCGACGCCGACGCCGCTGAATCCACCAGAAACGCTTCTGGTTGCCCGTGACAACCCGCGGTCTTCTTCATCTCCTCTCTTATCCAAAACCCTATCTTCGAGAGGCGGCGGTGACGAGACGAACAGATCTTTCAGCTTCCGGCGAACCCTGGCGTCCTTGCTCTTCTCCGGCTTATTGTCGCCGTCGTTGCCGCTAATGTCGGCGACCTCCGACGGGAGCTCGCGGTCGCGGCGGGAAAGTCGGCGCTCGGGACGGTTGAGGAGCATCCGCAGGGTCTTGCGGCGGCGGAGATGGATGACCGGACTCGCCGAGGGGCTACGCGTCGGGCTTCCGGCGACGGCGCATTGAGTCGCGAGGAGCTTGAATTTCTGCAAGGTCGCCATGGATTAAATTAGTGAAGGAAATTTCACAATCTCTGAGTCTGCTCTGCTCAAAAATAGAAGGATTCGGAGAAATCTGGCGCAGAGATTATGAGTGAGAAAATGGCTGGTTGTTCTTGCTAGAGAGAGAAAGCGAGATCTGATCTGGTGATGCCATGGGAGTTGCTTCGGAGGAGGCGCTTTGCTTTAGGCCATCTTTAGGTGTTTGGAGTGAGAGAAAAAAGAAGAGAGAGAGAGAGAGACTGTGGAGAATTTCATTTTCGGTAGATAAAAAAAGAAAGAGAGGAATCAGAGTTTGGGCTTTAATAAAAGAAAACTACAAAATAAATAATAAATGAAAAAACAAATGAGAGAAATGAATGCATACGGACTGCTTTTTTTTTTTTTTTTTGGGTTTATTATTATTATTATTATTTTTGGTCTATTATTATTATTTTTTTTCCGAGAGAAAAGAATGATGAATAATTGAGAGTATCTGTTTTGTGTCGGGTTGGGTCTTTTACTCAACGAAAGCTATTTGCTTATACACGTGGCAGCCTCTCGTGGTTTTGAAACCTTTTGCTGGATCAATGAGGTGAGGCCATATTGATGTCGTTTTGGAAAATAATAAATTTTGTTTATTTTATATTATATATATATATATATATTTTTTTTTTTTGGTTTATTGGGGAAGTAGACGGATTTAGCAAGGTGAAAAAGAAGAAGATTTTTTTAAGTGAAAAAAAAAATGTGTTTTTGCATTGTCTTATTCGTTGGAGGGGGAATCAGAAAAGTAATCACAAGGTTAGGACGCTTATCCATTTTGAGCGCTAAGAAAAAGCATCCATATTAAAAATTAATTGGAAAAAAAGAAAGAAGAGCTCTATCAAGATGCATTGCATCCATTGAATGGGGGAATTTCATATGCATTTTTGTGAGTTGTTGTTTTCCCAATTTTTTTTTTCTTATTGTTTTCTTGGATTTGACATGGGTATTCAAATTTAACGGCACAATTTTGAGTGAGTATAAAACTGTCGTTACGTCAAACATGTAACTATTTGAGTCATTATTGTAATATTTTCATTGTATTAAGAGGGTTAATTTCAAATTACTTTCGAACAATAAGTTATCTCATTTTAGTCCCCTATGTCACAAAATGAGACAAGATTTCTCTATGTAGCTTATCGTGAAATTTTAATTTTTATGCTTCCGTTATCGAGATGCCAAAATTTTTTTTTTCTTTTGATGATTTTAATCACATATTGGTCATGTGATTGATTAATATAGAGAATATAGGAGAGGAACAATGATATGGGAAAAAATTTTGTGATTTTCTTTAATTATTTTTTTGTTCCAAGTATATTTGGTTTAAATCTATTATGTCCGTTATCAATTATTCACGTGACCTAGACATTATGAAAACGTTAAAATATTTATACTTCAATAATGGAGATAAAAAAATTAAAATTTTATGATAAGCTCAAGGTCATATTTGTAATTACCTTATATTAAACTAAAAAAAAAGAGGTTTTTCTAAATTTCATCTTAAACAACATTTACTAAAGGTTGTTTAATTGTAAACTTAGCAATAGATATTTTAAATTCGTTAAGAAAGTCAGATTTTATTAGGACATACCTCTTAGTGGGCAAACTTAATTAAAAAAGTCGCCATATCCCAATTAGGAATTCAAACTTTGAAATCATCCAATGCATCTAAATTTACAAACGACAAGAGTTATCTAATATGATAATATGATTTGCTTTTTTTCTTTTTTTCTTTTCTTCCTTTTTTGTTTTTTGTTTTTTTGTTTTGTTTTTTTTGTTTTGTTTGTTTTTGGCTACTGTTTTGTCGACGTGCATTGCATCTTATGCTTGATTATTATGTGTTACATGAATGACACATGTTGGATTCGCGTGCTTAACTTCCAATCTTAACTTTCTAGTAATAAATAAAAATACATAATTTTTAATTGAATTTTTTTTAGTGGCGTTGGGATAGAATGTACGAAAGTGGACATTAAAAAATGTTGCAAAAAGCTATCTCAACCGTGGCATAGGGTATCATAACATTTGAAAAAAAAAATGTACAAAAAAGAAAAAAAATCTCCAAGGAATAATGTAACGTGGCATTTTCCTTATACACAGTTAATGGCTTTCTAGTCTCTACAATCATGCAGGAAAACAGAGCAGGGTCACTCTTGGATGGATGAGAGATCTAATAGAATTGTCTTGATGATTGTGATGTTTCATGCGTATAGAAATTAAAGACGAAAATTATTCGACCATACTACCCTGTCATTTCACGAGACATCAACGATATTAAACATCACAACTAATAAAATGTTGATCTTAGTTATGAATCTCAAATTATGAGATCCACTTTTATTAGCATCTACTAAATGCCGTTTATACTCTTTATCATTGTCTTTCGATTAAATCAATTTCCACAAAATTGGAAACGTACCCATTGACTTCGAGTACACCACCGAATGAAAACACTTCTCGTTACAAACATGTGATGGGTTATAGAGTTCTGTTCAGCATCTTCATCTGTCAAACAAAAGCAAGTAAAAGAAAGGAAAAAAGAAAAAAGAAAAAAGAACTTTATCAAACAACTTTTTAGTCAGATAAAATCGGTATAAACTTCCTCAAGTAGAGAGTTTAGAGAGTAATAAGTCTACTAATTAAATACCAAAATTTATTAGGTACATAGCATGAATAAATACATCCCAAATACAAATATGAGTGATCTGCTTTTTATATTTGCTTTTATGTACATTGCCCAACTTGCATCAAAATAGTGAACAAAACTAACGTAGAAGAAGCTTTTACCAACGTGCTGACATTCAACTTCGAGTATACAACACATTTTAACATCTATATTTTACGAATGACACAAGGAAAAACGAAAGGGATAAAGTGAAAGAGTGGGAAATCTGAGTGGAGTGTTAATAGGAATTAGGTGGAGTAGAGCTGCTAACCCATTTATCATTCCCAACGGAATCCGGAGAAAGCGGAGGAGGCAAGTTCTTCAGAAGCCCGATATCGTCTGAACGAATGTCCACAACCTCTGCTTTCTGTGAGACAACCTCTTCGTTCCTAATTGCTTTCAAAGTTTCCAACACTTCATCCATGGAAGGCCTCATGTCTCTCTCCTGCTGCAGGCATCGGAAGGCCAACTCCGCCACGGCCGTTGTCATTCTCTGTATGTTGTAGTTCTTCTCAAACCCGAGACAAGGATCGACAAGCTCGTTCACCGCATGGTTTTGAATCTTGTTAGTAGCCATGTTCGCCAAGTTGATATCATGCCTGTGCCTGTTGGTGTCCACAGCTTGTAACGAAGATATAAGCTCAACCAAGACCACTCCAAAGCTATAGACGTCACTCTTGTCCGTGAGTTGGTAACACTGGTAGTACTCGGGATCGACATAGCCAGGAGTACCTTGTGGAGCGGTGGAGACATGGGTGACGCCGTTTGGGAAAAATCTTGAAAGGCCAAAATCAGCCACTTTGACTCGGAATTCATTGTCTAGGAGGATATTGTTGGTTTTGACATCACGGTGTATAATGTCTGAACGGTGGAGGTAAGCTAGTGCCTCAGCTGTCTCTATGGCGATGCTTAACCGGACAGGCCAAGTGAGTACGGTGGAGTTGGATTGTCTTCCATGAAGATGGTCTGCTACAGTTCCATTTGGAATGAACTCGTAAACTAGGAGGAGTTCTTGGCTACGTTTCGAGGTGCATCCATACAACTTGACGAGGTTCTTGTGTTGTAAACGAGTGAGGATCCCAACTTCATTCAGGAACTGCTCTAGACGTTTGAAGTTGTTTTCATATAGGCGCTTCACCGCTACTACACGACCATCCTGTAGCTTGCCTGGTCAAATTCACAATTCAATGAATGTTTTAGGAAATGCAGGGACAAATTATTCAACAGACAGATATTAGTAATAGAAAGTGAGGTCAAAAGAGTTCCGTCTTTCACACCATAGTAAACAGCCCCAAAGCCTCCTTCTCCAAGTTTTCTGGAATGGTCAAAATTGTCGGTGGCTTCCTCTAGTTCGGCGTAGCTGAACACATGAGCTCCGAAGTAGGTACTGCCCTTTTCGAGGTCAGATTTAGAGAAGGTATAAGAGGCAGAGGGTGTACTTCGAGAGAAATCCGCCAAGGGAGTAAGAATGCTCTTGCTTGAAGGGGGCGTGGAAAGATCTTTGCTTTGAGTTTGAACTAGTAAAACACCACGTCTCCTCTTTCTTTGTACGAGATAATAAGCAAAACCTCCTATGAACATGCCAAGAATGCATGCACCTGCTATTGAAAGGCCTGAAGGGGGCAAAAAAAAAAAAAAAAAAAAAAAAAAAAAAAAAATCTCAAATTTCCTTTTCTGTACCACGATCTCTTGAAAAACAATGTAAAGAATCACAAAATATTTACCTACTACTTTTGGAGTCTGGTTACTGTCACTTCCTGTAACAAAGAAGAGAGAAGAAACATCAGCTATTACAAGTAACCGCGTTAACGAAATAAATATCTCCAACGGAGTCCAATCTTAGCTTACGGAAATAACCAAGATAATTTAATAAGATTTTCAAAAGCAATCAGATCGAATGTAATCCACAAAGGCAATAGACAAAGATGGCATATCATGTAAAACAGGCCAAGCAATAAAAGACCAGCCTTTTTTTTAAGGCAATGACCACCAAGCAAACCCAATCAAAACAGGATATAGTTAAGTAGGCATCTGCAGAGTAAAAATAAACCTCCTCTTTCGAATAAGACTACTCATGAGAGACGTGGATCATCCTATCCTACAGCGAGAATTAAGTGGTCGAAAGAAAAGATTAGAAAGATATTCGATCCCAATAGAATTAAGCGACACATCGCGTACCAATAAAAATCGTATCAAGCCACTCTATTTTTTCAACATAAAACAAAGCAGTTGCAATATAAGGATGGGAAAAACATGAAGAAAGAAGTGTACAAAGTCAACTAAATTGATACCCTCGGCTTGCAATTACGAAGGACCAAGACATTACAAATTTCTCTTGCGACTCTGTTTCAAACTTCAACCTATTTGCTTTCGATTACATGTTGCTCTCTATTTTCTAGAGAAAGTAACATCAAAACAAAGTGACTAATTAGTCTCTCAATGGCCTCGGATAGAGAATAGAAAGAAAGGGGGAAATTTTTTTTGATGAAAAGAAAGTAACTTGCCCTGGTACTGACAATTGTACCAGAAACATAATCAAAAAGCTCTAGAGTCAACTTTGCCTACCAAAGGAAATTAGGCTAGAAACCTAAGAATAACAAAGATTCTTAATCGTGGTTACAGATGCAACTTAGCAAAAATTCAACGTTAACTCCGTAACGAGGTGCAGAGTTCAAACCCACACCGGAAAGTTCAAAAAATAACAGTAAAGGTTGTTATCTTCTACAACCTTTCCCAAGCAACACTATTAGCTAAGACAGTTGAAAATAAATAAATAAATAAAATAAACCAGTTACCTACTTGGAATTGAACAAACTTGATCACCACAAATGCAAATCGGTTTACTTAAATTGGAGTCGAATCCACATTGGCGACCACAAGCAAGGCACTTGGAACACTCATCAAAGAACGGAAATGTGTAATTCACGTTGAATCCCAACATCAGAGCCCCCGCAAGCAACGACCGATTGTGCGTAAGATTAACCGCAATCGAATTGAGTATCGGAACCTCAACGCTCGCATCGCACTCGACAATCTGCAGAATCGGATCGGACGGAACCGGACCGACCAGGAAGTACGAATCGTTCCGCGACCACCCGTGATTCCCACACCAAAACCTATTCGCCGGCTCTAGGCCCGGCAACGAGGTGTTACACCGATAGAACATCGTCAGATCGGTGTTTCCGCCGCCATAGCTGAAGTAGCGAGAATCCATGGTTGTGTTGACCAATTCCTTTGGGCAAGTCTCGTTCCAGAGGTCCGATCGCGCCACTGACAGAGTCCGCCGGAGCGAGTCGACTCCGAGGACTCGGTAACTCAGAGAGCTGATGGTGATCTCCGGCGTCTCACCGCCGTTGCAGGAGAGACGGAACTCCAGTGGGCCGCAGTGGGCGGGGCGGTCGCCGCCGGTGAACGGGTAAGACAGGTTGTGGAGAGGACCGCAGGTGAAGGTGCTGCTGCAGCCGGAGAGAGAAAGCGACGGCGTGACATGGACGGAGAAGAAGATGAGGAAGGAGAGGAAGACGCCGACGGTGACTGCTACCGGAGAGGAAGGGATCGGGTGCATCGCGGGAGGAGTGGAGTGGGAGAGACGGGAATGAGATGGCAGTTGGTAATAGGGTGGTGGGTTTGACTACTTGGCGGGAAATTGGTTAGTTTTGGCTTTCGTTGACTGGCTGGCTTACGCTGACTCCTTTTGGCTCTTTTTAATGGACTTGTCAGGTCATGGAGGCTGTCACTTTATTATTTTATATTCAATTTCTTATGATGACAATATATTAAATTCAATTAAATAATAATAATATTTTACTAATAGAACATATATTCACGGTGTTATTAGGCGTTCAACTTCAACCCACAATATTATATTTTTTAGACGACCTGATTTATAAAATCTCATCTTGATATCATTCGCTACGAATATTTATAAACAGATATTTTTTTAATCTACGGTCACAGTTTTGAACCGTTCAATTTCTATTAAGTTTTAAGTTAAAAATGTGATATAATTTTAATGCAATTTGATGATTTAAATTGTATATTATCCTTTTAGATCCTATCATGTCTAATTATTCTACCAAAAAGTTAAAAGATCCTCTAATAATATTTAAATTGTACCTCTAAAAATAATACTTAGGTTTTGTTTGACATTTAAGTTTAACTCCAACTAAATTGTATTTTTTTTCATCTTAATTTTTATCTTTTTTTAAAAAGTCAATAAAATTTATAATTAATTTTAAAAAAGTCAATCAATTCTAATTAAAAATTTCATCTCCAATCGATAAATCAAATGCAAGTTTAATCTATGTTCGTTTTGTTGGTAGGATAGGGTTTATGTGGATTTTTTTTTTTTTTTAACTTTTACTTTCTTGATATTCAACAAGTCTTTTATTAAAGAACTCTCTAGTGGGTTTTATAAATGAGCTACTAGATGTTTTAAGAAAAAGTAATACAGATGGTATTGCTATTGCCCTTCTGATCAGTAGTAGTGAAAAGGATAGGAAGAAAAAATAGTTAGAAAAAAAAAAAAAAAAAAAGAAGGATTGGATTGAGATATCTATTTTTGAAGAGTTTGTTCAAAATATTGGCTTGATTTGAAGACGCAAGGGATGATCCTAGGTAGGCTTTTTCTAGATAACTGTTTTTGTTTGCGGTACCCAAAAAAAAAAAAAAATGTTTTGGAAATGATTCGAAGATATTTTTTTTAAAAATTGTATTCAATTATTTTTCCAGAGATATTAATTTGAGTTAAAGAAGAATAAAGAGTGTTTGGGCATGTTTATGCAAATATTTATAGGAGTACAAGTATCAGAAAATGAAAATAAAAATGGAAAAAATAAATTTATTTCATTTTCACACTTGTGGACAAAATATAAAAACGATTTTTTGTTTTCACTTCTATTTTATGACGTGGTGCAAAATAAACGCTATCATAGAGCCTTTTCTAAAAACAACTTAATTAGAAAATGTAAAAAAAATATTTTGAAAATGATACTAAACGTGACTTATAGATTGACTTAGATATCCAAGAAGATTAAGAATACCAATGTACCCTTATTAAGGATGAAGGGTGGTGGTAGTGGAGGAAAAAAGGAAATGACCGATGTCAAATTTTTAAAGAATCCCAATTTTACATTGCTTGGTGGGAGGGAAACGGAAAGAAAAAAGGAGGGAAAAAAAACATGCAAGAGGGGGAAAATATGAAAGAGAGAAATTGACTCGTTATGGAAGAGAAGAAAAACAACACACAGTACTTGAGTTTCGGATCAATGTCCTCAGAAATAAGGAGTACATCTGCGTGTTTCAACAAGAACACCGTAAAAACCTAATTTAGTAAAAACCTAATTTAGTTCCCGTAAGATTATCAAAGTACGGTTAAGCAATCAACATGATATATTTGCCTACATTCTGGATGAAGGTCATAATTCGCAAAAACTTTTTATGGTCTTAATAAGAGGAGATAGAGTGAAAGATTTGCTAGATGTGTTTACAAATAAGGATGGAAGATAATTTGGCTATTCATTCAAGTTATAACATATTTTCTCCTAAAAAATCTCTCCATTTTAATAAATTTTATTGAACTCATGGTTTATATTATAATTTTCTAGTAAAATTTATTAGTTTGTTTCATTTTTTTTAATGTAAGGATAGAGGGATTCAAACTCCACATTATATGATTGAGTTAGGTGTGAAATATCATTCTAATATACTAGTAACTATTAATTATATGTTATATTGTTATATTTATTGTATGGATTCCATTAAACTACTATTTTATGCTATAAAACTTTAATTGTGTTATAGGCCATAAATTTAGTTATTATATTATGTTCATTTTTATTTTAAGTTAAAATGTATTTATGAAACTTGTGCGGACATGAACAAAACATAAACTAAAAGAATCAAAACATAAAAACCACAAAATCAGTTGGTTTAGAATTGTAAACTCCTAAGGCAATACTTTTGTATTGTTGTGAGGTTTGACTCTAATCCAAAATATTCATTCCCGAACATACTTGATTAGTACAAAATTTGAAAATGTTTTTTTATTAGAAATATTAATAATTGCTGTTACTTAACAAGTGAAAAAGCAATTTCATTTTATGGACAGATCATACACAAGATGTAATGTTATTATTGATCGAAAAGAGACTCAATTCACTCTCTACCAATGTGGGACTCGCGTTTATAGGTAAGGTATCTATAAGTCTCTTTCTAGCCACGAGGACAAGTCTATATTGGAGGGATGTGAGGTGAACTTGTGATATACAAGTACCACAAGTTCCTTTCGAGTCAGCAATTGTGTGTGATATAAGGTCACAATGTTTTCTTTTTTAAAAAGTCATTGTGTTCAATCTGAAAACAACAAGTAATTTCCTACCACCTCAACTTGGGAGTTCGAGGAGTTCAAATCCCTCAAGTTAAAGTTAAAAAAGATTAAAAAAAAAATAGTAATTGGCCTTAATGGTCTCTGAACTCTTTAAAAGTAACACTTTGGTCTCTGTTCTTTTTTTTTTTTTGACCGTGTTGACCCTAAACTCTCTAAAAAGGTGACGATTGGTCCTTACCATCTAGTTTCGTTAAATAACTCACGGTATGGTCACGTGAGAAGCACGTTTTGTGCTTTTTGAAGGAAAATATCCCTAAGAAGATGAAAATATCCTTAATTGTATTTAAAAAAAAAAAAAAAAAACTCTCTCTCCCCCTTCCCCTCCCTCCTCCCTCCCTCCCACCCCCTACCCCCTACCCCCTACCCCCCCAAATTGGATGTCGACGCCAGAGCCGGAGACCGTTTATCTCCCTTTCTCCCTCTCCTCCCGTGTGATCCCTCTTGCCCCATCGCAATCTGGGTTTTGCCCCCACCCTCTTCGGCGCTGTGATTTCGCGCCCCCCCCCTCCCCCCCCCCCGCCCCAGCCACTGCGATTTGGGTTTTGAACCCCCCGATGCGATGAAGAAGAAGGTGAAGGGAGGGAGGGACATGGTGCGATATGATTTTTGGCTCGTCGTCTCCTTCCTGCCCTCTACCTTCATCTTCGTCATGCCGAGGGGTCTGAAACCCAGATCATGGCGGCTGGGGGGGGGGGGGCGAAATCGCAGCGCCAGAGGGGGTGAGAGGAAATCCCAGATCATGCTGGGGAGAGGGGGATCACACAGGGGGAAAAGGTGACGGAGGGAGAGAGGTGGCCTCCGGCTCCAGCTTGGCTCTCAATCTGGGTGGGAGGGAGGGAGGGAGGGAGAGGAGGAAGGGGAGGGGAGGGGAGAGAGTTTTTTTTTTCTTTTCTTTTCTTTTTTGTTTGATACAATTAAGGATATTTTCGTCTTTTTATAGGTATTTTTCTTCAAAAAGCACAAAACGTACTTCTTACGTGATCATTCCATGAGTTTTTTAACGGAACTAGACAGAAAAGACCAAATCATCACCTTTTAGAGAGTTTATGGTTAGCACGGTAAAAAAAAAAAAGAACAGGGATCAAAATATTACCTCTTAAATAGTTCAAGGACCATTGAAGCTAATTACTAAAAAAAAAAAAAAAACAAAAAAACAAAAAAAAAAAAGTAAAAAGCACTACAAGGTCATGTCAAAGCGGTTAGAGCATTATTAGTAAGTTGTATTAAAAAACAAAAATTAACTCGTTAAAAAAAAAGGAGAGATATAACTTGGAACTGAAGAGTTTGAAAATTGGCATAATGTTGGCCAAGGCATCTAATTGGGATAGAATACGTCTATAATTGGGAATTTTTAACAAATAAAAAACACCCAATTGGACCCAAAAAGAAAAAAGAAAAAAAGAATAGTGAAAGTAATTGGTTTTGCAGTCAAAGCAGGAAAGGTCTGTTCGGGCGTCCCCAGCATCATTGTAATGCAAAGGAAGTGCCATCAAAACTCCTAGAGGTGGTGACCATCAGAGATGAACCTTTGGTGGCAACCCAAAATCTACTGTGGAGTGTAGAAGATAAATATTGGAAGATTCTCCAATAGAGTGCCCTTTGTATAATTAGTGCAACGGAATAGTTCATCGTGATCTTAGAATTTAATTCGGACGGTATTTAATGTTTGGATGCGATAAGACGACAACACTGTTCTACCTAATTCGTAGACCTTGCCCAATCTCCGATAAATTTTGAGGATAACTCCTCTGTGAATTTGTCAGGTTGCCCTAAATCTTAGGAAAACTAATTGAAAGAGAAGAAAATTGGCACGTACCGGAACCTGAAACAGAATCTGAACCACATCTGGAAGCATAAGGTCGATCTGTGCAGTAGCAAGCGAATTCGCTGGTTGTGATATTCAATCCACACACTCCTCCGGAGCTTGAACAATCACCACACCTGCTATTGTTTGCATCCCAGTCTAACCTGAACCCAGCGTCGAGCGCAGCACTCAGATTGGCCCGTGACAGAACAGTACCCCCTTCTAGAACCCCAGCTTCTGAGTTGGAAATACGGACAACCACGCTTTCGTCGCACATTAGAGTATAACCGGAGATCAAATTCCTCGTACGATCCGTGGTATAGTAATTAGTATGCGTTGTTCCGTCGTCTGGACAACTGAATTGACTTGCAACCAAGGTATCACCAATTGCTGTACATCTGTAGTACAGCGTCAGGTCTTGAGTATCTGAAGCGTAGCCATAGAAGGTGGGATCCAATGAGGTGGAGTTTTCGTGGACTTCGGGACAAGTATCGTTCCAGTAATCGGTCCTAACAACCGTGAGAACATGTTCCCCCTCATCAATTTGCAGGACCCGATAATCGATCGAGTTGATTGTGATCACCGGTGCCTCCCCGCTGCAGTTCAGCTGGAACTCCGGATGGCCACAATACGCCGGCCGATCTGGTCCCAAGAAAGGGTAGCCTAGATCCGGCAAGTTTGCGCAGTTAAAGCGCGCGCTGCAGTTGCTGTATTGCTCATGCTCTTGAGCAAATACAGAAGAACATGGTGAGCAGGTCAAGATTAAGGCGGCGATCAAGATGGAGAAGGAGATTTTTTGGGGAAGATGGAGATGCATTTTTGAGAGAACAGCAAACTTAGAGATGGTTTCAAACGCACACAGCGTGTAAAAAAGGAGAAAGATGGAGAGACGAAACAGTGTTTGATGAAATAAATTCACTTATGTCATTATTGGAAAATTGGTAGCTTTGACGAATTAAGACGACGGATGTTGAAATATGTATAAAAACCAGAAGGTTCTATTGGAAAACATGGTACCAATAATGCGGCAAAGTCACGGCTCAGTTTAGGTGACCTAGTCTAATTACAAAATTCTAAACTGTGGTTTTTCCCATTGTGAATATCCCAGCGTCTCTATCACTAAATCCAAATTTGCTGGCTCTTGTTTTAAACATCTTTTATTATCTCAGTTGGACATATATAATTGTACTAAAAAGTCAAAGAAATCAGCCTCCTCGTTAAAAAGATGTTAATAATATATGTATATGTATATGTATCTTATATTCACACATGTAAGGATCACGTTCTAGTTGGTACTTTCGAGGTCAACATCCTGGACTTCAAGGGAACTAACAGACGAGTATTGGCCGTGTTTCTAGAACCAGGAAATTAGTAATCGCGTGAAGAAGCCATCTGAGGAAAGACCGGAAGAGCAAAGAAAAAGTCGTGAATATCATTAAGAGACAACCGGAGCTGTTGACTGCTAGACTAAAAGAATTTGGAGAAGAATTCAGTGGTCCTAAATCATCGAAGCTTTACTATTTTGATGCTTTGTTCAATAAATTAATTTGGAATTGTAAATGGTTTTATTTTTTATTTTTTATTTTTTTTAGGGGGTTGTAAATGACTCTTAAATTTAAGAAACTTGTACTAAGGTGTAATATAATCAACAACTTGTTTGTAAATTTTCGGGGAAAAAAATTGTACTAATGGGATCCGGCAGAAGTTAAAATGAGCTTGCTCTAGGAAAAAGGAGAGTGAGTGAGAGAGGTAGAGGAAAATGTTCTTGGCTAGAGGTTCGGTGCACCACCACACCTCTGGCCTTCAAATGCTGATTTTAGGAATAAAGGTCGTGACATCTATGGAGGGGGAGGGATACCGAATCAAAGCTGTGAATTGGGTTGGGTTGTTGGTGAAGCATGTTCAAGTGTGTTGCTCATCGTCTCGGACTACCCTCTGGAGCACGCATATGGCACTTCAACAAATTTTCTATTGTTGGAGGCATTTGGTGTGAATTGGTTATTGTATTTCCTTTCATACTTCGGAATATCATTTCCATTTAAAAAAAAAAAAAAAAAGATCCGGCATGCTTGCTTTCTAAACAAATTTTCGAGAAAGTTATAAGCTAACTGTCTTAAATTCCGTAAATGAAGATTAGAAAATTGAAGAATTCACCAAAGTTTTAAAATATTGGTATGTTGGAACGAGAAATAAAGGGGACGTTAGATCATGTTGAATTTTAGGGCCCAAGCAGCAGTGATTGATCACTACCACGAATTTAGTACTTCAAATTGTAGGTTAGAAGACAGGCTTTTGAAATCTAATGTCCAAGAAAAAAGACGACACGGAGATTTTGAAAAAAATTATGGGATATTCCAAGTTGGTTTTCAGGAAACCGTGTTGGATCTCATAACGGTTTCCTGAAAACCAACATGGAATGTTATGAAATCCCCTACCCTTACCCCTACCCTTGCCTCACCGTGGCGAAGCCATCCACTACGCTCCTCGCCATTGAGCTGCCCTCATAGTGCCAGTCTTGCCGCAGATCTCCTTAATGCGAGGCAACCCGAGCCTCCCCTACATGGGGAAGATCTCTCCAAATAGAGAAGGGAAAACAAGAAAATGAATCTACGTTTGTTTTGTTTTGTTTTGTTTTTTTTCTTTTTAATTTTTTTTTTTAAAAAAGGAATATGCTGTGTTGGATGACTAGAATTGAACACTTCAAATGATTTCTTTAAAAGGAGATGATAATGATAAGGACGTGAATATGACAATTACTTAGAAACATAAATAATGTCCAAATTGTTCAGAGAAGTGTCATGTCTATAAAGAGAGAGAGAGAGAGAGAGAGAAAACCCAACAACAACTACTTGGAAGGCTACAGTCAACTATCCATAGGGATCAGAGGGGCCTTGTTAAAATCATTTTATTATGAATCATACAAACCAAGGCACATATAAACTATGAAACTAAGGCCAATTTGGTTGGTAAGTTTAATTTAAACTAAATTATATTTTTTTTATTATATTTTTTATCTTTTTTCAAAAATTTTTTATCTTTCTGAAAAAGTCAATAAAAATTACTATTTAAACTTAAAAATTTCAACTCAACTCAAACTCAACTTGTGCACCAAACAGGCCCTAAAGTTGAAGCCAACAATCACAGAGAAAAAGCTTCAAGGTAACGACTAACAAACTTAAAAATTCCACCAAAAAAAAAAAAAGGACTAAGAAAAACTTGAAATGAAAGCTTGCGTGTGCAAATTAATTCTATCCAATCGACCAAACACTAAATCAATTCCTCTCCAATTTAATTTCGGTTATACAATATACAACTTTAAAAAAACACTTAAATATAGGATTTCACATACATTTAGAAGAAATTTTTTTTTTTCAGACAATTTGAACTCTATTCATCATATTGCTAGACTATACATATATTTAAAAGATTTTAAACTTGACTGATATTTTGCTATTTACAATAAAAAATTAACAAAAATAGTAAATACACTTGGCATTTAAAATGATCTAACAAATTTTGTCTTTAAGCTTTTGGAATTTTTAACATGTTTACTTTTAATTTCTTCAGTTTATAATATATATGTGGTTAACTCCGGGTCTAAGAATAATTTAGGATTATCAGCTACGCCTACTAGAAAGCGACAGAATTAATCAACCCTCACTTTAGTCAAATTCTCAAAATTCAAAGGTGACCAAAGGGTTAATTAGTGCTTTGTTATTTTAAGTTTAGGTATTTAAGGCGCTTTCTATTTATTTAAAAAAAAAAAAAAATGAAAGCGACTGGCCATCTAACCTTAATTAACTTAAAGAAGAAAAGCCTAGCAAATTCATGTTCTTGGACCAAGGAATAAAAATGTGGCCCTGAATTGTGATGTAAGGTTATTATCTCCATCATTTATTTATTATTATCATCATTTAAAATTTTTTTTTAAGGACCACCAGTAATTAAAAGTTGATGACTACAAATACTAGAGTTTTCTATTTGATAAGTTACAAGTGATTAAAATTTTTTTAAGGACCACCAGTAATTAAACCTTATTCCCCTGTACTTAACCACTCTCTATGACTCGAACTTTCCCTTCACCATTGAAAGGCTATTACCTTTATGATTATGTGGAATTTCGTGAATTAATAATCAAATTAGTAATGAGAAATAAGCAAATTAATAATCAATTATTACAACTTACCTTTGACAAAAGACTAAAGATACTGTAATTAATCCTGATGTATTTATCAGGATGTTAGGTTAGCACGTGGGAAGAAAAAGTACAAGACAGTTAGCTGGTCACGGACTAAACTATAACCAAAAGCAAGTACTGCTAGCTTACCAAATTTAAATGAGTAGCTCTATTTATCCCAAGTCATATAGGGATAGATCAGCTCCACACAATAGGCCCCACCGATCCTTTTTAATCCCGAGTCAATATCCCGACTCAGGATAAATAAACATTTTCTATTTATATATAACATATTGTCGGGATAAATAAACGTTTTCAATTTACATTACAACATAAACAATATTAATTAGTACTTGCTCAAGTTTCGAATGAGTAGTAGTAGATAGCCTATATTTAATTTATCAAATTTTTTCAATGATATGATCAGTAAATTATTATTTTTCCTATTTGTGAATCTATGTGCAGATAGAAAGTTAATGTTGCATTTAACCTAGCAAATTGTTTACAAGTACAAAATCAAAAAAATAATTTAAGATTCCAACGAATATCCTTTTCAAATATAGCAGTCTGGGAATAACAATGATAACTCTTTTGTCTTATATACTTGATAAAAATGATAACGTTATGTAGTTGCTAAAATAACCAGGTAGGTTAGGAAAATCTTATACATACACAAAGTCTTAAATCCAATACCTGACGATATCTGGCAGTGTGAACTTCAATTATTAAGAATATGAATTCATGTAAAAAAAAATGTAACTAAAATAAATGTGAATTCCTCTTATTTTACATTTTTTTCTACATAAATTCATATTTCTAGTAATCAAAGTTCACATTCACAATAACTGAAGTTCAAACTGCTGGATACTATCAGACACTAGATTTAAGACCATTCCCATAAATATATATGTATTTTTTAAGAATTTACTTTCTAGTTTCGGGATCAGCATTTTATTGAGTTTTCCTTCCATACAAAACGTAAGCATATACATATATAAACGCAAACAATATTGCTTAATTAGGTACCTTGTAATTCTTTGTTTGATTACCAGATTACTAGTATGATGACCAAGTCACTACTATTATAAGGATGAAAACTCTTTTCATGGTGAAAAACAAATGGGACATTTTTCAATATAGCAATGCAAATGGGAAGGTTTGATCAATAATTTCAAACGTACCTGTTTTGCGATCATCTGGTGTTCCCAGTTCACCTCCGGATCCCGGTGTCGAAGGACATGTCTTGAGCCCGGAAGACAGATTATTCCGACAGTAGCACGTCGTCTCATTCAGTCGCCAGTCGTATCCACAGACGCCACTCGAGTTCTTGCACTCCTCACAAGCTTGAAAGTCCACCTTATAACTGACACGGAAACCTTCTTCTAATGCCTCAGCAATCACTGAAGCATTTCCTACCTCCCCGTAGTTCCGCACTGGATCAGGAACTCTTGTAATCACCCGTAAACCGCAAACCAACCCGGCTCCCGCACTTCCGTTACCCCCCGGCACTATGAACCCCTTTCCACCAGAGGAACAATTAAAACCTCCCATGTATAAATTCATCTCGGATGAACAATTGTAAAGCAGTGTGATATCGCCGGAGGCTCGAGCGTACTCAAATAGCTCTGTATCCAAACTGGTGTTACCATACTGCGGCGAGCAAATTCCGTTCAGGTAATCGGTTCGAGCTAATTTGAATGTCGAAGCTTCTTGTTCTACCTCCAAAACTTGATATTTCACACCCTTGATTTCAATAGTGGCGTTGTTTTTCTCACAGTTGAGCTTCAGACCAGGATAGCCACAGGCTTCTGGTCTACCGTCTCCCCAGAAAGGAAAATCGGCTTCTATCTTCCCGCAGCGGTATTTGTTACTACACGTCGAGTACCAATCGAAGCCGGCACAGAGAGGAATTTTGTCGAACAGAAAGAGTGCAAAGTAAAAAAGGACAAGAAAATGGGACGACGTGATCAGGAGTTTGTGATTCATTTCTGGTGAAGAGAAACAGGAACTGAAATTTCTTGGGGGTAAGTGTATTGTGTAAGGCCCGTTTGAGGGAGAACATAAATAAAGAAGTGGAAAAATTAGAAGTTCAATTCAAGGAAAGTGATTGGGTGAAAGAATCAAAGGTGTAGAATTTTAAGGGCTTGTTATTTTGGTACTATCATCTTAATTATTGGCACGTCCCAATTATATGTACCTTGTTTTTCTTCCAAGTTTGACTATTTTGTTTGTGTGGGATAATCTAAAATGTAAGTCATTCAACACGCCTTCCCATCCAAGCAAACGAATATTACACCAATGTATATTGATCAACTAGCGTCCAATTCATGATCATTGACTCTCCATTAATTTAATTTTTTTTTAAAAATAAACCATTTGATGATCATAGCTAGCCACGTGGTGTTGATATACATATATATATATATATATATATTTTTGAGTAACGTGGTGTTGATATGAAACTCACACAACATAATATTTTTGTATTTATTAATAGGCCTCTTCTATGGTACATCAGGAGTATCAAAACTTCACCTATGTGGACAAAAGAAATTAGTATTTTTATTTTTTAACAAAAAGTTGGCTTTTGTGGGTAGATGGCATGCAAGGCAGGAGGGTTTACTGGTTAGAAAAGGTAAATTGGCCAAGGTTCCCCGGCTAATTCTGCAATAACGGACCATTTGCTAGGGCATGACGTAATTTTATCGTAATTCAATCATTTTTGGATAAATAGGTTCAATCATTTATAGTTAACCAAAATGATGTTTGTGAATTCTAGTAATACATTGAATTACTCTAGTGACATTGTCTTGTATGTATAGAGTAACTATTTCTGTTTTAAGTAGTGGACATATTTTTTAGGATGAAGCATCTTTAATTCCAATGATAAACTGGTGTAAAAATAAGCGATTGCATCAATCAACAATATAAGCCAAAAAAAGTTGATGATCATATCAAATGAGCACTTACAGAAAAGTCAAGAAAAAAAATGGAAAGAAACTTTTTTTTTTCCTTTGAAAATAGAAAATATCTTAACAAAATCTACGGAAAATATATTGTACCCTTGTTTTCATATCGGTATTTCCAAAATACAAAAATCTCCAAGAAATATTGGTGAAAATATCGATTTTTCAATCATTGCCCTAAATTATGCTATTTCTATCCTCATCTTATTTTTCCATCAGTGATTATGTTTACTTTGTTATAGTGCAATCCTTTGTATGTGATTGAATTGCATTAATAATGACGGAATCGTGTAGAAATTTAGAATGCGAGAAAAATCATGTATCTACAATATTTTTGATGATAGTAGCATGTAATCTTAATATTGAGGGCAACTAACGGAAGTGACAATAAAAAATAAGTACGAGATAGATTTAGTTGTCATGTAGATTTCAACTGTAGGAAAAATATAAGTAGAAAAATCATAATTCACCAGACCATGTGACATAAAGTTTGTGAAAAAGAAAAAAATAAAGATAATATATATGATAGTGTAGATTCAAAGTGTAGGCCCCATGAACCGGACGAGTTAACTAGGAAGCATTATATGACTTTATAATCAATCAGTTACTAGAAGATCTTGGTACTTAAGGGATGGTGGATAGTAGGTTGGGTTTAAGGTCGTGAAACTAGTAGCCTTTTCATAAATTATTATTCGGTAACAACCCCTCCTAAAAATTCATAAGGCCAGAGTAACTAATACTCTATTATAGTTATATATTGATTTATTGAGCATTTGATTTGCAAGAGCTTTAATTTTTCCTTAAATTGAGACATTGAAGCCTTTAGAGCCCCTCAAACCACAAAACAATTATGAAAATTTTGATCCCAACTGTTTCCAACTCTAACATGATGTAAGTAAAATATGTTACTGTTGGTAATGCTAATGTTTACTATGACAAAACTATGGTTTACTGCCCAAAAAATATATATTAAACTTAGAGGTAACTTGCTAGACAACTTATGCAAGTTATCTCGTTTTTTGCTTGCCCTTACATCCATCTCAACCGTTTAAATGATAATGAATGGCTAGGATCAAAGTGAAGTTTTGATTCTCCAAAAATGGGGTGGAGGACTTAAGCACAACCCTTATATTTAAATATTTGTATTGTATCCATATATATATATATATATATATATATATCACTTTCAAGTTCATGGGAGTTAATTGGTGTTAGGAATTGGCATGTGGGAAAGAGAGAAAAACGTTGATGATGAAAACGATATAGGAAGAATTTTGCATCATAGAAAGGGTGTTGAAAAAGAACGAAAGTGGTGTGACCTTTGGCGTTGTGGGGGAGATTTGTTAGCGTGGTTGGTAATAATAGTGGCAATGGTTGTTGTGAAGCCCTAATCAGTTTGACTTCCTTGTATGTTTGAACATTTATGTACTTGGACCAGCAAGAATGTGGAAGCAAGTTAAGCGCGTACATTTATAAAATCATAAAGAATTAGGATGTTGATTTTACACTTTGGAAGATGATCGAAGACTGAAATATCAATTTGTTCCGCACAGATACAATGAATAAGGGATAACAACATGACGAGATGAAACGTAATGTGACAAGGAAGGAAAACGTTTTCCCATCCCTACCCTCGAGACATTTTTCATCTCTGTCCCCATCCTAGTCTGAGAAGGAGCGGATTTGGGGGTATGGATTCTGTTTCGAGAGCATTCTTCATACGTGTCTCATTTTTCATTTCAAATAAACAAGCACGGGAAATTATACAACTTAGAACAAAAATAAGGTAGAAATTTGTCCTAAAACTAGACCAAACTCAATTGTTTCACAAAACAAATCAAATTCTAAACAAATGCAAAGTAAATCTAAACAAAGTCACAAAAATGCTTCAAAAAAAAAAAATTACATAGTTCAAAAACTAAAATAGTAAAATAACACACACTAACTAAAATTAGTGAAAATATAGATAACTCAATTGCCAATCAATGTTGTTCACAAATAATTGATTTTTCATTTCTTTTTTTTTTTAAGTGAAATACAATCAGTAATTACTCTTTTTTTTAACACTAAAACAATCTAATTAAATTTGAAAGGTTAATATAGATATGAGGAGATATATATAACATAATATGTGACAAACGGATATTGGGATTTAGGTGGTGTGGGAGATGCATCTTCTGTTTCCAATTCAAGAAAAAGACTCCGTCCTTATCCCCGATATCCCCTAATAATATCTCCATTCCTATCCACTCATAACTGGGGACTGTTGTGGATATTACGATCTCTAAAATAAACATATCTCTTCTAAACACTAATACATGGTTGTCAAGGCTTAACAAATGTCAAATGGTAATACTAGGGACAAACACGTGACACACCTTGGTAAAAAAGAATTATTAATCTGTTACCATAAGTTATTAACGAATACTTGAGAAGGAAAAAAAAAAAAAAAAAAACCCATAAAAAGTTCTTGAAATACAAGGCAAATCTAACTTTGGCCATTGAATTTTAAACGTCACAAACAAGTACTCGATCTGTATAATGTGTTCGAAATTAATCATTTTGTTCATTCGGCTATAAAAATTTTAACAAAAAGAAGACATAGTTTCATTTTTAAAAGTCATACCCTAACATGTAAAACTATGAAATTAACCTCAACAAAACGGCATGTGGTTTTCACTTGTCTTCTTCTTTTTTTTTTTTTTTTTTTTTTAAAGAGATTTTAACTGTGGTGGATGAAAAGATTAATTAGGTAACTTACATTACATAGATCCAGAATTTGTTCTATGACATTTTAAAAGTTAGGACCTAAATGGGATTGGTTCATAGTTTAGAGACTAAAAATGTTTTTAATGCTAAAGATGTTAAGAAGACTTACGTGACCAAGTGACCAAAACTTAAAAATGGGAAGAAAAAAAAAATCCCTAGTGTTGACCATAATAGCTGAAAGTGGATCTATTCAATAAAAATTTCTCTAATTATTTTCATGCTGTTGAAAAAATTTTATGGCTTAATTCTTAATGACAAGAGTAATGTATGGATAGGGATGACAAGGGGACGGCTTCAGGGTGAGATGGTCTTCTCATCAATCCATCTCCTGAATTAAAACACTTCATATACCTGCTTTGTTAACCCTTTTAAGTTGACGGGGACGGAACTATTTTCCGTCACAAATTTGGAGTATCACGGGATATCTCATTTATCCACTTAGTTGTTTTCATCGTTTAAAAATAAAATAACAAGTAATAATACATACATAGGACTTTAAGGTAAACTAAATGAAATCCGTATATTTTTTCAATTTTCACAAATTATATGTTGACTTTTAAATTTATATATATTATTAAACATTGTAGATAGCATCTTTAATATAAAAATAATATGTTATTAAACGAAGTGGATAGTCAATGATTTCTAAATCCATTTTCGCTTCGTAATTCGTGACGGATAAAATTATAGCTCGAATCCATTTGGATCAGATTTTTCATATTGGAAAATCGCCATCTCTATGTATGTAACACAAGACATCCGCTCTATTAGAAAGAAGCAAAACACTGGAACAGAAAAGAACTAAGACGACAATACAAGAGTACAAGACAACAAATAAGAAAACAACGACAATGACGGAAACGACAACAACTGAATGAACAACGACAGCAAGGAAACTAGCAGAAAACGACAGTAAATACCTAATAACGACCAAAGAGAAAAGGGCGACAATTGGTAAAAACGACAGCAAGTGAGAAACGACAGCCAATATAGTAAACTACAATAAACATAAACTGAAAGCAGACGAGCAAACGACAACAATGTAGAACTAACATTAAAACAATAGTAACATGGCAACAATGAAAGGATGGGAGGAGATATTTCAATCTCTATCCAATATATAGAAAATTAAGCATGGAAATCAATACCAAACATAACTAGAAAAAAGTCATATTCTTCTTCTTCATTTTCCTCATATTTGTACAACTTTATAGACTTCTAATTTTCTTTTGTCCTACCAAATAGAAGTAAATGTAGTCACTTAAAAAAATATATATACAACTTTTACAAAGAAAATTAACGAGTAATTTCCATTTCAGATCCTTTTCAAAGCTGTTTGTGTTCAAAACATTCATGCTACTCATGATATAACTATAAACAATTTTTTTTTTTTTTTTTCCAAAAATTTTCCACCAATCCCTCTACCCATCTATTTCTTTTGACTTTTCTTTCTATCCAAACATAGTTTTAAGGAACACGCAAACGCGAATAGATTGATATATAACAGCTTTTTCCAATTCAAGATTAACTAAAGAATACGCATCTTTCAAGATTATAGTTGAAAAACAAAAGGAAAAAAAAAAAAAAAAAAAAAGTATAGACGTTCCACGCGAGAAAAGAGCAAATGCAAATATTAGCAAGTGGAATGAAGATCTCCATGAACTCGCTTATCTGATAGCAATTTCAGTTATTCAACTTGTATGAACATCAACGAAATATTAGCAAAGATAAAGGTAATTACAGGCAACACTCATAATTATATGCATAACTAGTAGTTAGGGCTTCTTTATCATAGTCAAATGTAATTGAACTTTTAATGGGTTTGAAAACTAAAGTAATGAAAAATCGGGTGTGGTTGCAGGCGTTGTTTAGTACAAATTTTTATACATGATTCTATCATAAGGTATAGGGTTCGGATTTCCTAATCTTTAAAATCAAAGAAGAAGAAGAAGAAGAAAAGTAACCCTTTTCTAATCTTTGCAAAGCTTAAAAATAGCAATCTTAAAAATCTTTTGTTACTAGGCTGACGACTCCCAAGAGCTCCTATCGACGGAGTCGTTTGGCACCTCGATGTCGTTTAAACATAAATTCTAAGTCGTAATTAATTGTCTTGTTGAGATTGGTACCAGAATGGGATTGACTTCAGGGTCGAGTTGACGAGCTAAGACTGACACCAGGGCCGGATCGGCCAATAGAGATATTGGCATTGGGTTCGGGTAAATGTGATTGGTCAGCTAGACCCAGACATCAAGGTTTGGATCTATGTTGGGGTGTGGTTGACAAACCTGGACTCACATCGAAATCAAGGTGATTGGACGGGATTAGTGCCGAGGTCGGGCCAATGGGCCGGGACCGGCAAATAGAATTGGGTCGACACTGGGGGTCGGGCCGACAAGCCTTGTTTCATTTTTATTTTTAATAATTGCAAGCTCTGAAAATTGACTCCATTGAAAGTCTTCTTGCTAAGGTTCCACTGATTGCATTGTCTCTCTCTTTTATTTATGTATTTATTTTTAAGAACAGGAAAATTCAAAGGGAAGAAACGACACTTCACATCAAGGAAGAAAGCATTGTGTTGGTCCTTGGAGGTTCTAGATTCTGGCAGAAGAAAAGAATATAAATTGGTTGCGAAATTGTAAACTGCAATTAAGCAAATATCCTTCAAATAGACTAAACTAGAAAATTATTATTATTATTATTTTTTTTTAAATGAACAGGCTAGAATATGGTGAGTGGTGAGCCCATAATACTTTCAAAAGTACACACCATACTTTTGCATTGCAAAACCCATTTATTCCTAACCATTGGATTAAGCTGGGGGTCATTTTCGTTCAATTCATTTTTAAAAACATACATGTTTTCAATTTGTTAAATTAGAATTTTGTTTTTAAATAATCAAAACGTTATCCTTTGCTTTTTTTCTTGTAAATCTTAGTGTGTTAGGGTTCAACAATTTAATTTCCCCAATCTACATATGGGCACATGGCGTTTTCCATTCGATAACTATCAAAAGAATAAATTCGTTACACTTGCATAATTCAACGGAAACATAGATAACGTTTAAAAAATTTTGAGGGCACATCGTTATAAGATCCAAAGATCGTGGGAAAATTTGGAAACTGTAGTCATTAACTTTGGGTGACTCTAGACGTCGAATTCGAAGGGTCATTGGGTGACTAGTTGCATAATGAGTTGGTAAATCTTTAAATAGTCTTTGAAGGGCGATGAAAATCGTTGATTGTTATCAAAATTTGGAAATTAATCTATCAATTTCTAATAAGAAATTATATTATACAACTTTCCATGCATTTTAGTTTTTTCCAACCCAACAATTGATGAAAAGAATTGCACCTTTACCCTTGAAGAAAGATGCATGAGAAATACAAAAAATAAAAATCAGATTAAGACAGACATCAGAACCCACCAAGATTCATGTGAGTGAATACAACAGCTAGCACACACTTTTTACAACATCAGAGCCTGATGTAACCAAAAAAAAAAAAAAAGAAAAGTTTAAGAACCAAGGCCATCCAGCTTAGTTTCCAACATCTCGGAGCAGATTTGGCCCATCATGTGGTAGAAAGACATGAGATCTGTTAACTGCTCTACTGACATCTTTCCCATCACTTTTCTCGCCATGCTTTGCCTTTCCTCATCCATCTTTAATCTCTTCATGTATGAATTCGCATTCCTCACTGTTGCTCCCATTTGCTTCAGCCTATTCTCTTGTTGTAAGCTCAATGCCGTATTTGACTGTAAACAATTTCATACTACATATTAACCAAGTGTGATCACCCCACAAGAGCGACCAAAAAAAAAAAAAAATCGATAGTGCGTGTTTCTAAACGGCATATTTCAAAAGTAAAAACTACCTCAAGGAATTCAGCTCCGGCTTCGAGTTCAGATTCTTTGATCGGGTCCATGTCGTGCCCTGTGACATAAAGGTTTCTGGCTAGTGAGAAACTTCTGATAATGACTTTCCGCTTCTTCTCCATTTCTTGAATATCATGCTTCAATGGCTTTGGAACTGATGTAGAGCTATTCAGCTTCTTCTGATAGGCAATCACTGCCTTCACAAACTCCTGCTCCAAAAAAAAAAAAAAAACAAGGAATTATTAATCATAAGAATTTGGACACAGAATTACTTAGTCTCCAAGTTCGGTAATTCAAATGGTAATTTGGTATCAAATTTTCAACACAAAAAGGAAAGAATTGACACAAAATTAGTTAACATACCCGATACGCAGACGGGCATCCGGGGTAATCGAATTCGTCAGAATCCGAACTCCTCATTCGTTCCGGATGAAACTGGAGTCCCATAATGAACTTACCCTCTTCAGGGTTATAAGCATCCGGGTCATAGAACCCTTCAATCAAACCATCCGGGGCATGAGCCATGGGGACAAACCTCTGAGCCAATTTCTTGACTCCTTGATGGTGATAACTATTAACCCAATATCCATTTTCCCTTCCTTTAAAGAATCCTTAAACCACTCATTCAAAGGAGTGTTCTCCACAACCTTAACGACATGTCTGTGTCCATCGTAGTTGTCGTAATCAATGTGCACAACTCGATCACATTCAGGAATCTTCTTGGAGACCTCTTTACCAATGTCCTGGTAAAGAGTACCACCACAAGCCACGTTAAGGACTTGGGAGCCCCTACATATTCCCAAATAAGGTATGTTTCTCTCGAGACAAAGCCTCGCGAGGCTCAGCTCGATCGAGTCCTTTTCTCTATCGATGGCGGTGTCACTTGAATGAAGCCTCTTGATTTCCTCCAACTCCTGCGGAGAAAGACCCGACGCTTGATCCGAATCTTCTCCGTAGAGAGACGGGTCGATGTCCTCGCCCTCGCAGAGGAGGACGCCGTGGATGGGCTCGAAGCTGCTCAGCAACGTGTGGACGCCGGCAACCCGGGGTACAATCACCGGTACTGCTGCGCCGTAACCGACGATGAGATCGAGGTGATATTCGCCTGAAATTTTTTTTTTTTTTTGAAGAATTTTAGATTCATGATTTACTCAGAATACAAATAAATCCTACGAAACGTATGACCAAAAAAAAATTATAAAAAAAAAAAGAAAAAACATACCGACAAAATCGACGAACTTGTTCTTGCGGACGCTACGTCGGGAGACGATCAGGACGCGAGGAAGAATGACGGAGAGATCGGAATTAGCCATGGCGGCGGAGTATTGGTTTTGCTTAGTTTTTTTCGATATTTTTTGAGTTTTTTTAGTTCTCGTAATGTTTGAGTTTTGCCTAGCTTTCTCCGTTTATATAGAGAGAAGAAAGGTGTAGAGACACCGTAGGAAATTAGGATTTTTTTTTTTTTTTTTTTGAAACAAATTAGGAATTGGAGCGCACACTGCACACTTTCCAGGCGCCGCGTATGGAAAGTGGTCTACAAATAAATATTAAATAATGTTTCTCTCTCACCAAAAAAAAAAAAAAAGTTTTTCTTAATTATAACATGGCTTTTTTTTCTTTTTTTTTTTTATAGAATAAATCGGTAATTATAATATGGCTATTTTGTATAGGATATATAATGAACAATTAGGGTAGGAATTGGAAAATACCTTATAGGTGAAATTCTGTTTTTAATAGTTGGATTTTGTGAGTTTAACATAAATACAATTTTTATTTTGATATGATTTCAATTTTTTACTTTTTGAAAAGAAGAAAGATTTGTAGGAATTTCCAATTATATAAACTCCATGATAAAGTAGGATGAAGTTTGAAGTATCAAATTGAATGACCTTTGAAAATATAATAATTTAGTGGAGCTTTCTGTAATGTGGTAGGTGAAACTAATAAAATCTTATACAAACCTAACAATTAATTACACAATCCCTATGAATAATGTATGTTTTCAATTTTTCCCATGATTTAATAAAATTTGAAAGGAAAAAAAAAAAATCTTACATTTAAAAACCCTCTTCTGCCAATAAGGTAACATCTTACCATAAAAATAAAAAAAATAAAAAGAAAGAAAGTTTACAAAACAAAAGCACAATCGGGTTTAATTAGTTCTTATATGACCATGATAATAATACCTTTTTTTTTTCCTTTCAATTGAAGGTAAAGAAATTCAAACTGTATACCTTATGATGAAGTCATATATATAAAATTAGCGATAAACTATATTTGTAATCGTTAAGAATAAGACTTTAATAGCACGCATTTATATATATATACACACTTTAATCATTCAATCATTTAATTAAAATATATAGATTTCTGCATGCACTTGCCATAGACAAACACGTGGAAATGAATAGTGCATAGAGATCCCAGCTGCCGGGGTTGAAGAAGGTGTTTCTTGGCCAGTATCTAACGTGGACAGGGCGGGCTTATCCTAACAGTTAGTATACGAGTCAAATAATAATTAGGAGAAGCTGAGTTGAGCTGAGCTGGCAATTACGTGTGTTAATTGATTGGATTTACACATTCTGTGACGTGGCTATTGGAGCCTGTGGTATATCTTAGACTTTCCAACTAAAATGTAGCCAGAATTTTCTACGAAGTACAACTGATAAAAGAAGAATTTAAATACGAATTCTCAAAAGGGGAAACAAAGTATTCTACCAAAAAAAAAAAAAAGGAAACTTCAAACTAGTAAGTTTCCAAATTGAGAAATTGAAAAAAAAAAAAAAAAGTACAAAATAAAAAACGCATGTTACTAAATTCATCTTTTTTTTTTTTTTTTTTGGGTGCTGCATACCAAGACTGGTAATCTAATCCAAGTGAGATTTGAAGCATTGACTGCAATTAAATGGTTTTTTTCCCCCCTTGTTTGTCATGTCTAAAGATCATTCCCGTCTGACTAAATAAACAAGTGCCATTTATGTTAGTAATTATTAATTAAGTAGGGATTTTTACTTAATGATTTAAGTGGATTATTTTTAGGGAAAAGATGCTTTTTATTCAATTATTTAACTGAAAGAATAATGAACTATAAATTACATTGTAATAAAGGTGTATAAAATTTCTCCTAAAGTAGACATATTTCATTTTATTTAGTACACATATTTTATTACGCATATTTATAATTCCAGTTATTGTTAATTAACAATATTGCCAACACTCATAATTTAATTGCACCAAAATTCTAAAAAGTATGTCATTTTTAATTTATTATCTCGATATATCTAAAGTGAAGCAAATTACTGTTATTGAACTTGTACATCTACATAAAATAAATAAAATAAAATTTATAGATATTAATGTTTAAAAATATCAAATAATAGTTGCATCACACATTTATTCCATTATAACGTGTAGAGTTTGAATCTTCACCTCAAATTGTAGAATTTTACTTTATTTCAATCAAATTCGGTATAATTTTTTTTTCTTAAATGCGGTATAGTTTTTAATAGAAGTTTTACTTTTTTTTTTTTTTTACTAATTTATTTCAGTAAAAATATCTAATATCTTTTTTTTTTTCTTTCAAAAAGAAAGAAAGGCTGATCAAAAATTGCCATTGCAGGAGACTTCTTTGGCGTCTTACCGCCTTTGACTTCAAAGACAACGACGACAGTGTCATAATTTTCCACGGGGAATTGGCTCCTGGTAAAAATAAGAAGAAGACAACGTCTTTAGCATCAAAATAGTTTTAATGAAATGATGAGCTAAAAGTTTACCGTATTTTTCTCTTCAAATTTCTGCAACTTTTTAGCAAAAAAATAAAATTAAAAAAAAAAAACAAACTAACTAACTAACTAAGCTTGCGTTTAGTTTGCTGGTTGGACATGAAATTTTTAAGTTGAAATTGATTGACTTTTTAAAAATTAGTTATAAATTTTGTTGACTTTTCAAATAAAGACAAAAATTAATATGAAATAATACTTAATTAGAGTTAAACTCAATTGTCAAACAAAACCTAAGTTAAAAAATCTAGACGGTCGAAGTCAGGGATGGAGCCACCACCTAGACCTAAGGAGCTCCCTTGAAAATGTTAATAATGATTTCAGAAAATTTATCAAATAACATAATTTTAATCCCTAATGTTAATAAATATTATAATTTATCATCATCGTTCATAAAATAGCATATTAACTTTCAAAACAAAATAAGTTTTTATTTTTTTTTCTTAATGTTTTCTTTTTCTCTTTTTCCTCTCTCTGTCCCCTCAAGCATACCATTAACAAAGATTGACATAACCGCGAAGTCGAAAATAAGGCGAGTTCGCAATTCATATGAGATATGAAGGAGACGTTGTTCTGGTGGGAGCACGTTGCATTTTCGAGGAGATATGTGGAGATGTCTCACCGGTAGAGCTCTGTGCTCCGTTCGCGGGAGGTGGGAGCTCTGTTGAGACTCCCAGCTGACAAAACGCTTCTCCGGCATTGCGAGAGCGAGGCTTCTTCTTTGATGACGACAAGTCATAAGCATGGTTCTGAAATTCTTTTTAACACGGATTTACAAGTATTCACATGGATTTATAAATTATTAAGCTTGGATTTAAAATTCAGTATTTACATGAATTTATAAGGATTTAAAATGAGATTTACATGGATTTGCAATGAGATCCTAGATTGTGAGATAAGGAAATCAGCCATCATCAGATAAGACAACGAGCCCGACGACGGTCGAAGAAAGCACCACGGGGAGGCCGGAGATCCAGCGGCGACGGCGACGAGGATGGACCTAGAGGGCCAGAGAGGGCAACGACGCAACCAGTGAGGTTGCTGCTGCCTCCAGGTTCACCATCATTGGAAAAGATAAAAAGAATCGCGGCATCTGAGATCGCCATGGGAGGAGATGAGATTGCGATGAGCCTTTCTTCGCCATCGCAATTCAATTGCCCGCGCAAGCTTGTCATCGCCCGATGAATCCATTACAACGACGGCGATGATGCCAATCGGCGGCTAATCAATTGTAAGGGCATTTTGGGAAATTTTGAAATCTGAAATCAAATTATGCTATAATTTTCCAATCCCAAAAGATTATGTTGCTCATTCAATCATCTTTTATAATTATGCTATTTCCCTTTTTCTCAGCAACAATTACTACTTTGTATGCGTGTGTATAGTTTTTTTTTTTTTTTTTTTTTTTTTTTTTTTTTTTTTTTTTTTTTTGAACACCCTCTGTTTTCAAACTTTATGTATAATGTCTTGAGTATTTTCATTTACACTTTAAAATTATACTTTTATTATATCCAATTTTACAAAGGATATGTGGGTAAATACTTTTTTATGCTTTTTTTTTTTTTCAAAATAAATGTTTCAAATATCGATAAATTGGAGAAATGATAGTTTTTTTAAATGATCAATTAGTTATTAATTATTTCTCTAATTGACTGCTATTAACATGTATTTTATCGATCATCGCTTATTGATTATGCTCAATCTTTGATTAGCTTGATAGGTAAATCAATATTTTAATGGTCACCAACGATTTTTTCTTAAAAAAAATAAATTTCAATCATTTTTAAAATAAATGTCCAAAATATGTATTTCTACCTAAATTTTCCATATTTAAATGTTTTCAAAAAATTTAAATTGAGATTCAAGGCAACTTTAGTAAATATTTGGAGGATGAAGCAATATACAAGGAGGAATTACTACTCTATAGTGATTTTGTCATTTGGTCTATGACTGTTATGTGGTAATCATATCACCCGTCATGTGACAGGTCCTTCAATTGTCATGTGAAGTTTTTATTTTTATTTTATTTATTTAGTTTTAATTTTTACTTTTACTTTATTTTGCTTGTTCACGCGTGTTTGTCAACCAGTAATAATAAAAGAGACAAATAGGGAACAAAAAAACATGATTTTTTTATGTCTCTTGTACAATTAATTTAGTTACGTACAATTTCAAACCCCGTTAAATAAATTTTATGGCTTCAAAGTAAGAAAAAACAGTCAAAGTTAAAGAAATTATACACGAAATAAGTTTTACATACCACAACTCTTAATACATGTGTAATTTGTGATATTATGTCACTATATGTGATTGCAAAGTAAATCTTATAGTGAGTTATGAGAAGAAAAAGAAACTTTTTGGTCGATATTTTTTTATGCAATACTATCATTACCTCGATTGCTTTCCTTGCAAGAATTCCGGATTGGCTTGCTTTTCCCCCCCAAAAAAAAAAAAAATCTAAAAACTAAAAACGTTGGCAATGACGTCAGCCTTCCTCTTTGGATTAACGAGGAAGCAATACTATTATAATTTATAAATTAACATACGAGGTTCGACAACAAAAACAAAAGGAGTTCTCCTTACTCGAACAGGATGATAACGTTCGGGGTTATTTGTTCTATGAATGATCATCGAGGGAAACTAAATTTTAAGTTTTTAAAGTTGTAATTAATTTAAATCATGGTAATTAAGTTCATAAATGCATGAATCAGTACTAATTCTGATATAGTGTATCTTAATTTATGACAAGCATTCATGACTTGTATAGTCGCCTCACATAAGCTTAAAATTTGAAGCATTGAGTACTTCTATAGAAATGGAAAAAAATAATAATAATAATAATTATTATGCCTACTTGGGATTCCCCTTTGCGGAGTAATGTACACGTCAATTGAAAAGAATATGCGCGAAAAAATCCTCTTTGCTTTTTTAGTAGAAACAATAATTAGTTGATTCACTTATTGTGATGAATAATTTCAATTTTATTTATTTTTAAATATTTGATTCATATTAATTAATGAAACTCCAAATATGATATTCAAAATATACTATGATTAGTTATAAGTATACAAGGGTATTTATTTTTTATTTGGTAATTGATGTATAATAAGGATTTGAGAGAAATATTCGAGTCCGTATTTGCTTTCCAAATTAAGAAGATAAGGAATGTGCTCCGAAGAAGATGCTATCATGCTAAACACGTTGGCTAGTTAATGCATATCAGGAACATTATTCTAATAGCACGGTTTTAAAAAATTATCAAACACCATATATATAATAACATTCAAGATATACATACATACATATATATATATATAGCTGTTACATTGTGGTCTTCAAGATGATGCTGCTGATAATATGTAAAGTGATGCAATACAAATATTGTCGTTAGAACTTCATTTTGATTTGAGTAGTTTCTAGGTGAGACTAGTGGGTATAGTAATTATATTTTAGCCAAGGTTCATGCACGAGAACTAAAAGCACAAAAATATGGGCTACACCCACTACAACCTGGTGGAAAATTTGTCTTTTATTAGGTATTTTTATAAAATGATATTTGTAATTTTTTTTTATATATTAATATAACAACTAGTACTGATTTGGTTGTAACATTTTTAATGATATATCTCATTTATATTAATAGTTTTAAATAGTATTATTTTATAAATAATTTATGTAAAACCACATATAAAATGACTAGCTGTGTGATTTTAAATTTAAAAAAAAATTGCAACTATCGGATCTATTTGATAGTCGGAGTTGAGATATTTATACTGAAGATATACATGCATATAGGAAGGAATTTGTCAAATTTGTCTAGTGGACACTCTGGAGCTTAGTGGACTTTCAGTCTAGCTACTAGGGCAGAAAATGGCTTTGCCCTACGTGTATTAATTACTTCTACTATTAAGAAATAGCTTAATCAAACTGTACGGATAGCTTAAAATACTATCCTTACCACATTACGTCGTACAACTAATAAGGATAACGCCCAAATAAAAAATATATATATTATTCAAAAGGTTATGACAACACATATCATCGATCTTGATATGGATGAATAGCTAAGCAGTAGTTGTTTTACTAACAAAACGATGTGCAATTTCTTTATTATATTTTTGTCCAAATTAACTAGGAAACTACGAAATATATAAATTTAATTATTGTTAATAATATAACTATATATATATATATATATATGCATGGTATATGATCGCTTTATCAGCATGCCAACTATCTTGGATTTTTTCTCTCTCTTTTTTTTTTTTTTGGTACTAGATTATTTCTTTTGGAACTTGAGACTTGAGATCAATAAGATAACCCACACGTTTTATAATTAGTCTATGTTTGTTATCCATTGCAAACATTATCAGTTTCAGGCGTTTTTTCCTTTTATTCGGCGGGTTATTTTTTTGTTTTATTGGGGTTCTATTGTAGTGATTTGCAGGATTGATCCAAAACTGACACATCATAATTATTAATTTGAGAAAAATAAATATGAAAATATGAATTTATGTGGTTTCAGGCATAGTGTAGCGACAATTTCAGTATACTTGACTTCTCACCTTGAGCTATAGAATTCGAATCCTCCCATCTCAAGTTTTAAAAAAAATTTATTTAAGAAAATGGTTATTACTAAATAAATTTTGAATCAAATTTAAATGGAGATAATTATTGTGTTAGTGGATAGTTAGAATATCAATTTAAAATGGGATAAAAAAAATTAATCATTTATTTTAAGAAGAAAAGTATTTATTTAAAATCTAAATAAGATTATTTATTGATTCAAAATATATTTGGATAAATTACAAAATACTTTAACTCAGTAATTAAGAGATTGAAATTATTTAATCAAAATAAGAAAATTTATGTCAAAGAATTATCTGGATAGCAAATCATAAGGATTCCTTTCCTTGTGGTGAGCGTTTTTTGACAGGAAGGAATCCCTACATGGATGGCTTTTTTAGGAGAAGAGGTTGAGAGAAAAATCTCATAGTATCCCTGTACAAATAAGGGTCATGGGTCATCATTTATTATTTGATGAAAGAGATTATTAGAGTGCTCTAGAGAGAAATAATTGATTTTTTTTCTTTTTCACGTTAACAATTAACTATTTTAGTACTTTTATGACTGGAAGGAGAGTTATGATTCCTAAAACATTATTGAACACATGTCTTCACACATTCTATTTTTGGGAAAAGAGAATAACAAGACTAGTTGGTTTAAACTCTTACTTAGTGATTATCTATAGAAAAGCTTTGTCCATCAGAATTGTTGACTAAATAATTATTAATCTATTAATAATTAAAAAATACTACTGTTTTTTCTTCGACAAAAAAAAAATCTCTCTGAAATCCTCAGTTTCTATTGAGCCAGAGAGAGAGTAAGAGAATAGGTTACAAAATTTGATGATATTTATGCCTTCAATTGATTGTCAACTAGATAAACACTAAATATATATATATATATATATATATTTATTTATTTATAGAATAGATCAGTTTCGCAGTTTCTTATAAATAGAAAGTAGAATAAATACAGCACTACAATCTTATTCGTTATACACTACATATCTTGCTCCTGATGTGACTGAAATTAACATAAGGTACGTAGTGTCTAAAACTGACCCTTCACCACAATAAACACACACAAACATATACGTATAATAAATATATATATATGCATACACATATACTACATACACTTATTCATTATATTGAAAATACTAGAGCTAGTGATGTGTGTGTGTGTGTGTGTTTATATATATGCAGGAGATGTTCAAGTAGTACTAGAGCATTTGGGGAAGGGAACGGCACACTTGGAGGCAACAGCCCTGGCGTTGGGAGAGTTGACATAGGAGCGGGAGGTTTGGATCCTTGAGGTACCCACAAAGGCATGGTTTCTGCTCTCTCAGCTTGTTGCAGCATGTCTCTGAAGGTGCTGTCCCATATATTATTGCCGGCAGGCACGAGCTCATCTCCAACGGGCTGCAGTTCACGCCCTCTACCACCGCCGCCACCGGCGCTTCCAACACAAGCACCGTCACCGTCACCGTCACCGCCAAGAGCGTTACCTTTGACGACTTCTTCATCGCAATTCTCTTTAGTTTAGAGAGAGAGGCAATGTTGAATGTGGTTGTGTGTAATTGTTTACTTGGTTGTCCTGTTATTTTTATTAATGAGGGTTGTTCCTAGTGGGGTACGTAGGGAGGTTTATATATATATATATATAGTAAAAAGAGGATTATAAAAAAGTACATATTGGTATATCCACGTAATCCTAGTGGATGGATGCCTTCCTGTATGATATATGAATATCTCATGAAGTGAATTATACATACATCCTGAATAAGGTGATAGGAGCAATTTGAACTCAAATATTTAGTAAGAAGGATGAGCACTCTGCTAACTCACTTAAAGAACACTGGTGGTAGGAGGTTTTTCGAGTGATGAGTCAAGGATTAATTTAGGGCCCGTTTGGGGTACCCCTTGGAAACAATGTTTTCAAATAATTTATTTGTCTTTTTTCTCCAATTTTACTATTCACTTTCCTAAACATTTTCAAAAAACTCAAATTTTAAAAGTCAATAACTTTATCATTTTAAGTCGAAATGATATGTTTTTTTTTTCAAATTGCAAAGAATTTTGAGAAGAAAGAAACAATATCCATATTACTAATTTTTTTCCGAATACGTTTCAAGTTTTTGCACTTTTTTACTCGAAACAGTTTATTTTTATCAAATGCACATTTTCAAAACTCAAAATACTATCTCCAACCTCTAAAACGTCATCTCCAAACGTGATCCAAACGGGCCCTTAGCTTAATTACTAGCTGGTAAAGTTGGCTATAATAACCAATATTATTGTACTCGATTTATAAGATAACAAGTAGGCTGATTAATAATTTTCAACTAATTAATTACTAAAAAAATGAAAAACTCTTACCTATATATGATATAGTTTGGTATGTATGAGCAATGTCCGGTGTTGTGACCATTATTGGCAACATTGCAATTTGTGCTGTTATAGAAAATGTCTCTAGCAAGTTAACAAAACTGTCAGAAAATGCTAAATTAATTAAGTTGATTTTTACACTGGCTACGTGGATAGGCTGCATGAATGCTACTTATGTGAAGTAGCGTATACCATATTGGACGCAATTGAAGCTGTTTGGACTGTTCTTCAATATTGGTTGAAGGTTTAGGCATGTGACTTACCAGTGAAATTAATACAGTGAAGTAATGTAGTCGGTCCTACTTCTTTATTGGATACGCCCGGCTAGTTGTCTTTGTTTATGTCAAAAATTTAATGCTTTCAAAAGATGAAAAAATTACTGGAATACTTTTGATTCACTTTCCATTACACGGTTTGAAAAAGAATTTTTAAGTTAAAGTTTTTTTATTTTTTAAAAACCGGTTATAATTTTTGTTGACTTTTTAGAAAAAGATAAAAACTGAAATAAAAAGCTTAAGTTTGGACCTGAAAGTCAAATGAAAACAAAGAAAAATAATTAGGACATCAATTCTAGTATCAAATATCAATTTATATATCATGTATATTGTCGTTCTTTTAAAAGGTGTTTAAAGGATTATCATACCAATTAATCGTAAAAAAATATTACAATTCACCGTCACATGAATTGGTACTCAAAAGTTAAGACTAGAGTTGGTGCCCTAGCTAACACTATTCTTTGATAAAACTCTATCTGAGAAAGAGAGGGATTTGGGAATGAAACTATTCCATGTCAACAGGAAAATTTATCTCATATGAAACTATTTTTTTACTTTTTTTTATATTTATTTTAAGGAACTATTTTGATTTTTTGAGAAGATGATTCAAGTACATTACACTGAAGAAAAACAAGATAGGAGTTCCTTAAAAAGATCAATGGCAAGAAAAAATCAATATTGGCATATATATGAAATGCGTAATTTTATTTTTTAAATTGCTCCTTCAATAAGAGCAATCAGCAAAAGGGGAGTCTATTAGTATAAGTAACATAATTTTCGCAAACTTACTATTATATATACTCTTCATAAAATAAAGAAAAAAAAATTTAAATGGAATAGTTTAATTAGTATAATTTTAAATTATTTACTCATTATGTCCATAACGTAATGTGCCAGGCGTGCTAAGTCTAAACTTTTATCTAAATCTATTATTCTATCTGTTGAACTAGTCGTAGAGAGACATTAAAGTTGAATAACATGATCCGTCTAAATCTGTATTTCACAATCACATACGTATGTTATTTTAAACCTTCTAGCCAACCTACTCATGTCTTGCTTTTAAGCTCATTCTATATACATATATATACACAGACACAGACACACATATATATCTACATGCTTGTTCTCTTGTCCACCACCATATTTTTGTTGGATAAGAACAGTTGCTCCTTTTAGGGTTATTGGATGTGAAAATAAATGGTGCTGATAAAAAAGAAGGTTTATTATGATGTAACTTCTCATGTTGTATCGTAATAATTGTTTTCTCTCTATTGGAGTCAGGCGTCGTCAGATAACATACTCTTCCATATATATGTGAGTAAACCTTTATTATTCCTTAGGTCTAGTGGAGTGGTAATTAGGGGCGAAGAATTATAATCCTCTTCTCGATATATTATTCTCTTTTTGGTTTTAAAAAAAATAAAAAATAAATTGCAATACATTGTTGTTCACTATATATATAAATATTAATGCTTCATACAATGTAGTATACAAAAGTGGAGAATAAAAGAGACAGTAGTTGAAGACCAACATTTAAATTTGTTATTATTATTATTATTCATAAATTTATTCTTGAGATAGACAGCCTGATCAACAGGTTTTTATTGATGATAGTCCATATAATTTATTCATACGATATTGGTCATCCTCATATCAGGCGATCATCAGGTACATTTTTTAGGGAAGGCAACGTCACAGGAGGAAAATTTCTTCTCATTCTCGGAGGTGAAATAGTCACTCAACATGGGATTCTTGGCATAAACGCAAAAGCATTTTGGGTCCTGCTCTTTTAGCTTTTTGCAGCACGTCTCCGACGGCGCCTCCCCTTTTTGGACTACCGGTTGGCATGGGCTCAACTCCATCACGTTACAGTTGGCAGCCTCCGCCATAGGCGCTTCAGAAATAAGCACCGCCGCCACCACCAGCGCTGCCGCCACAGCCAAGAGTGTTAAGCTGGAGAACTTCTTCATGATCTCGATATTCTGATTTTTAGAAAATAAGGAAAAAGAAGAAGAAGAAGAAGAAGAAGAAGAAGAGATATTGGAGGGGGGGAGAGAGAGACAGAGAAATGGGCAGTGTTGTATTGTTGTGGTGCATTTAGCCAGGGTGGTTTGATGTGGTACTTATAGATGAGTGTTGAGATTATCATTATGAAGTGAAAGGGTTATCTTTTTTAATTTTATTTTATTTATGGAAATGGTTAAGTCTGTTTAAGACAGTTATTTGTTTATATATATTAACTAGAAGGGTCGGGGATTTGAATTTTGAACCAGTCATGTAAGAGATGTGTATAGGAATGGCAATAGGAATGGAGCATTGCAGTAGAATGCTTTTCCTTGCACCTCCCGAAGCTGTCCCCATCCTTAATATAAAGTAAATAAAAACCTTAAACCACACTGCTCCTCAAAGGTGAATTAACTGTGGCTTAACATGTTCACTTCTTCCCGTCTTCTTTTTTTTTTTTTGTTTTTTGTTTTTGTTTTTGTTTTTGTTTTTTGTTAATGTATCTCTAATAATAGTATATTATGTTAATTACAAATAATTATTTTATAATTGAAATAATTGAAATATTCTAATTAACATGACATTTTGATTGATGTGTCATGATATTTAATGAACAAGAAACATATGAATCGAATTCATTAGTGCGGAGCTCATTATCGTGAAAATTGACACTTCCTTCTGTCACGATCTTGTGGTTGAAAGTCGCTATTTATTTTCCCTTCTTCAGCATCTGCGTACCAGAGGAAGCTTTAGATTTCGAATTAATCACAACATATCTCTTGTCGATTTTGGTTTCCCAATTACGGTCTAATGCCTCACATCAACAAAACATCCTCCGTCTTTTGTATTTTCCATTTCGTATAATTCGACTTAAGCTATATATATACACACACACACATATATATTGATGTTACAAATTATGTGAATGAGCCTACGTGTTTCCCTTAAAAGCAATTTCTTGGCTACAAAGCTAGTCCTCCTTTTGGTTGGATTGGTATGAATTTTATAACAAATGCAATGTTTTCAGTTAGTATAGCTTCTTTCGGAATTCTTATTGCATTCTTTTTATATAATCATTATTATTCATTTTTACAAAATTTGAATTTGTTTAATTCATTTGTTAAAAGAATTTCTAATAAACTGAAAATTTTTTAGAATAAAACAATAAATATGACATATGATTGGTCATACAATCGAGGTTATATTGACTTTTTTATGCAACATTTTTAATTTAAGGGATAAGAATATTGTCTAAACTAATTCTATTTTTTGATAGACAAGTTATTTTTCCACGTTTCCAAACAAATTAAATTTTAAAGCCTCATTTGGGCTATCTATATTGTAGGAGATCAAGGGGTTTAGGTAGGAATTTTCAGGCCCAAAATCTAAGAATGTGTCATTTCTCTTTTCTAAGTATGAATCTTAGGTCCCATAATGTAAACAGATTCAATATTTTGTATTTGGAACATTTACCCCAAAAAAAAAATTAAGTTTTAATGATTTTGAAAAAAAAAAAAATTACCTAAATAATCACCTTTTTTTTCATATATTTACCAACACGATATAAATTTCTTACATGACAAACATGACACAAATTTTAGTTAACTTTAGTTTAATTTTACATCGTATTATTTTAGTATTAATTTTTTGTATTATATTGGTGTAATAGTCTCTAAATTTATGTCTTTCAGGTGTTTTTCTCCTTGAAAAAAGCAACTTTTTAGTTTTGAATATCACAATTCAAAATTGAGTTGTCTATTACGTACGATGTTATTCAAAAAGGATTGATTAATTGATGCCTAAAAAAGAAGTCATTTTTTGTGTTTATATGAACTTACAAATCTGCCCAAAGTACTACGTACTGCTGTATAACTTCATATCAAATAAACACATAAAACTGCACAGCTATTGAAACAATGACAAATTTGAGTAGGAGGAGTGGTTGTAATTGGATATACATTCAACAGTTTGGCGTTTGGATATCTAATTTGAATTCACTTTTGGGGGTATTGTTGGTATTTCAAATTTTCTCTCCCCATTTCAGATATGAAAAACGAGGGGTGAATTTTGCAAAACTACCTTAAAATCGAAAGGATAAAGTTGTTACAATAAAAAATGAAAGGTTGAATTTTTTTTTTTTTTTTTTTTTTAACAATTGATTAGAAGGGTGAGGGTGTAGGGAATTTGTTGAGGGTATAGGAAAAATTATCCTCGCTCCTCAACTTTTTAATGGTATTACAATTAGATCCCTAAATATTAAAATGTACCATCTGAGTTTTGTAAAGTAACAAAATAGTGAAGCCACTGGGGCCAGTCCAATTGGTGAGGGAAGGGGGTTAAGAGTAGTCCAGTTGGTGAGGGAATGAGGTTAAAAATTTAGGTTTTGCCATTCCGATAAGTCCTAGATTCAATCTTTAACAAGTGTAAAAAAATTGTGAAGTTTAAGTAGTTAATTGGAAGGTGGGTACTCACCAATCAAAAAAAAAAAAAAAAAGGTACCAAATAGTGCGTGCAGGGTCTTTTTTTTCAAGCCCGTTAAATTTGAGCTTTAAAAGATCACATGAGCAACATATATATGTAAAATTAGACTAATAATTCGGAAATTGTAGCATGTAGGAATTATTTATAAAATATTTGAGGAATTTACTAGATAAATAGTTTATCACTTGTAAATAAACTATTTACCATAAAAAGATTATCTATCTAGAACATTTTAGCAATTGTTTAAGGCTCCCAAAAAATACTAGTTAGGTTTTTATACAATATTTCTGTAAATCTAATTTGGGTCCTACAAAAAGTTGGACCAAATCACATCACCCACGCTTTCTGTGCATTAGGAGACCTTCGTAGTCCCAGATCTGAAACCCAATAAGAGGGCCTGTTTGATAAACCAAATGTAGGACTTGAAAGCAAACTATGACATCTGCAAGATTCTTTTGTTATACCAAGGATATCTTTAGTAGAAAGGAGAGAAAAATGGGAAGGACGAAGCGATAGATCATCTAAGTGAGAGAAATAAGAAAGGAATGAGAGATCATTTCTCTTATGATGTTCAATATGCTTGATCATTTCTCTTACTCATTTCAATAAAAGGTCTCCTAAACGACCAAGAGTAATATGATAGGTTGCTAATGAAAGTCTATCAAATTATTTTTTATCTTCATCAAGGTAAGCCATCTCCGTCTCTATTCGTTGGAGAATACTCTCGTAGATTAATTTTAATAATCAATTAGATTTTTTTTTAACAAAAAAATCAATAATCTCTTATTCCAGTCCCTAAAGAGTAATCTGAGGTAGTTTATTTTTTTGTTATTTGCTATATTATTTTTTTTTCTAACAACTATAACCGGATTACGAAAAATAATTATACAAAAATAACCATGTCGAGGAAAACAAGAGCAAAAACATCCATTAAAAACACACACACACACACAACCACTCTCATCCCCACCATGAGTCGTCATCACCTCCAGCATGTATCTGCCCCCCACAGGTAACATTGCCAACAATGACATTTTACAAAAAAAGTCACACATCTTACATTTGATGCCAAATTTGACACCAAAATTGTCAAAGTTGATATCAAGAATAACATTGAATTATCGAATATTTTTCTTAATCTAAATTTTGGCATTGCATAAAGGATAATATTATAATATTTCAAAAACTAGTCAAAGAAAGTGCACTTCAAAGTTGAATATGATGCCTAATATCTCATCTCGCTCAGTACTAAAAACACCAAAACACTGCTAGCCCGTTCTATATATTAATCGTCAGCGACCTAAAAATATTTGAGAATCTATATAAATTTTTTATTTTAAAGAGAGGATATTTTAGCAAAGATAAAATTAACTCCTTATTCTCTGTACTTAGCAAATAGCTCAGATCGGTAATTTGGTAATAAGCGGATATTCATATATTAGGACTCTTTTGGTTTGGACTATAAGGAGGTGTTTGGTATGTAAGTTTGAGTTAAGATTTGTAAGTTTAAATAGTAAATTTTTTTGAATTTTTTTGAATTTTCAGAAAAGACAAACAACTTTTTGGGGAAAAAGACAAAAAACATGATGAAAAAAGTACAATTTAGTTTAAACTAAACTCATGGTCAAACAAGGAAATCTTCTCTCTTTAAAGAAAATTAAATATTGAGAACATAATTAACTACAATACTGACACTGCAATATATCTATTCACTGGATATAAATATTTTGATTTCTCATAATAAACATATGATAGAAATGAAATGACTCTCAAAAAGCCATCCCATAATTTTCTTGTTTTTTATTCTAGGATTAATAATAATATATAGTACATATGATCATGTAATATTTTAACACTTGGGGTAGGCAACACCACAGGTGGAGGCAACTTTTCTGGCGTTAGGAGAATTGACATACTGGCGGAGGTTGGGGTTCTTCAGGTACCCACACAGGCACGGCTTCTGCTCTCTCAGCTTGCTGCAGCACGTGTCCGACGGCTTCGTTCCCCCCGGTGATCGCCGACAGGCACGAGCTCAACTCCAACGGGCTACACGTCACAGCCTCCGCCACCGGCGCTTCAGAAATAAGCACCGCCGCCACCGCCACCGCCACCGCCAGGAGCGCTAAGTAGGAGAACTTCTTCATCTTAATTCTGATTTTGTGAAAAATAGAAGACAAAAGGATATGGAAGAGAGAGAGAGAGAGGAGAAAAGAGAGGTTTTTTATGTTGTGGTGCATTTTTACTAGGGTGGTTTGTGTGGTATTTATAGATAGAGAGAGTTGGGATTGCCCTTGGTCATGAAGTAGGAAAGTTATTTAACAGATATTGAGTCAATGGTAAGTAAACTTATTTTTAAGGAAAAAAAAAAAAAAGTGATAAATGGTGTGGAAAATGAAGCTGCTCTCTATTGCTATAATAATTAGTAGAGAGATCCTTAGTGCGTCTGTTTTATGGTTTTAGCACTTTGGAATAGTGCTAAATACTATTATTACACTATTTAGTGCGATAACTTTTCAATGACAATAATATTAATAACTAGAATTTGAGTTTAAAAAAATGTATTGAAAAAAAAAAAATCGTATCATCTCGTATTGTCACAAAATACAAATATATATTTACATGTTTTTTTATAATTATTTCAAGGTACACAACAATATACACATTTATTTATTTATTTATTTATTTTTGTAAAAACAAAACACGCAAATGTTGAACTTTAGGTGGGCCACTTCTTTTAATTTCGTTGTATTACAAGTAGGTGGTTTCATTCAGCATAATTATTGATACAAATTTTTGGACATGTGACTGCTGCATAAATAAGGAACAGAAAAAGTGACTTATATATTAATTGTGGCAAAAATGATTTCTCACATTTGGATTTTGAACCAAGGTTACGCTAGGATTTTTTTTTTCCCTTCAAATTTAAGATGAAAAGATTTAAATTACTGTTAGATTATGCGTGTAAATATAGTGAATTAAAATTTTTATTACAAGCTTTTTTCATCACGACGAGTCACTAGCATATTAATTTGCATATATTTCAATAAAATTATATTAATTTGTATACAACTTTGCCGACTCCCAACCAAAATTAGGAGAAAAGAACTGCATACCAATCATTTAAGGTTTGGAAAAAATATCTAATAATTAGTAGTGGTTTGGATCGTACCCACTTTTTCTTGTCAAATTATAGAATAGTAGATATGTAGAAATTGCCCTTACCATTGGAGTACTATAGTGATATATAACCCAAACGACAAGTATTTGACGAAGGGCAACCACTAAGTCTAAGTGGTGGGGCTCATTATAGTGACAAATATTTAACATACATAAATCTTACGGTTTAGAGTCGCTTTTAGCTTTCCCTTCTTCACAAAATTGGGTGCAGAGCAAACGTTAGAGTAATCCAGAAGAAATTAATTCGAATTAATGCTCATCAAGTGATTGATTTCTTCCTCTGAAAGGAATTTTATGGGCTAAAAATCATGTGATCATGGTCCAAGTTTTCACATTAGTGAACAAATTAACAAAAGGACAAGTTTCTGCTAACGTGAACAAATTAACAAAGGAATGTTCATGCTAATCTATTTGGCATTACTGCACAACGTCAAAATTTTCAGTACTTTTACCCGCATATATATAATTTCAAGTAACTACATACCACCGACAATGACGACATATATAGCTGTCGTAGATATTTTTCCAATTGAGATCAGCACCAGAGTTTGAATCCATATATACTAAGTTTAAGGTCCAGCTTTAAATTAACATTTCCTATGAGAATTATGTACTCGTGATAGATTTGATAACTTTAGAATGAGTCAGGTGGAAGAATAAAATCGAGTCCTATTATTAATATTCTATAAATAAATGAATAACGGGGTTTAAATACACTACCAATTCTTTTAATGGTCTCAACTCTTAAATATGTACTTTATTTAATAACTTAATGGTGTAAATATTGAGGTGTAAACAAATGGTTTATATATGCAAGAAATTCTACTAAGACTACAGTTACATTTTCATGTGTACTAATGGCAATGACACTTGGAGGCATTGAGATAAAAGTGACCGAATCATGCGGCGAGATCTTGGAAGTTTTTTTTTATTATTATTATTTTGTTTGCTGGTCTCTCTCGCTGATCGGCTCAGAGACAATCCACACCGAAAGGTGAGAAAACTTACCGTGCCTTCAACTAGGGAGCGTGTTTTTTCTCATTTAGCAATGAAATGAACGCCACGTTCACATCTCTTTCCATCCCTCTCTATTCCCACGTTACACTAGTGGAGGAATTTCAGGATACGAAATGCTGTTTCATCACAACCAACCTTTTCTTTTTCTATTAACTTTCTTTGGAATTCAGTCGTTTCAGCCAAAGAAAACAAAAACAGAAACAAACAAACAAACAAACAAAAAACACTGTTTTGAGTCAAGTCTTCTCACAATTTGGCACGGCTTTCCTCTTTTTTTTTTTCTTTTTTTTTTTTTTTTCCACTGAGAGAGAAATTTGGCACCGCTTTCTTGTGTGAAGTATTTGGTGTTTCTGCAAGATGTCGGAGAAGTACCCGGGTAGTTCTGCAATAATTGTATTCATGTTAAAATATAAATTATTTGTTCACCTTTTAATAGAAGACTTTGAAATGGATTGAGTATTTATCATGATATCAGATTAAGAGATTATGAGTTTATTATAAAGATAAAAAGAAATTCAAATATAACATTTCAAGATTATAACAACAATCACAAGCATATAAAGATATTAAGTCAATATACTTAATAGGTTGGCATTTTAAAATGAAAGCTTAACCTATTAAAAGTCTCAAATTTCACATGCTATTATAACCCAACAAACTCAAACGAACAGCTCGGTTCATCTAATACAAGATTGATGATTTCAAAGGTATTGGCTTTTTTTGTCCCCTACCCGCTAAACATGCTCAATAAATTATCTTAGCCTTTCTTTATCCAAAAATCTTATCTTAGCCTCTCTCTATCCAAAAATCCCATTACACCCTGTGTCTATATCTCTTTATCATTTTTTTCTCTTTTCTCAAATGAAGATACTAAATACTTTTTTTCTCACTGTTCTAATCACGTACAAACTTAGGCAAAGAGACATATTACTTATACTAACCCAAACTTCCAAAATGACAACTTATCCATATAATATATATTCGAATCATACCTAATAATCTCTATGTTGACTCAATTTTTATCAACTCACAGACCTAGATATCCAATCTTGATAAGCATCATTGTACCCCTGAATGCCAATACAAGATCAACAAAATAAACATGAGTCAAGTTAAAACTCTCATTGAACTTGATACAAGAAACTGATTTCTTCTTCTTCAATTCTAGTATTGTCTTCATCACTATAAGTCTTCATCATCTTTTCTTTAGCTTCTTCAATTTTCATCAATATCTTGTCACACATCTTTCACTTTTACAACTTCTTTCACGATTAAAGACAACTCTTCTTGGTATGGTTTCACCTTTACAGCTGCACCTACAAATGTCTTTATTCACCTTTTCATCCTTCGTGTTACGAAAGCACCTCTTTTACTTCTAGAAAACCACCTTTTACATAGTAATCACAAATAGAGTGTTCCAAGACCCAAAGAAATCAATTTTTTTTCTTAACTAGGAACATGCTTAACATTCCTCACAATTTCATCACATACCTTCAAATACCTATGCCAATGATTTTTAACACTAGAATGATCGGTCATCAGAAAAGTACCATCATTAATATAGGACTTATTATAAGAATCACACCAACCACGCCTTTATTATAGTTTTTTAAAAAAATTATTTTCTTAGACTTATTATCATTCTCTATCTTATACATGTCATTTTTTTATTTGATGTTATTTTATGCTTTTACATAACTAGTGATAATTCGACACCTGACTCTATCAAAAAGTGTCGAGTTTAAATCTTGTCCCATGTTCAAAAGAGAGAGAGACCTACACAGTTTATTAGATAATTTGTGTGATCAACTTAAATTTTATAATGTCAATTATTTGACTTATAAGCCAAACCAATCAAGTAGATTGATTATTTACCATTTGATTTGGTTTGATTTCTCTTAAAAATCATAAACTGACGAAACTAATTTAAGAGGGAGGGGTACATCCCTGTGAGCGCGCCGATGGTGTGGCAACACGCATCTCGGACAGCGAAATCAGTGTCCTTGAGCCGCTTGACGACAAGGGCAGAATCAGTGAGGTGGGTCGCTGCAGCATTTGGGTGGGCCCCACAGAGGGCGTCGAGGAGGTGGAGCGACTCCTTAATGGCGGGCTTAGGGTCTGTCCAGATGGCGTCGCAATGGGAGCTGAGGGGCATCGAAATTTCCTCCGTACTTCCTATTTTTAGGGAAGAAATTTATTTCCATAGTAGGTAGAAGACAAATTTCTCCCCATCAAAGAAATTAATTCTTATTTTTAATTGATAATTTAATTCTTTTTTTCGAATTGAATTACTCATTACAAAACACACATATGAAAGTGATCCTCCAATAGCCACCATGACCCACAGGTAGACGAGTAGTCTTTGTTTTTGGTTTCGTTCTTTCTTTTTCTTTCTTCTTTTTGTAGACGAGTAGTCTTTGTTTTTTTTGTTTCTTTCTTTCTTTTTCTTACTTCTTTTTTTTTTTAATCTTTTTTTTTAAATATTTTTATCTCTAAAGAATGTAGACGAGTAATCAATCAAAGCCATAATTAAATATAGTTCATCATACTCATAGGCAATGAAATAAAAGTTCCATTCATCTTGATTTTTATTTTTTTAATTTGAAAGGAAGGAAATTTAGATTCTGTTTTTTTTTTTTTTACTTATAAAGAATTTTAAAATTAAAAAAATTAATTCCATGAAAAAATTAAATTAAATTACACGGAAATTAAATTACAGAATTATTAATCTATCAAAAAATATATTTATTTAAAGAATTAAATTCCTATTATTTATTTACTTTCTAAAAATTAGATAGATTGGGAAACTAATTACTGTAGTTCTGAAATTATTCTCAAATGAAAAAAATAATTAAATAAGAATAAGAGTATACTTGGTATAAAGTTAATTACTTCTTATTTTTTAGGAAAAGTAATTTATTTTCTTAGGTAGTAGATGAGAATTCTCTATTTTAAGTGGGACCCACATCATTTAATTTTCAAATACAAAAATAAACACTAAAATTTAAAATCGAAAATTTAAATTTATTTTTCCCAAATTGGATTACCTAGTAAACATACCCTAGTGAAATTAGGTGTGAAATTAGGTTACGTAAACACCAATTTATCTAGATTTTATTTCAGGATAAGGATTTAAAATATATATATATAATATATATATATTACTTGAGGATAAGGATAAAGATTTAAACACCCCCTCCAAACGAACAAAATCCACCCTGTGTTTTTCTGATTACACGCAAACAAAAAATAAACACCTTTAATCCAGATTTAGTTTTTTTTTTTTTTTTTTTTTTATTTATAAATAATGAAAGAAACCTTGCTTGTGATTGTAAGGATAATAACTTTGTCTTATACCAGCGAAAATAATATTGTCAAAAAATTCAAATTCGATTACTCTCAACATGCCGAAAAATTGAAGATTAACTGCTTTCTTTATTAACTGTAATTGTATATTGTCCTCATTGTTAATTTAGGTTAAATATTTACAACAATTCGCGTGATTAGAAAATTTTAATGATGAATTTTATCAAAAAAAAAAATTTTTTTGAAGGAATGAATTTTATCGAATTAGGAAATAATATCAACATTTTTTAAAACACAAAATAAATTTGTGCAGTTCCATTAAACAGAGGAAACGTTTTCGTCACTATCCCTTCTACTTTTAACCACGTACCCTAAAAATTGCAAAATTTCAAATCATAACATTTTATGTTTTGATTATATTTATGCTCAACAAACTATTTCTGTAACTTACCATTTTCTAGTAATCGGACACAAACTTAATACCTTGACAACAACTCACATATCCATTAAACACCAATTGAGGTGGCCAAATCCCGTCATAAAATAGGATTAGGCAAATCGAACTCCATTAACTTTTTTGCTGATTAATTGAATCGGATCTAATTTCATTCCAATGGTGGATTAGATTAGATTGGAAGAGTGGCCTAACCACTCAGATCAGTGAGTATTCCACTTAATTTTTAGCATTTTCTTTTCTCACTGTCATAATAATAATTACTACAACAACAACAAGAATAATAATGATCACTTTTTTGCGCATAATCCTTCAACTAGTCCTGCAATTTATTCATGGAAATCTGATTCTCCACCAACCACTGGCCGTAGACATTGACTACGATTAAATACATATATCTCAGGGTAGGTATAGTCCACTATATAGACTCTGATTTCCTAATCTACGGTGGATTCATCAATTTGTTTAAGTCTGCCTAACTATGTTTGGCAAGAGAGATGGAAGAATCCGGGTGAGGATAAAAGTTGTAAATTCACGAGGCATACCATTTTCTTAATCCTGCCAACTTCGAAAGAAAGAAAGAAAGTAAGAATGCATTTAAAAAATAATAATAATAATAATAAAAAAAGAAATATAAACTCATGTGTCAAATAATTATTTTGACCTTTATCACACTTCATCTTCTTCTTAGTGTTGGCTATGATCGTAATGTAAACTAAATCAATCATTTTCTTCCCTCTTTTCTTTCTGCTAGTTGAAACACGTGTTCTGCACGTATGAGGCTAAATGATGTGTTTTGAACATAATTTCAAATAAAAAAATCATTTTATTATAAATCCAAATCTTGAAATACATTACACTTATTCATTCCAAACACCAATTTATTTTAAATTTTTATTTCAAAATGAATTTTTTCATTTGAAGATAGCATATCAAATGGCCACTCTATTTAAGAGAGTAGAGTATAGTATTGTTAAAATATATATTTTTTAAAATGTCTTGATGTGTATATACGAGAAAGTCATTTAAATAGAACATTAAAAAAATTATTTCAGTACGATAATTAAAAAAAAAAGTATTTCTGAATGTTGTCTTTGATAGAAAAAAGATAATGAAAAGAGAAATTAAAATTTAAAGAAGATATTCAAGAAAGAAAGAGAAAATAGGAGTGTTTAAAGCTTTTTTTTTTTTAATTATCGTAACAATGTACTATAATAATTTTAACTTGTATTAATCAAATTAATGATGTGTTGGCCACACCATTTCAAATCCAACGTTTTCATTTTATTTTAAATCCAAATTCACTTTTTCAAAATTCACAATATATTCATTTTTCTCTCTCAAACATCCCTTTAGAAAGTGAAAAAGTAAGAAGTAACATATAAATTTTTTAGAATAAATATATAAAAAGATTGTATTAAAATTGGGAAAAAAAAAAGTGAGGGTAAAATAAAATTGGGAAAAAAAGGTGAGGGTAAAATTTTATTTTAAATATAAAGATTTTTATTTTAAAAATTATCAAATAGTAGAGATAGTATGTTTTAGCAATAAAAAAAAGGAACCATATATTAAAAAGAATATGTGATAAAAACAAGAAAAAATAAAAAAATAAAATAAAAAATAAAATAAAAAATAAAAAACACGACAACAACAACAATGACAGTGTTAGCATGTCTGAAATAAATGAGAGAAAGAACATCTTGCACATGAAAAATATAAAAGAAAAGAAGAACAAATATAACCCTCAGATAGGAAGGGAAAAAACACGGGAAAAAATGAAAAAAAAAAAAAAAAAAAAAAAAAAAAAAGGCTAAAAAAAATCATAGTTGACACATGTAAGAAGAGAATAACAATATTTGCTTTTTCATATATGTTAGGATTCTATTAAATAATATGAAAGGAAAGCTCTATACTTCCCGGTTGAAAATATTTAAATGTTATGTAACTAAGTGAATGCATTGAAAATATTTAAAATGTTATGTTAAGTGAATGCAGTGAGTAAGTCAAAATTTTTCGTGAAGAAGACTAATAACTACAACCAAAATTCAATTAAAATTATAATTATTAATATGCTTTAATTGTCCCCACGAGTTTTTAGGTCCTGAAAAATTTTTTCCAACATAGACTGTTGAAGATATCTTTCTTGATGTACGCCTTGATCAATGAATGAAAACCCTTATCACAGAAGGAGAAAAAAAAAAAAAAAGGGGCATTTAAGGTATTGAGCTTTGATTTTATAGTTGGTTGGGATTTTTCTAGAAAGTGATATATTTGGCATGGAAGTTTATTCTATCCATTGATTGGAAATATTTATTTTTGAGCTAGAACAGATCAAATATTTTGTTTTATAGCGAGCATTAAAAGTTGCAATAAGTTACAAACATAAGGGAAGGGGGGTAATTAAAAAAGAATCCTCTGGAAGCTGAGAAAAGTAACTGATATACCTGGCTTTAATTTCTGAAACCCAAAAAGTTAAAAACCAGACATCTCCATAACCTCCTTTCACAATTTTCTGCAAAAATAGTGTTTCATTGTTAAAAATGAAGCCCAACCAAGTTCCAAACTAAACAACAACTACAGAGTTTGGTAATCTCAACTAAGAGCAGTTTAGTGAAACTAGGCAAATTGAAGCCTGTAACATCAACATATAAATAGGTCTCTTCCTAATTTTCCACCGAGAATGTCGTCCTCATTATCAACATACGTACATAGAAGAGTCTCAAGCTACTCATGCCGTCCAATTGCTAACGGATGTCAATTAATGGACGGAATTTCCCCCTGCGATTTTTTGTACCTAAATTTTTTTTGTTTGTTTCGACCTTGAGTTTTTTAAAATTTTTGCGTTTGATACTTTTTTTTTTCTTTTTTTTTCCATTAATTGACATTTGATATCTATTAGACTACAATGTCAAGGATTGTCAAATGTAAGGTCCTAAATATGAAAATTAGAAGTTTGACATCCAATTTGTAAATAACAAAACGTTCAGAGTGTATCGGTGCAAAATTACCCTAGTTTTACTTTACCTTCTAAAAACTTGGTTAGATAAGCATAAAACAGAAGCAAATGCAACTTGAATTTTGAACTTTCTTGGACCACAAGATTTTGCAGACAGCAAAAAATCATAAGCTAGATTTTGAAAAGAAAAAGAAAAAGGAGAAACGGTAACTCACGGGGCAACAGTGTCCTGCTTAAGGAAACCGCCTTGGCCTCTCGCATTAGTGAACTTGTAAACCGGTCCAGAAACTAGAGACACAAAGGTTGGAGAAACATTGAATTTATATATGCACACCCAGAAAACTATAAGCGAAAACCACTAAATGACTCTTGCTCAAAATCCAGAAATCATTCATTCTGTACCTTCATAGCCTCCAAACACCGGATCGTCTGAAAGCATAAAAGGCGCATCTAGATTCGCGTATCTGCATAATTGAATAACAAAACTCATTTCAAACCGTTGTTCATGAAAGTCTCGTTGGAAACTCAAAAGGAATGGATAACAGAACCAGAGCATTTACTAAAAATCAAGAGACAAGGAGAAAAATTACTTGAAGCAGCCAAGCCCACAGGCCAAATGGCCAGCAAAGCCACTGGCAAGTCTAGTCTCAACCATGCTATCGATTACAAGACTCAGCCCCGATTGTCTTGCGATCTCAATTGCTTGCAGGCTGCCGAGAACCCCGAATTTAGCTAGTTTAATGTTGACAAAATCTACAATATCATCACGGACAACTTTCTGTACATCGGCTAAACTTTGGCAGCTTTCGTCTGCAGAAACATGTACTCCATACTTTTCTCTAGCAATGCCACGAACATTAGCGAGACCATTCCAGTCATCTCTGTGAACTGGTTGCTCAAAGATAATAGGAGTTACAGCCATCTCTGCATTAGAAGAACGATACCAATAAGGTTCTTATGACACGGGATTAGAAATAAAGCCAAGACAAAAAAAACAGTTGTGACGTAAAGTAGTCCGAGTGTTTGGTTCACTATAGTTCAGTATCATAGTGTTTGGTAAACTGTAAGGCTGAATTAGTGAAAAAGTGTATCATTCATACCATGTAAGCGCTCGAGGACTAGAATAGCTTCTTCGAAAGTGTACTTCCCATTTCCATCCAAGATAAATGAGCAATGAGGCTGAGCAATCTGCACTGCTTTTATAACTTCCAATTCTTCAAACAGATTCAATCCCAAGTTAAACCTCATAGTATCGAATCCTTTTGCGCGGTACTTTGAGGCCAGTGCAGAAGCTTCAGCCGGCGACGTAATTGGAATCTGTAGATTGGACAAAGCCAGAAGATCAACTTTGTGAACAACAAAGTGAAGTTGAAAACAATATCAATCAATGAAACACTTGCTTAAAAATTTTAGTATCTCAGCCTCGGATACTAAACTGTAACAGCAGTGGTGAGGCTGTTAGAAACGCCGCCAAATAATCGCCAGAGAGGCACATCAATGCTATTAGCAACCGCATCAATCAAGGCCATTTCCACTCCTGCTCTCACCTTCAACACACATATAAAGTACTCAGTGACGAAAGAGGCCAAAACACAAAATGCAATGAACCAAGAATATATTGCCAATTGAGTAATTAAGTAGTTAGCGGACGTTTGCGTTGTTTCTAATATATTGAGCTATGGAGTTCAAATCTTAAGGGATAGTGTTATACACACACACACACACACACACACACACATATATAGCCCACAACAACAATAACTTTAAGAACACAAAGCCCAAAGGGATTATGGAGAAACCTCCCCTGCGTTTTATCAAAATGCACGGCTATATCATGTGTGTTTTTCTAATTACAAAATACATAAAGTTTTACTTCTAATGTTCATCTCTAACATTAGATTTAGCTATAATTAAGGATGTTAAAACACTTTTTTGTCAAGGAGCTTATCATAAAGTTTAAGACCAACAACTTTAGTATCAAAAAATAAATCCTTCAAAAAAAAAAAAAAAAAAACTGTGGTAGAGACTCTTCAAGAGTAACTATCGGTAATGTTTAATTCAAGGGTTAATAATGTAGGTGTCATGAAATGAATGGCCATAAAATAAGGTGTACCAGACTTAGTATGCACTTGAGTACATACAAGCATCCACTTTCTAAAATATTTGCCCAAATTAAAAAAATAAATAAAATTGAAGCCTCGACCATTGAAAGACCGGTCACCGCCGTCTTCACTGTTCCGTTGCCAATCCTCCCCACAACCCAGCCCCTCCTCCCCGGCAACGTCGAGCCCCTCCCCTCCAGACCCAGGGGGTGGTCACCGGTCTTCACTGTTCCGTTGCCAATTCTCCCCACAATCCAAGGCCGCCCCCCCCCCCCACCCATCCCGACCCCGGCGACGGACCACCGGTCTTCACCGTTCTGTTGCCAATTCTCCCCACGATCCAAGCCCCACCCCCACCCCCACCCCTCCCGACTCCGGCGACGGACCACCCCCCCCGGCGGCCAGTTCCGCCCCCCACACAACTCAGGCCCCCGATGACCCACTTGCGAGCGCCACACCTCGACGGCCAGATCCCGCCATCCCCCGATTGCCAAATCCCGGCGCCGCCCCCCCCCCCCCCCCCCCCCCCCCCCCCCCCCCCCAACCCAACGACCCAAACCCCCACAAACTTTGTTTCGGCGACGATGAGCCCACCTCCCCGGCGGCCCCTCCCACTATGTCATCGGCATCTCTTTTTTTCTTTTTCTTTTTCTTTTTTTTTTCTTTTTTTTTTAAATCTATTTGTCAAGTGAGGGAGTAGTTGTATGTGGTAGTGTGCACTTCAATTTTGTACAACTCAAACTTTTCTAGTCGTGAGATTTGCTTAGTGGCATATATTTAGTAACTACTGATAGGTAATCTTTACCGCATACTCCCAAATTATTATTATTATTATTATAAAACAAGACAGCATGAATCATACTCACAGAAGCATATTCCTTGCCAGGAAGAATCCCACCAATCTCTTGAAATACCGAGCCCAAAGTCATGGCGGAGCTCCGCCGCAGAAACTTACACGCCTCCTTCGCCATGGCTCTCCCCACCGCCGAATTCTCCTCCTCCGGCGCCGCCTCCACCGCCGCCTCACCCCAACCGACGCACCCATTGCCCAGCTCAACTCTAATCGCCACGTTTTCCACGTGCCTGGCAAATAAGCCATCGACTACTTCGACCCTCAATGGCCTCTCCTCCGCTCTCTGCACATCTACCCAGAAAGTCTCCGTCAAGTTCTTGAACCCAAAACTCGCCGGTTCTTTGGTCGTACTACTCCTAGACACTTTCGAAACCGTTGTCGGCTTGTTGTTGATGCTTGATGAGAAGCTGCTGCAGAAAATCTTGAGAATGCGATTTCGGGGTTGCAATTGTGAGCTGGCTTTGAAAGCTTGCTGGTGTTTGGATTGTGAGAAAATGAGAGGAGAAGTCGGTGGGCAGAGAGCAGAACCGAGTGGCGCCATTTTTAGGAGCGTCATATATCAAAGTTTCTGGCTTATGTTTTCTCGTTATTAACGGTGGAGATACATAAATATATATATATATATAGAGAGAGAGAGAGAGAGAGAGAGAGAGAGAGAGAGATAGGTTTCTCTTTCTCTTGATTTTGTTTGTGGAGAGCACTAATTGTTGGACTTGGCTGGTTGTTATGTTGTTTTTGTCGTGTTTGGCTTAAGCCTTCAGAAGCGACGGAGAAGAGAGAGAGAGATGGAAATGAAAAAGGCTGTAATATTGGAAAGATACATTCTTAGTGTGTCATGATGTGTAGTAATTCATGTGGAGTGATAGTTGGAATTAGTCCATTATAATACTGCCGTCAAGGTTTAATCCAGACACAACTTATTTGAAAAGTTTATTTAAATGTACTCTGAGTGCTCTTTATTTAAACACAATTATGAAGGTTAATGATTTTATATATATATAAATGGGTAATAGTTTTCAATGATTATTATTTTTTTTTATAATTCACGTGAATCATTACAAATAAAATTAGAAAAATAAATATATGTCTTAATTATATTTGATAATATGACATTTATATGACTTATTATAATAAAATAACCTTAAATATTAATAACTATATTATGTTTTTCTGTCATATCTTCTCCTCTTTTTTTTTTGTTCACTCTCATCCTTCTTTTTATTTTTCTCTCCCAATTTTTTTTCTCTTTCAGGTTTCTCACAATAGATCTCATTCACTCATCTCTCTCTCTCTCTCTCCATGTTTTCTCCATTTTTTTTTTTCTCATAATAGGCCTCAATAATATATCTAAAATTCTCTCTTTTAGCTCATCACTCTCTTATAGTCATCGGGACTGAAACCTTCTGGCTTCCGGAGAGGCGCAATCTAAATGAGTGTGAGTTGAAGATTGTAAATTGGAAAAATAATATGAGGTTCAACGGTTTTTTTTTTTTTTTTTTTCCCCTTCTGGTATTCAATTTATGAAAATTGGAGAATTGGCAATTGACAATGGATTTAGAATTATTTACCAAAAAAATTGGTTAAAAATTTATCTGCAATGCTAGAAGAAGAGGACGAGTGTTGAAGGGGCAGAAGATTGTTTGGTTTCAAATAGTTCGATTGCGCCATAGCCATTTTTTGGCTTCAGAAGATTGTTGAAGAGGACGAGTTTTTTTTTTTCTTTTTTTTTCTTTTTTTTCTTAATGAAGAATTGGGGGGAAGTGGGTTTTAATGGTGGGGGTGGGCGACGGTATTGGGGTTTAATGGAGGAGGAAAGAGAAAGAAGGAGATGACGATGTATGAGAGAGGGAGAATTAATCTTGAATTAAAATTTTATTTAAAAAAAAAAACTGAAAAAAGCCATGTCAACATGTCAATAATAAGTTGTCCATCTATGATAACATTAAATGAGTTTTTTAAGTTCAATTCCCATTAATTATCATTGAATTTTTTGTCAATTACCCAATTTATTATGATCATCCGTTCTATATCACATGGTTAAAACAACGATAACCATCAGTGGATAAATATTAAAATAACTATTAAAATCACACTCATATAAATATATATATATATATGTATATATGTATATGTCAAATTACATTAGTGCCTCCAAACTGTCTGAGAGTTACCATTTGTGACAGAAACTTTTAATTTTAATAAATTACACACGAAATTTACAAATATGTAGCATTTTATAGGCATGGATAACAATATTGACTTCTTTATTATCAAATTGACATTTGACTTTGCACATAGATACTAAATTAAGAATGCAAAAACTTTTTTTTTTTTTAAATAAATGTTAACCTAAAATCCTATTTAGTACTGGTAGTATATTAATTTGCAATATATTTATTTGCAATGCAGGGTAAAATTTAAGGACCAATGGTGCAAAAACCCAAGTTAGTACAGTTAAGATATTTGGCTATATCCTATTTTGAAAATTCTCATCTGCTTAAAATGAAAAGATCTTGCAGCAAAGTACAATATTATCAATGGTTGTTATTTTTAAAAGGAAAATGATCAAATTAATAAAACAAAATTTTTACGGGAAAAGTATAAATAACATTAATAATAAATAATATAATTAAATTTATGATCACACAATATCAAAAAAAAAAAAAAAAAAAAAACCTCTTGCCCCTTCTCTCTTTTTCTCACTTTAACATAAAATTTTACACATAAATTTGATATTAAAAATTAATTATAAATCAGTTATTTTCTAGAAAATCTAAGGAAATCAAAGGATTTACTAAAAATATAACCATTTTCAGAAAAATCTAAGGATTTGCGAGAAAATCCATGCTATAATTTATCATATTTTAAAAAATATGTTATAAACTATAAAAATACTTATAAAATATGTTATTTACTACAATTTTTAAATTTTTAGATTATGAAATTAAAAAGTAACTTGTTAGGGATAAATAAAAAAAAAAAAAAAAAGACAAAACAATCATTTCAATTTTGTAGAATATACAAAATTTAGTTTAACACCCGAATTAAGCTACTAGCTAGTAATGAATAAGTTCAAGACTGACCTGGTAGCTGAGGAGGCAATACAGAAACGGTATCAATACAACACGATTCTGGAGAATATTTAATACGTCATGGGACCAATAACTCAGTCAATAATAGCGTTAGATGGACTTGTTACACTTATTGTTTGATTAGAGACATTAGAACCATAACGAAATTTCTATATGATGAGGAGAATTGTAACACCCAAACCTTTATGCTATTAACTAGTAATGAATAAATTCAAGACTAACTTGACAACTTAGGGGCATTACATTTAGACACTTGATAATTCATAATAGTTATGATAAAATTTTTCATAATGTATATTATTACCTTTTTCCTCGTCATCTCAGAAGATTTCCCAAGACAAAACACAAGTCCTTTATATCATTGGCGTCCCTCCGGGGAGCCCAAGGGGCAAGAGATTTATGGGACCCAATTGAACATACAGCCAAAATACAAAAATGTTTGGGAAATTTTTTTTTTTTTTTTTCAAAGTAATTTTGGAGGGGTTTGGTCCACCAAGAAACATGTGAGTTTTCTATTAATTTTTATATATTTTTTTTGAGCGCGTTTCTTCACAAACATACATGTAATGATTTATTTTTTTTAATTGCACAAAGAAGATATATTCATCTTTCTTTATTATTATTATTTTTTAATAAGAGAAGACAAAATCACTTTGCTTCATGGGAGCATGTGCTGATAAAGTTTCAGGAGAAAACGAATCTCAATAATGGTACATGACTAATTCATATTGTTTAATTTGTGTGTTAATTTTCTCTAGAGTCCACACCCTTGTCTTTTAAACACATGTTCAAATGCATATAAGATATTTTGCAACTTGCCAAAAAAAAAAATCCTTTGAAAGGGCAATTTTCTTTTGTGCAGCTCAATTATTAGTTTTGTCGTTTGTTTTCAGAATCTTTTAGTACGCATTCATGGTTCACAAGGATAACGTTTCCTAGTTAACTAATTTTTTTTTCCCCATAAACTAGTTTATTACTTGATTGACGGGGAGATAATACGCTTAATTTAGACTGTAACAAACATAAGATAGGTTGTACCTACCTTAAACATGATCGAGTTTTTAACCATCCGATTTTAACTGTGTTCGGTTAGATTATTATACATGATTAACGGTTAAAAAATGTTTAATTGCCTATGTCAACCGTCGAGTCTCCAAACACATGAACCGCCGGTGCAAGCTGAGCTTCACATTTTCCCCCCAATTCGCGATAATCGAAGTACCCTTTTTTTTTTTTTTCTTTTTTCTTTTTTCTTTTTCCTTATATCGGCAACAAGAAACTGAAATGGGTTGAGAAGAGGCTAAAATAGTATTGAAAGAGCTAGATAATATTTAAATTATAGTGGATATGTACTGTTTTCTGGTAGGAGCCGAACCACATTACTGGAATTCAGCAACGGAACCGTCAGTTGAGTTCATCAGTTTTGCAAATTCAGTACTTATGTGACAAAATATACTTGATTTCTCTGTTTTTATTAGTAGGTATTTCACCTAAAAAGATCCTATAATAACACGTGTGTATATACAGCATACAGTTTTTATATATTCCCTCCTGTATATCCTAACGAACTACTTTATACATACGGTTTCTTTTCTTTTCTTTTTTTCTGTGTAAAATCTTTCAAGATAGCCGTCGATTCAGATATCCAAAATGAATCTCAAACTAAGATGAATTTGTCAAACTTATATGTCTTTTGGCATACTATTATAATTGTATCGTGCCATATTATGTTGATTAGTATATTGTGTGATTGTGCACACACTGGTTAATGTTATACAACACGGTATTCATACATATATATAAATATGTATGTATGTATGTATGTACACGTGTATCACAATACAATACAAGAAATATGATGCTTCAGACGGAAGCTTCGTGTGCTATATATTTAAACAAAAATACTATAGTAACAAAAGCCGGTCATTAAAAACTGTTGGGTACAGGTGTTAAAGACAGAACTGCCTACATATTTGACAGTCTCAGATTCTCAAATCTCAATGTGGTATATGCTCAAGATCAGAATAATCCAACCAATTCAATTTGTTGATACACTACAACATCTGAACAAAGAAAATCAAATCGATTTTTGTTCCACTCTTCCTTTTTCCTATACCATACTAAAACTAAAAACACAGCAAAAAATGAAAAAATTTCAAGCTGTTTACTGAATGACAGCCACAAACATGATAGACAGAATGATATTCGCACGAGTAGTAGAGAGAGGAGAAACGTACTCTAGCCGCGCAAGTTCACTGGTTCTGAGTTTCCTCTTGGCCCTTTACTTTTCCTCTTAGCATGTCTGTAAAATTGCCTCTCATGATTCGCCTGAATCTGGTGTCCTCTGCAGGTGAAGGCGACACGGGCGTTGGGGATTCATCTGTCCCTGGTGGTTGCTCTGCAATTTCTTTCTTGCCTAAGAGCCCACCATCACCGAAGAAACTGGTCACAGATGATGCAATCCCAATATGAGCACCCATAACCTTACTGATTGTTTCAAAGGTTCCACCTGATCTCTCCTTCATTATAATTTCAAGGGCTTCCTTGTGTGCAGGATCCATTGCATCCGAGTCTTTCAACAGGTTCTGTATGGCAGGTAGTAGGAAGTCCCGAACACTAGCTGCTGAGAGATCTGTGAGAAGCAGAACAAGAATTAGTATCAAAGATACTAAAATACAAAAAAAAATTGAAGCAGAAAATGAAGGAACCACAAATGTTGGTTTGCACAAAGATTGTCCAAATATCTCCGAAAGTTAAAACTCAAGTTTTGGCTTTGGCCTACTTAGTGTGAGGTTGGAATTCTAATGGACTATTTTTTCTATACTAATCCTTTCTCAACCATAATGAGTGATCCGTTGTGTTTGTTGATGAATTTTGCAATCGGTTTAGAAGTTTTTCTTGTGTGTGTCTTTCGCCTGTGGGGGGGGGGGGGGGGGGTGGTGTGTGGGTGGGGGATTGACAAACGGAGAATTGTTAAAGGGTCATTTTTCATCCAGAATTCAAAACAACTCGACTTTTGGGTCCAATTTTCTTTCGTTTCCACTAAAAAAGAAAAAGGAAAAAAAGTCCATACAGCCTAGACTTTGTAAATGGGTTCTACAAATTAACAGTGAAGTTACAGAATTATTAAACAATAAAATCACATGCTTTTCTTGCATTACACAAAAGATAATTAGAACAACACAAAAGTATAACAGATATCAAACTAACGGTATGCACCAGCTACATTATTGTAGAAATTCAACGTCAGATTGAAGTTGATCACTCTTATTCCAGTGGTGGGGGAGAGATATACCAAGATAGAGCGGGAAAAAAAAAAGGTTAAAAAGTGTTTATTCTTTAGAAAATAAACCTGTAGCATCTAGAGCACGTATTGCTTCACAAAATGCATTGGCTCTTTCACCCCGTCGCATCACATTGCTTGCAGCATTTGGAGTAGCTGTAAATTGGAAAATCTTGGACAGAAGATGTGAAGTATATTAAGGAAAAATAACAAAGTAACCTAGTCGCTATATATGAGGAGTCCTTCAAAAGATATATATCAAGCAAAATGTTGAGGATATAATCTCTAAGTCTATCCGTTGTATGCGGAACAGCTATCAGCAAAGCTCGAACTACAGCGATGGTTGCTTCATGGGATCCATCTTCAAGAAAAGCATCCATTTGAATGCAGATCTTTTCAACAATCTGGAATGTATCACAAACACTCAGCCAAATACATTCGAGGTCTTTTCATACAGAAATTCATTGTATGATACAAAGCCAAAAAAAAATAAAAAATCCGTACCATGTCACTTTTAAAATGCTGGGCAACAGGCCCAAAGGCATCAATGCTTGCATATTTTACATTGAGGTTTGGGTCAGAGCCCAGAGTAACAAGGGCAGGCAAAATGCGTGTAGACGCAACTTTTGCATCGACAAAGGGAATCTATTAGACAACAACTAACAAGATGTTACTTCACAATCAGATAACTAGAATCGAAGCCAAAGAAGAGTGGCTACAACTCACAATGACTTTCAACAGATTGGCAGCGCTGATCTTCATATTTATGTTGGAGCTTACAACCATTTCCCATAGAATATCAAATATCATAGCATGATGTTCTTCAAATGTGCTGCAGTGTAAAAGAAGCCTCTTGGTTAAACAGTGAATTGCAAACAAGAAGTTCACGGTCTTAGTTAAGTTACAAACCAAAGGAAGCGGACAGAATCAACAATCTCAGTAGTGCACTTTGTTGACTGAGATTCCTTTGCAGTGCCTTGTATTAATAGATTTTTCAGGTACGCTGCTAATTCTTCACGCTTATTAGGAGCTCCAAGAACACCTGCTAAAAGAAGAGGTAGGACACACATGGTGACCAGTCTCTTGGCAACAGCCGTCCTTGGAGCCAAACCTGATATTTAAGAAACAATTAGAAATGACCCACGATGCGAAACAATACGCCAAACTTGGAATTCAGTACCTCTGATTTTAGGCTGGTCAGCAGATGGGAAAAATGTCAAATCACCATCATCACCAACAGCTACTAAGAACACAGGCAGCATAATGTGCGTCAAATAAGAATCGCCAAAAAGTTCAGATATAGCCAACAAGATCTGCAACCACCAGTATCAGGATCAGAAAAAATTACAAGATGATTTTTTTGGATAAGGATCTCTGATAGACACAAGTGAAAATAAAAAAAACTACGAATATGGACAGGGACCTGACCTTAGTAGTTCGATTTCGTAAATTATCTTCTTTTGGAGGTAATAAGCAGGAAAACTGTATCAAATCAGGAAAGCAGTTTACGTGCATCCATTCAAATAAAGGCCATTGTAAGTGTCCCCTGCCAAATATGGAATTCTTCATAAGCACTTATGGCACCTAGGCACCAAGCTATTAAATTCGACAAAATAGTAATCTCAAGGAAGAAGGTTAAGTTTCAGCAAGAAAAAGAGAAACCGCAAAAGAAAAAATAAAAACATAAATGGGAAGACCTTACCCTGCATACAGTTCAAGCAAAGAGGTGGAAAATTTTGTTCCAGTTGTTTCAGGAATGGCTGGAAATGGGCATGTTTCAATTGCTTTCTCATGCACAGAAGGAAGCAATTCTGCCAGCAGTTGAAGTAAAACATCGACATTCCAACGTTCTCTCTCACCTAAAACATGAAGATATGACTCCACGGATCCTTCAACGCCTGATAGGGGTGGGCAGTGCTGCAATATGATAATAAAGAGAATTTATAGAAAGAAGGCACAGGTAGAAAGAGACCAATAAGAAGGTTAGAAATTAGCATACCTGAACAGAGCTCAATACATGTGAGAGAAGTACCCTTAAAACATGTTCTAATTGGTTTCCCCACTTAACTACTCCAGGAACTAATTGTTTAAGTGTAGTTTCCACCACCGCTCCAGAGGGATCACACACCAATTGGAACATCACCTCCTCAACCTATAAAGAAACAAAATAAAGTATTGGAGAAACTTGTTTTTATACGGACTTGCATCTCTTTCTTTTCTTATGTCATTATTTTATGTGGAAAGGCTCCATTCCCTAGACCATGTGTCATCAACCTGTTCTAGAGCTTACATTGTAGCCATTTCTGTCAAGTCAGAATTCTTCTCCATGAGAGCCTCGAAGCATATTTAGTGAGGCTGACCTTGAAATATTTATCCATATTTGGAAAGAGCGGCAGCAGCATAGCAAGATTACGTGCAGCAGCCTCACGTACAACAGTTGCAGAATCTTCAATTAGTTGTTGGATAATAGATAAAATAAGAGAGTCGCGGATCTCTGGTCGAACAAATTCTGCAAGCTGTCCACATGACTGAGCAACCAGCAACCGACGCTCCTCGTACATGTGATTTATCTGCGATGCATTAAACAAGAAAAATAAGACTCACTTGGGCAAAGATGATGAATGGTACAGGCTCAAACTTACTTGTTCCCAACATTGGGGCAGCAACTCTGTTTCTGTTCTCATCTCTCCCACATTCTTGGCAAGGCTAACGCATGCCTGAAAGGAAGTTTAAAAGGTTCAACATCGTCTCAAAACTGTACAAATTTATCACAACATAAATGCATTTATTCTTACATCCATAATTATTCGTCTTTGTTGCTCATCTGGACGTTTGATAAGATTAAACAATGTGTGGGTCAAAGAATCCCGAGTGCTGCTCTCTGGATGGCGCTCAATTGCACACATGATCAGGGGAAGAAGCTCCTGAAAGTAAATAAAACCTCTTTAGAGTAAGAAACCTTCCATTAAAAGTCTTGCAGAATTATTAATATACACGCGTGGGTGTGTGTGTGTGTGACCGCTCGTGTGTGTGACAGAATGGGTAGCAGAATTCAAAATCAACCTCCCGATGATTGATCAGGACGTAAGGAACAATCTTGGGCAAGGCCTCAGCTAGAATCTGAATGGTCCCCAGACCCTGCCACAGTACAAAAATATTTTAGACATGAGTTTAGTAACTATTCCAATAACTTATGCATGAAAAGGAACAGAAAGCCATGGCAGGAGGTTTTATAGCTTTCAAAATTCTTAAAGTATATGCTATTTCTGATAAAACCCATGTCAAGGCTCTGATGCCTAACAGAGAGTAGAGAACTCACCGTCTTCTCGGAATCTGCTTCAACACTGAGATTGACCGACTTTGGAAGTAGCTTGCTATCTTCTGATGGCAGTTCACCGTTGAGTTTGGAGACACTCTCACTATTCTCTAAGAAACTATTATCATTAGAAGGATTTACTGGTAGCCCTTGTGAACGTTCCTCAGATTTATCTTTGCTATCATCAGGAATTTGAGTAATCAGTGATTGAGAATTTTCGCTATCCGCAACTCTTGGAGATGCTTCAACTGGAGGAGCAATTGCACTTTTATCTTCGTGTATCTCAACAATTTTTTCTGATGCATGCGCAAACTCGTTATCAGAAGATATGGAAACCAAAGAATCTGGAGCATTTGTATTCCTTGATTTTAAGGTCTCTATCTCCATCTGCAGGGATTTAATCTCTTCCCTGTATCTTTCTATGGAATCAGATTGGGGATGATCTGCTTCAGTAGCTGCTAAAAGTCGTCCAGATCGAAACCCTTCAATTTGCATCTTCAGTGCAGTGATTTCAGCTCTGCAATCATTGAGATCCTTTCTTTGAAGCTCCCAGGACTGCTTTAAATTTTGAACCTGAAATGAAAAATTGGCTTTCATCATACTTATGAGTTTCACTTCGGCAGTAGCTAAGGATGCATATCATAAGGCCACTTACCAAGTTTTCTTTGTCTTTAAGGTCCTTCTGATGAGCTTCCAAAGCTTTAGTTAATGCACTTATTTGACAATCAGATAAATCTTTGTTTTTCAGCAAGCATGACTTTTCATGATTCAGCTTCTCATTTTCCTTCTGTAACGACTCTCTTTCTCGAAGCATTGCAATTTTCTCCTGCAGAAGAGAAGGCATGTTTTCTTATGTGCTGAATAGTGCAAGCAAGAAAAATAAGAAAAAGGACAAAGTAAAAAGATAGGAAGAACTGTCAGAGAATAATTCCCCGTGTATTAATTGTCCAAAAATATAGGTAAACTATCAATAATAATGTTCCAAATAAAAGAAATTTCTGAGATTTACTGTCCGAGTAAATTCTGAAATGACGCAAATTGAAGGACATATTTTGGAAATATTTTCTCTCCTGATCATTCGAATAACACACAAGGTCAGCTATATATAAAAAGGCCGAGCTACAGAAGAGGAAACTAACTAGGCTATCTGTCAAATCCCATAATTCATGGGATACCAAGACTAAATCAGCCTAATTCTAGGAATACAGACTGTTACAAGTATTTCCTAAAGTAGCTAACTTTACATGTTTACAATACAAGTCAAAAACACGTTCTCTACACTCCCCCTCAAGCTAGTGAATAGGTGCTCTCCATTCCCAGCTTGGATACTGCACTCTGAAACACAAAGCTACTTAGGCCCTTGGTAAGCACATCTGCAAGTTGGCACGTGAAGACACATAAGGTGTGCAAATCAATCCACTCTCCAGCTTTTCCTTAATGAAGTGTCTATCTATCTCGATGTGTTTAGTTCGATCGTGCTGTACCGGATTGTGCGCTATGCTAGTTGCCGACTTGTTATCACAATAGAGTCTCATTGGACCATCCCACTTAATCTTCAAGTCTTCTAAAATGATCTTTAACCAAAGTAGCTCACACATTCCTCGAGCTATTGCTCGGAATTCTGCCTCTGCACTAGATCGTGCTACCACACTTTGCTTCTTAATTCTCCACGTCACAAGATTCCCACCAAGAAAAGTACAATACCCTAAAGTCGACCTCCTATCCACAATCGACCCGGCATAATCTGCATCCGGATATGCCTCAAGTACTAAACCTCCAGTCCTTTTGAACAAAATACCTTTTCCTGGTGTTCCTTTGAGATACTGTAACACTCGATAAACTGACTGCAAATGGCTCTCTTTCGGGTTGTGCATGAATTGGCTGATCACGCTTACTGCATAAGCTATATCTGGTCGTGTGTGAGATAAGTAAATGAGTCTTCCTACCAGACGCTGGTACATTTCTTTATTTATTGCAGTATCCTCCTCCGCCTCCCCAAGTCTATGGTTAGAATCAATTGAAGTACTCGCCGGTTTGCATGTTGTCTTGCCTGTTTCCTTGAGAAGATCTGTAACATATTTCTATTGGGAGATAAATATACCTTGCCTAGAGTGAGCTACCTCAATCCCAAGAAAATATTTCAGCCTCCCTAACGCCTTGATCTCAAATTCCTTAGCTAAGCATTACCCTAAAACACGTCTCTCTTTCTCATCATCTCCTGTCACTATTATGTCATCGACGTACACTAGAAGAACTGTGACTCCCCCTGAAGGTGAGTGCTTAATGAACAATGTACAATCCCCTTGGCTCTGTCTGTATCCCATGGCTATCATAACTCTCGCAAATCTTCCAAACCATGCTCGTGGAGACTGTTTAAGCCCGTACAAGGCTTTCTTCAACCTACACATTTTATGAGCAGCCAAGTTATTTCCATAGCCTGGTGGAATTTCCATTTAAATTTCCTCCTCTAATTCCCCATACAAAAATGCGTTCTTGACATGGAACTACTGCAAGTCCCAACCATAATTAGCTACTAAAGACAACAAGATTCTGACAGTGTTCATCTTTGCAACCGGAGCAAAGGTCTCCAGATAATCAATCCCATAGGTCTGCAGATAACCCTTGGCCACCAATCTCGCCTTATATCTCTCAATAGATCCATCTGCTCTATATTTCACAATATATAAACCCATTTACACCCCACGGGCTTCTTTCTTGCAGGCAGCTTCACCAACTCCCAAGTTTTGTTTTTTTCCAACACCTCCATTTCTATATTCATAGCTTGTTTCCATCTCTCATTGGATAGAGCCTCGGATAAAGTGGTAGGGATGGCAATGGTGTTAAGGCTAACAAGAAAAGTCCTATAAGATGGTGAAAAATTTTTGAAAGACATGAAATGTGAGAGAAGATATAAAGGTCGTTTTGTGCACTCTCTAGTTCCTTTTCTAACAGCAATGGGAAGGTCTTGGTCACTATTACTCACATCAGGTTCGGTCTCAGTTTGCAATGAAGGTTTAAAACTTGTTACCTCATTTCTAGGATTCGGATTAGACTCTTGGGCTTGCACAGATTCAGGAACGACTATCTTCTTCCTTGAAAACACTTTACCAAATCTCACATCCTCGAGAGAAGAACTTGGCTTTTCGGGAGGCTTTTATGGCATGGATGAACATGGTAAAGAAGGACATGGACTCGAAGGAACAAGAGAAAGACACGGGCACTGGAGAAGGACATGGACTATTGGAAATAGAAGGTCGCCAGACCGATTGAGAAGGACACGAGACTGGTTGAGAACTCGAACACGAAGGGAGTGTGGAATTCGGACTCGAAGAAGGAAGTGAGGATGAACATGGCAGATCAGGAAGAGAAAGATCCTGATCCTTAAAACACCTTTAAACAATGAGGGGAACACAAGAAAACCTAGCTACAGAAGAGGAAACTAACTAGGCTATCTGTCAAATCCCATAATTCATGGGATACCAAAACTAAAACAGCCTGATTCTAGGAATACAAACTGTTACAAGTATTTCCTAAAATAGCTAACTTTACACGTTTACATACAAGTCAAAAACACGTTTTCTACATGAAACAAACTAAAATGTAGATTCAAAATTCCTAAGGCTGCATATTTGAAGTTATTTAACCAAGTAAACAAATAACGATGAACTTCACCTAGTTTATGATAGCTTTTAGAACACATAATTTCCGTATTTTAGGAACGTAATGTGTAACATGGACACAAACATGAGGTCACAATGATCAAATTTAAATGAAACATATATGCATACCAGAACTCAAAGGTCAAAACCGGTATACCTATGTTGAATTAAACAAAATCTACATAATGACTCTATACAGCATGTTATGGATAAAAAGTCTTAGGAGTAAATCAAAATAGAATGACATAAATTAGCATCCAATTGAAGTCAAGTTCACGCAATTCAATCATTCTAAAGGATTAAAACTCCATTTTGCAAAGACAATAGACAGATACACAAAGGTTGGATAAGACATGACAAGACGAAGATGCCGGACGATCAAGTGATATCAATTTTTAATTGAATGGTTTGGCACCTTCTAAAACATTAAGGAACAGATTTCCTATGTCATGTATTTCAGGATTTACCTCAGCAGCTTCTGACGTGGATGCAAGATATTGATAATAATAATGGCGCAAGGCATCTGGTACACATGCAGGTGTGTTCTTCCAAACATCTAAGTTTTGACCTGATACCTGCAATGAAAGCAGTGACAAGTTTTGGTATTTAAACAAGTCAAAGATCACCAGTTTTTTAGCTGCAAATATATGTATGCATGTGTCTGCTTGATTGTGTTACTACTAAACCCTGCATCATGCTTTCTCCACTTATTACTTGTTTTCTTCATCAGTCAATGTGATTTCTATAGTTGGCAGAAAATCATTGCACAGCCACCGAACAATGTTTTATTGTTTTTTATACTTCTTCAATCACATTTTCCATTGACATCATTTGGTAACCAATCATACCGACCTCTCCATTTGGCACTATAATGGCGGAAAGACAAATATAAGACAAATAAAAGAAAATTATATAATCTTTATTGGCAAAAACAAAGTGTTCCTCACCATAGGCACGTAACCAAAAATCTAGGAGAGGGTAAACATTCTTGATGTTTCATACCTCCTCATAAAATGTCATTGCAGTTAGCCTGTAACCTGCTATAAGCAAATATTCTTTCACAGCACAGTTAAGATCCTGACGTTCATTCTCCTTTAACGGGCCTAAATCAGAAAAGGGAGTATCTCTCTTCTGCCGCAGACGTTCTGGACCATGATTTATGGAGACATCTATATTTTCTCCTGAATGCAGCAAAAATGAAAGAAATTTACAAGAGATATGCACGAGTAATTCATACACATTACAAAGTACAACGTGCCACTATTTAGGTGCATGACAAAACAGTTTTCAGTTTAATTAGAATTCACTATCGTCTTAGAAACTGGTGCACTCTATGAGGTTTTTTACCTATGAAACTGGATTCCAGTATAACAACAAAGACAAACAGGGCAACATTCATAACCTTCTAAAAATTGCTGTTTCCCAATCATTTCCCTAATGAACTTACTATAGATACACCTAAACATATATATGTTGATGACTATTTGCTCCCTTATAAACTATAATGATGGCTCAAATCAAGATGACCACCATGACTTTGTTGGAAATTATGCAACTGACGATATGACGTCATATTACATCGAACACTGCTGGCGGGTAGAACAAAAAAGAAAAGGAATTCCCTTAACACCCTCCAAGATTTGGTAGCTCACCTCTTGAGTCACTGATGGGGGATTCATTTTTCTTCTGTAACTCGGTTCTAAGTTTCGAAAGGTCTTCTTGAGTTAAGCGGAGCTCATACTCACTGAGTGCTAATTTTTCCTCTAGTGCTTCTTTCTCCTCGAGCAAATTCTGAGGGTCAGCAACTGCTTGACAAGAAGGGAACAAAATGATGAGTACTTGACATAAGAATGCAGTTCTTATTTCATATAGAATCTTAGAAAAAACTCAACAAGCATTTAGAGGCATGGAATCAAACTCCAACTATTAAAATATCAATAAAATATCGAAAGAGAAAGCTCGACTAGATAGAAAACAACACCACTATTACCTTAGATTCCAAACATAATTGCGGAACGCAAACCATATCAGATATTACAGTTCCATATCAAGCATAAAAAGCTCTACTTACAATGGTTCCATATTCACCAGTATAATGATGCTTTTCAGATATTGGCATAATATTATATAAGCAATTCAATTCTGATAAAGTTAGTACCTATAATTGACAAGCTTATGATTAATTTCACTTCCATTTTCCTAAAAGACAAAGCAAAGATCGCCAGGTTCTTCAGAAGACAAAACTTTGATTCCTAAATTATTCATAACCAAATCGAAGAAAATGAATGTGGAAAATGTAGAAACAGAAATACACAGACATAGGAGAGAGAGAAGTTGAGACCTCGGAGAAAGTTGAAGCGAGAGATCTGATCGGGAGGGAATTTGGAGGGATTAGAGAAGAACTCCTTGAGGCGAATGGCCTGATCGTCTCGGCCATCGTCGAGGAGCTCGTGGAGAAGCTCGAAGGCCGTCAACAGGTAGTTCTCCTCCAAAAGGAAATTCACCACGCAATTGCACAGCGACGACCTCTCCACGTCCATCGCCACCGTCTTCCAATCCGAAACAAAACCTAATTCCGATCTCTCCACGACGCCATAGATGAGGAAGATGAAAGCTCTGTTGTGTTGGATCTCATCTGAGTCACCGAATGAATATGGCAGAAATAGCGTACAGAGACGGTGGGAGTTCTACTGCAGCGCACGTATTTGATTACCGTGATCTCTTGCGTCCACAGCCGTTGATCTAAAGGACTATTCTTGCCAGGTGACTAACAATTGACTTTCCCGGGGTCCCACTTCCACGCGCGCCCCCATGCATTTAATTTAGCGCCACTTGTGTAGCACGGCAATCGAAGTCAATGTTGACCTTTCTACCAGTCTTTATCTTTTTTTTTTTCCCTCTCTCATTTTTTTTTTTTGGGAAAAGTATTTTAGTCTGGAGGAGTACTCCGGTACCACTGTCTAAATCCGGTCGCACCATACGACAGTGTTTAGGCTACTGAGGGTTTTATTTATTTATTTTTATTATTATTATTTTTTTTTTTTTGGGGGAGGGAAAGAGAGCAAATTTTAAAACTTGACGTGTCCTTTCATCTTTAGCTACGACAGAATTAAATTTTTCATTGACTCCTTGCTAACACTCTGGTTTTTTCAAAAAAAATAAAAAATAAAAAAAATACAAATATGTTACATGGCTTTCATTTTCAGTGTCGACTTTTCCTAAATTCATCATCAATGATTCTTGCCGGTATGTGCCAGTTGTCTAGCGTGCTCAATGTCGCTGCTAAAAATAGATTTTATTTTTTTAAAGTATCCTTTTTGTTAATTTGTTTGATCTTATAGTTATTTTAGTTAGATTAATAAAAATTATTTAATAATTAGTTTTTATAATTATTTTATAACATTGGCAGCTGAATTGGCTGGTCTTCCAAACGGCTAAAAGAAAGCTTAGTATAGCAATTGAATTGACCTTTTGTACTGAGATTTTTAATTAATAAAAATATTCAAGCAAAATAAAAACATTTGAAAGACATTAAAGATTTTTTTGGTTGAATTAAAGACATAAAAGTTACACATAAAAAAGTCAAATAGCAAAATAAAAACATAATAACACGTTAGTCTCAGTAAATCTAATAAAACATGTACATAATAACAGAGACCAGAAGGATTATACTCAAAGCAGGATGAGCCTACCATGTAATAAAGCTTAAGCATGTGTTTGGACTTAAGGTCCAATTCGATCCAAATCTTAAAAATTAAAAAAAAAAAAAATTTCTGAAAAGTCAATCTCAGTTTTACTAATTACAGTTTTTGTAATTCAAATTTTAAAAATCCGTAATTTTACATATGCAAGTCTAAATAAAATGATTTTTTTTAATTACATAGAATTTCGGAACGGACGAAATAAGCTCCATAATGATTTTTTTTTAATCACATTTCAACTTTTTATATATTTTTTAGTTTAAACAGTTCACGCACATTCAATTCAACTCAATTCCAACATAAAAAATTTAATTTCAACCCGTACACCAAAAGCATGCTAAGTTCATCTGAGCTATTACAAGAGTCAATAGCATGTTGGTGGCGTATGTACTGGCAATCCACTCCTGGAGATCAAGTGGAATATGTCATAGACGGCTAGCCAGACAAGGATCCAGAAGAACTGGAAGCTCAGGGAGTGTGGGGACCACTCATTTCCAATGGCTTCGATGAGATCCAAGGATGGTCTCCAAAAATCCCTAGTTCACTTACTCCGTTCGAATACGAGTTGGAAACAGACTGTGATTGCTGAGTTTATCTCTCTTCGACCATCCTAACCTACACCATTTTAACTTGTACTGAAAAAACAGATTGATGTGTAAATTTGTTTTAAAAAAATTAATTATAATATTGAATAAGGAGATGAAAACATAACCCTTACATTTGTTGTTTCTGCAGCCTCGTTTACCCGAGTTTGTTTGCCTTCTATGTTGTGAATGTGGAGGTCTTGCCAATTATCTGTAAACGACATTAGTTATTGTGTCTCTACTTTAAACTGTAAAATTGAAACGGTAAGAAGATAAGTCTAATTTTTGACATGTTGCTCAGAGGATTGAACAATCAGTCTTAAGCTATGATAATGCCATCTTTAAAAGTCAAAATATCTCTGATATATGTCTGTCCAGTTGACTTAACAACGTTGTTCATAAAGATGGAATTTTGATGATGTCCACATCTCATTAACCTATACTTTTAATTTTGGTGCCAAAAATTGTGCCAAAATGGATCAGACTCACAAAAGGGATATAGAGAAATGTCGTCTCTAATTTTATTTTATTTTATCACGATAACTCATCGTCGTTATTATTTGTACGTAACAATAATAATGGACATATATGAAAGGCTCAATAACGATGACATGTCATTGCTATATGTTGTTTGTCAAGTTTTTGCATTGCTATAACTGTCTTGGCTCAAAACTTTGCTTCCTGTAGTGCTTGTAGATTAAACACTTTTGAAATCACGATATCTTTAATTTTTTCAGCTGACTTCCCTTAAAACTTGAAAAAGAGAATTTTTGGAAGAATATTCCTTAAGCCGTATTTACTTTCTTTTTTACGGTCTCAAACTTTTTTAAGTTATTATTATTATTATTTTTTTGGTGGCTGATGTTGACCTAATTCTTATGTAAAGCTGACGATGATGTTTATGCTTAATGGCCGTTCTATAATTTATAGTTATTAGTTATTTCTGGTGCTGATTCCTTAGCGTCCAAAAATAAAAATAAATATAAATATAAAAAAGGTACATATATAAAATACGACCATTCATCTAAAACTTGGTTGAGTGGTGGTTTGGCAGCTAGAATCGTGGCAGATCTTCAGCCTTCGATTTCTGTCACAGACATCATAATTACCTCCGAACAAAAAAATACATGCAACTTTTCACAACTGCCAAAAACATGTCTTTTTTTTTTTTTTGGGTCTCATTTTCGTTCGTTTTTCTTCGCAAAAACGTTAAATTCTCTATTGTTTATATCTATTAACTGATTCTGTTACAAATTTAGCATGCTAATGTTCTTTACCAGAGAAAGAGATAAATAATATATCTATAAAAGCTAAACACTTTTTTTTAATGAATAAAGACGCTTTTTTTATTAAAAATATATAAACTATTTATTAATAAAAAAAACTTATTTCTAGTTTCTCGCATTCTCGCAGCTTGGTAAAAATTCTAGTTTTTTACCTAGCTGCAAGTAATTCATGATTAAACAAGATCAGACAAAGAAGTGTTACTTCAGAAAGAAAAAACAAAACGTAATCACATAAATGTGTGAAAAAACAAAAGGAAACGAAACAAAAACTAGAACCTAAATGAATTAAACACATCGATACAAAACATGTACAGCAAATGAAACAATTATACTTTAATCCACCAAAAATCATGTTTCCCTGTAAACAGATATATATGCATATTATATTACTGTAAAGGTATGATGTGAATTTGTTGGGATTGAAAATTTTGTAACAGGACCTTTCGGAAGCCAACTTTAGTGGGGTCCAATCCAAGAAGAATTTGAAAAATAATATTTAAATGTTGTAACAAAAAAAAAGGCAATTATAAATATTGTAAGAAAAGGCATTTTCAAAAAAAAAAAAAAAGGCAATATATATATATATATATATAATATCAAATGGCTGGCGATTTTCCCTATATCAGCCAATCATCACCTTTCAGGACGTACTCACCCTTTACCGTTTTATCTTAAATTCCCTTTTGGGATGCCTTATACTCGAACCAAACCTGTCAAACTTACCTAAATCTCAAGCTTTGATAAAAAAGAAGAAAAACTTGCTTCTCATGTTCTTTATCTCATAGCTCAGTTCTCTTGGGCAGACATTTTTGAGTATGTTCTCTCTCTCTCTCTCTCTCTCTCCCTCTATCTAATCTCATTTCTCCATGGAATTTGGGAAGAAAAGGAATTAAAAAAACTAAAAAAAAAAAAAAACTGTCTTTTGCATGTTATTTTCGTTTTTTTTTTTGGTAAAAACAAGCCAGATTCCAATCTGGGATTTTGAAAAAGTTGTGAACTTAAGGAGACATGAGCAAAAGTTTGTGCTTTTTTAACTAATTTGAGTGTGTTTTAACAACAGGTCAGTATGAATAGAGGAGAGTTTGATGAGAGGAGAAGAACTGGGTCTGTTAAAGCAGCCATTAGACTGTTTGGTGGTGATGGTAATCTTGAAGGCACTCCTTCATGGAAGAAATCACAAATTGATGTTTCCGAGGTTTGATTTCGAAAACTGTACTTTTGTTTCACCTGTACTGTGGATTTTTTCTGATAATTTTTTATGTTTTCGGTTTGGTTTTTTTTTTTTTTTTTAAAAATTCATTAGAAATCACGTTCAAAAACTATAGAACTACACATGGCAAGGAGGGATATAGATAGATACAAAGAGAGAAGAGCGGAAGCCGACGCTTTAAAGTTGCAGGCTGAATCTGAGCTCGTTAATGCGAAAAGGACGGCGAGAGATCTCTCTTCATGGCTCAATGAATCTGACTCGAAAACTATGGAGCGGAAGCGCGAGATTGAAACTTTGAAGAAATCGACGAGGAAGGAAAGAAGAAAATTGACCTTTGGGAAAATGGAGAGTCACAAATATTTAGAAGTTAAGAGGGAATTGGAAGATGTGAAACAGGAATTACGCATGCTTAAACTTGATATGGCTGCTGTTTTGGAAGAGAAATCGCGGGCAGAGAAGCAGATTGAGGCCTCGAGAACGAAAATCATGTCGCGTTCGAGATCTTTGGAGGTGGTCAAGAAGGAGATTGAGGAGGCGAATGAGGAGCAAGTGCTGGTAGAGTTGGCCGGGATTGAGGCGTTGAAAGAGTATGGACAGATTGAAGCTGAGAGACGAAAGGAGGCCAGTCGATATGCAAATGCGATTGAACAAACGAGGGGGAAAATTAACAACATTGCTGATGAGATTGAGCGTTCCAAAGAGCTTGAATCCAAGTTGGCTATCACTATGGCTGACATCGATGAGCTACAAAACGAATTGCGGTCGGTTAAGGAAATGGAAAGGAAGGTTCGGAGAAACGACAGCTTGAGTCGTTCAAAATCAAGTTTCCGAAGAGGAGAGGAATTGGTCTCTTCACATTCTTTGCAATCGGTCACTGAAGAATTAGAGGCAGCAAAGAAAGAACTAGCTTTAGTGAAAGAGGAAGGCTTTCAGTATATGGCCTCAATGGATATTATAAGAAATGAGCTGAAACATGTCAAGAAGGAGACGGCTCGATTGGAGGAAACCGACAAGAAAGAGGATTTAGCAGTACAAAATCTCAATTCGAAGCTTCTTAGAGCGAAAGCCAAGCTGGAAGCAGTATCTGCAGCCGAGGAAAAGGCTAAATCAATTGTGTCGAATCTATCTCTCACGCTTGAACAGCTCAAGACCGAAGCCGAGGCTGCAAGGAAAGAAAAGGTGATCGTCGTTCAAGAGGCTGCAACCGTCAAGGCAGAAATTCGAAGAACCGAGTCAGAAATAGACTCAACTGAGGAAAGATTACAAGCTGCAATGCAAGAGCTCGAAGCCGCCAAGTCATCAGAAGCTTTGGCTCTTGAAAATCTAAGATCTCGGATTGAGAACACCATAGGAGCTAGAACTTCTGTGCTGCAGCATAGTTCCACGATTACCATCTCGAAGTTTGAATACAAGTACTTGACAGGACGCGCTGTTGGAGCTGAAGAGCTTGCTGATAAAAAGGTTGCGGCCGCTCAAGCATGGACTGAAGCTATTAAGGCGAACGAGAAGGAAATCTTGATGAAGATAGACTTTGCTCAGAGAGAGATCAAAGAGATGAGGTTGGAGGAAGAGAAAGAGTCCTATAGAATGGAGAGATCATTTTCGGCAAAGAGGACAGTTGAGAGAGAGTTGCAAAGCTGGAGAACAAAACCGGAAAAGAACGCGACGCCAGAGAACTTGCAACTCTCAATGCATAAAAGGTCCATGAGAAGCAATGGCAACGAAAACTTAACTCCGTCTAGGCGACCCAAGTTCCGAAAGTCTGTCTCACCCGCAGGACGGAATACTGCTTTCTCCGTTAAGAAGAGAACACGGGTAATGCCTAATTTCGCCAAGTTCTTCAAGGGTAAGACAGAAAAGAGTTTTTGAGCTGGTGTAAATCTTCAACATTTGCTCTCCTTGGCCAAGTTAAATAAACCAAACCTTGAAGATTTTCATTCTTGGGAGCTGAAATAAATACAGATTAATTAGAAAATGTGAGGCTTCAAATCAGAAACACAAGCTGTGAGGCCAGTCAGACATTAATGTAAATAATTTTGTGCTGAATATTTTCAAGGCATTCAATGAAGAAATCTCCTCTGGCTGTGCTTAATTGATTAAAAAGGTCTTACTGCTTGTGACTTGTGATATGATCTTCTTTAAAGAAACTCTGATAGTGCAACTTCATTTGTGTGCATGCATGTGTGTGGTTTAATAAAGATTTTTTTTTTTTTTTTTGTACATGTTATGTATCAGGCTTATACAAACTTTAGTACTTTTCTCGGAATCTGTGAAAATGAAAATGTTCAATGATGAAAAGGATAATCTTAAAAAATAGTCCATTTTCATTTTAATAAAATGGATAAACCTATAAAACAAACAGCCCAACTCAGAATAATATAAATAAAAGTTGAAAAAGGAACAACTTTACGATTTCATGGTAAGCAAAAGAAGCACAAAAGAATAAAAGAATAGAAGATATGTGCATATATGATTAGGATTTGACTTCTTAAAGAAGATTATCAGAAGATGTATATAAAGATTTATATGTCCCCGACAAAGTGAAACGTGCACGAGAGAGAAAAAGTATAAAAGAAGGCTGTCTCCCTTGGTTACCAAGAAGTTCTCCAATATGGCCAATAAAGTACACACTAAACTTTACTGTAATTATGGTGCCCCCAACGATTTAAATCAGTTAAACTAGATGATACCGTTCAACGATTTTTCAGGTGTTTGATAATAATAAAAACATATCCGAAACGTAACAACTCAAATTTTAACGGCCCTGGATCATCCAACCGCGGTGAATTCCAAGTATGCACGGTAAAGTAGCCGAAACGAAGCAGACATGGAAAATTGGAAACTGATTAATACCGTTTAAATTGGTGTGGCCAATGCTTCATTAGACTAGTCCAAAAGTCTTGTTTGTTGCTCGCTTCAACAATTTTTATAGACTTCTGGAATTTCTTTTTCTTCCTTATTTTTGAATTTTCGTATGCAACAATTTAACTCACAATCATCACCACAATAATTTATTTATTTATTTTTATTTGAAATTGGAGATGGGGGATTCAAACTCTGCATCTTAAAGTGGAGTCAGGTGTGGAATTATCGCTAGACTATACATGTAACCATCTAATCCATTTACTTTGACGTAGTATAGGTTAAGTTGATGAGTATGGACATTTTATTTTGAGTTTAATTCAAGTTTGATTGTTATTATGTACTATAATGTTACAATTTAACAAATGATTGAAGACTTGAAGTTAATAGTGTTGTAATTTAATTAAACTATTTCATGTTTAAACATTATATTTTTATATTTTTGTCCCTAGATTTTTCGGATTGAATCTGTGAATCCAATTTATGTAAATTGAGGTTTATGGATTGAATTGGAAGCTTCACGGATTGATTATGGATTGAGAAAATCCCAATCCGAATGTTATAGATTGGTTTACGGATTGAGGCCTAATCCGTGTAAACCAATCCGTGAACACCCCTAGTTTAAATTATAGAGCACGTATAGAAACTCGGGGTGTTCAACTAAATCAAACCACTTACTTTCAAACCAAACCAAACATATATTGGTTTGAAGATTTTCAAACTAAACCAAAATATTTAAGGAATCAAAACCCCTAGTTTAATTGGTTTGGTTTGGTTTTTTAATTAGTTTGAACTAATATTTATCAATTTTTTCTTAGTCACAAGTAAAATAGGATCAAAATATTATTATGATAAATATTTATGTATTTCTAAATCATATATATTAATGACTCAAAATCAAGGAACCAAATCAAAATAAATTCCCATAATTAAAAGTAAAGCATTCTCAATGAAACTACAAAAAATACATAAATTAGTTATAAATAGTCTTTTAAAACACATATAATACATTTTGATAACAAATATAAACAAATTACAATTTAATAAACTAACCAATTACATATTTTTGCACATACATAAATAATTTAAAAAAGATACATATATAATTTTAATTAGAAATCGGTTTGGTTTAGTTTGGATTTTTTTAGGAATAAAATCATAAACCAAACCAATTTAATTGATTTTTTAAAAATTCAAACCAAACCAAACCAATTACTGTATGGTTTGGTTTTATTTGAATTCTTAAAAAAATAATTAAATTGGTTTAGTTTATGGTTGATTTTGCATTAATTTGATTTGGTTTAGTTTTATCAGTTTAATTGGTTTAATAGGTTTGATGAACACCTTAATAAAAACCCATCTAGTACGTGCATTCTCAGCAAGTCTAAGTTCTAGAATTACACATTTGCATGATTGTTTGTTGGACCACACTAAACACAACATACTAGTCAACCGTAGTTAGAAAATTTCCTTTTGCTGTTTCACCGCTAATCAATACCAGACATCGCCTCCAATCGCGCTATAATTAATTTTTCTACAAGTAGGACCACTTTCATGTCATACACCCTTTATTACTGTTTCTCCAATGTGTAAACCAGACTGCTCACAAAATCATGAAAAAAAGGGAAACTATATTGGATTAGATCAAAAACATGCTCACTAATTACTATACAACAAAAAAAAGGCAAATATTGATACGTATTTTCACTTTTCTTCTGCAAAAATTTCATGTCAAATCCTGCAACAAAAAAGAAAACTTGATCTGTGAGTATCTTTTTGTTTGTCTTTGTTTTCTGTTCAATTATTTAGTACTGTTGAATCTTGTTTTGCGCTTGTTTCTGTTTTTGTGTGTGTTAAATTCTGTACCTTTTTATAGGATGGATTTTTCAGTACTTTGCTTCGTTTTGCTTCTCTGGAACTGGCCTGCTTTTGTGGCCTCTTTGAATGAAGAAGGGCAGGCGTTACTTTCTTTCAAAGCGTCGTTGAAAGAGTTCCCCGAAAGCTTTTTTAGGAGCTGGAACTCGTCTGACGAAACTCCGTGTTCTTGGCTTGGAGTGACATGCAAGGCACAGAGAGTTATCTATCTCAGCATTCCAAACAGGAGACTTTCCGGGACTCTGCCCTCTGATCTTGGAAAGCTCACCGCGATTCGCCATTTGAATCTCCGAGACAACAAGCTCTTTGGAAGCTTGCCATCCGATTTCTTCAAAGCAACAGAGCTAAGAAGCTTGATCCTCTCAGGGAATTCCTTATCTGGACCTCTTCCACCTCAGATAGGGAATCTCAATCGTCTTTTACACTTGGATCTTTCTCACAATTCATTCAATGATTCCATACCTTCATCTCTAGTTCAGTGTAAGAGACTTAAAACGCTTAGCCTCAACGAAAACTCCTTCTCTGGTCCTCTTCCAACTGGTTTAGGAACTAATTTGGCTACACTCGAAAAACTCAATCTTTCCTCCAACAGACTGACTGGTCCAATCCCTGGGGACTTTGGCAGCTTGGTAAATTTAAAAGCAGCTCTCGATATGTCTCATAACTCGTTTACGGGTCACATTCCAGAAAGTCTAGGAAAAATTCCTCAGAGAGTTTACATTAATCTAAGCTACAACAATCTCAGAGGACCAATCCCCCAAGTAAGTACTCTTCTTAATGCAGGACCAACAGCTTTTCTTGGCAACCCTTTTCTTTGTGGACCGCCATTGAAACTTCCGTGCCCTCCAGACGCCGGCGACATGAATTCTCTGTCCTTGATTCATCCCCCATCTCGATATCCAGGTGGAAACTCTGCAAAGGATAGAAAGCATGGTCATTTCGTGTTTATTATTATTTTAGTTACAGGTATCATTCTGGGAATCTGCTTCTTTGGGGGGTTGGTTTCCTACTTGTACAAGAAAGTTTACGCTTCTAAAGGAGGTAAAATGATCGGCGGGTGTAACTTCGAAGAGAGATCATTAGTGAGGGCAGACATGTTCTGCTTTGCAAAAGCAAGCTTGGAGACTCTATCGCAAAACATGGAGCAGTACAACTTTGTGAGGTTGGACCAGCAGATTGATTTCACTCTGGACCAACTTCTAACAGCATCAGCTTTCCTGCTCGGGAAGAGCGGACTCGGCATCGTCTACAAAGTCGTTCTTGAAAACGGGCTGACCTTGGCGGTGAGAAGATTGGGAGAAGGAGGTACCCAAAGGTTTAAGGACTATCAAACGGAAGTGGAAGCCATTGGAAAGATCAAGCATCCGAATATTGTTGCTCTCAGAGCTTATTGTTGGTCTGTTGAAGAGAAGCTTCTCATTTATGATTATGAACCTAATGGTGACCTTGCCACTGCACTTCATGGTAACTTTTTAAGTTCCTTATTGTTTGATTTTCGCCTTTTTTTTCGTTTTATTGCACTGATCTTCATGTTGCAAAATTTGATGACTAGGGAAAGCTGGGATGGCATTCTTCACACCACTTTCTTGGCCTGTTCGTCTGAGAATCATCAAAGGAATAGCGAAAGGCTTGACTCATCTCCACGAAGAGAGTCCCAGAAAATACGTTCACGGGAACTTAAAGCCTAGCAACATACTACTTGGACACAACTTGGAACCGAAAATCTCCGACTTGGGACTGTGCCGCCTTGCCAACACGTCTGGAGAATCCCCAATGTTCCAATTTGAACAATTCACATCCGAAACACCACCTCATAATCGTCTCCCGTACGAACTCGCAACGATGGCAATAAGTTCACCCACGGTGGCACACGGATCTCATTACAAAGCCCCCGAAGCCTCAAGAGCCAGAAAACCATCGCAGAAATGGGATGTCTACTCATTTGGAGTGATCATGCTGGAGATGGTTTCTGGAAAGTTTCCGGTGATACAAGTCGGCTCCGCGGAGATGAATATAGTGAGATGGTTCCATCTCAGCATTGAAGAAAGCAAAAGTCTCGTGGATGTTTTGGACCCTTACCTAGCTAATGATTTGGACATGCAAGACGAAATAATCGCGGTGCTGAAAGTCGCTCATGCTTGCGTCGATAAAAGCCCTGAAAAGAGACCTTCAATGAGGCATGTTTGTGATATTTTCGCAAGACTGGCCTAATCTTCTTATTGGCTGCGCAAATAAGGTGAAAAATGCTTCCAGGCACATTGGAATGTATTTTAGCTGCTGAAAGAGTTGGCATCTACTGATTTGTAGTTGCATCACAAGTTCAGCTACTTTTAAGTTGTTTGTACCTAGGGCTTTTTTCAGTTACTGTTCTATATATATAATATAACCTTTTTTTTTTTTTTTCTGGATGTTGTTTGGATGAGTGCCAAGCTACAAAATACCAGTCTATTTATTCTCTTCAGGGCAATAAACTAGTTTTTTTTTCCTCCTCTTTGAGCTTCAAATCTACAGATATTGTTATTTGTTGTCATTATGCTTGTCCGCTGCAGTTGCTCACCTTACTTGGAAGCAAATCATTGAAAGTCTACGCAGGCAATATGAAACATATATATACATGTATATATAAGTTTAGGGTCCGTTTGGTGAATGAGTTGAGTTTGAGTTGAGATGAAATTTTTAAGTTTGAGTTGACTTTTTAAAAAGTAATTATAAATTTTGTTGACCGTTCAGAAAAAGACAAAATTTGAGATGAAAAAGTACAGTTTAGTTGGAGTTAAACTTTGTTACCAAACAAAGCATTAGTGCATGTAGTCACAAAAGCAAAGAAAAGCAAAAGATGTTGGCACCGACCAAAAGAAAACACCCTCAAGAAGACATATTGTCTAGGAACTATACTTTTGGTCATTTTCCCAAGTGTACTGAATAAATAAATAGGATAGCTGATAAAAATGAGCAACATGTCCACTAAATGACGGAATAAATATAATTTTCTTCGAGCAACCAAGCCTACAAAGTTTCTCTTTGTAAGAACGAGGAAAACTTCGTTAAACAAATGATGAATCTTCACAGGAGGAAAACCACCAATGACAGAAGGGCCTCTTGTTTTTCATCGGTTTTCTACGGTTTTTCTACCATCATTGGCATAAATCTATGGACGAAGTCATGGTACATCTGGCCTAGAAGCAAGGCTCTCTCTAGATTAAGGGAAAAAAGGGTGCGGAGGCTGTACCCTAGGGTGTGTCATATTTGACATCACTATATGATTTCACTAGTCTCCCTTTGCAGTAACTCTTGCTAATAAGTTTAAGAGTCCTCCATCAATGATCCTAATAACTCGATCAAAACTTCGTAAACCTTCAACGATGATTTTCAAAAAGCACGGTTGCTTCTCTATCATCGTGGTCATTCTATCAACTCATCAAGAAAACGTAACTGAGTTAAGCCAAAATGAGACAAGCTGAAACCTTTTAGACCAAAGGATTTTATGTGAAAACAAGTCATGCTACAAAAAATTCTAATCTTTCTCCATATAGAATGAGGCAATGCTAATTAGTACAAAGAGTTTCACCTGTTATAGAAGCAAGAGCAAGACAGATGTTATGTTATAAGGAGGCAGCAAAAAACAAGAACAGAAACAGGATTCATACACAAAACCATGGCAGATATAGCATGATTGTCAATAATCTTATCAGATAAATAACCTTTTGCACAAACTATAGCAGCTTAAATAATCAGCAAATTCATTTAGAGCATGAAAGATATAGGACCCTCTTCCAGTAAAATCCCTTTTTCTAAAGGATAGAAATTAACCTAACAGAGGAGTCAAATCCACTCATTTATGCGGTAAAAGAGGGGAAAAAAATGTGTGCCTTCTCAATCATCTCGTTATCCTACTTATCAATAGTTCGATACAAATACTTTGAGACGGGGGGAAAAACAAGACACTTACATAATATTATCTTTTACATTATTGTGGTCTGATTTCTGCTCTATATCCATACTAATAAACAATCCTCCAAAAAAAGGAACAAAAAGATGAAAAAGAGTGAGACGAAGAAACGAATTGTTTATGCCTGAGACAAACAGACAACATGTATTGTTACCCAAACAAGGAACCAAAGAAGGGTAAGAAAATACCATAACACTCTACCAAAACTTTTCCTTCTTAGAAGTCAGGAAGAAAATCATTGCGGCTGCGATGTTCTGATTTGTTGCTTGAGACTGTCCGTATGCAACTGATCCAAAGCCTCAAATAACAGCACTGATGTTTTTTTGTTCATGGTTTCGTACTGTGACGGGCAAGAGGGAGGTGGAGGCTGAGATTTGTATATCTGAACATGTGCAGGGTCATCATCTAGCTCGTTACTAGGTTTGGAAGAGTCTCTTGAAGGGATAGCAACAGACTGTGGCTGGTGCTGCGGTTCAAGAATACCCAATGGTTGTTGCTGACTTTCATTATGTGGTACAGGAAGTAGTGGTGCCGCTGCTACAAGTGGTATTTCAGAATGGCCTTTGTTGTAAACATGTGAGGTTAAATTGGGTGACACATCAGTTTGTGCGGGCTCATTCTGAACAACTTGTGGAAAAGGGATGTAGGCAGGATTCACTTGCACCGGGGTTTGATTCGAAGTCATAGCTGGATTTTCGGTATAACCAGGATACCCAGGGAAACTGTAGGCTTGTGTCGGTGCAACGGGCATTAAGTATACGGGAGGCAGCTGAATGGACTGATACTGGAAATGCATCACCTGCTGCTGAGGCATCTGTGTGTGATATAATGGATAGAACGATGAAATTCGAACTCGGCCCAGAGTATTCTGGGGTATGTAAGGCGAATCCAGTTGAACATATTGCACTTTCTGTTGCTGCATCTGATCCAACGGATTCGGGGAAGCCATAACCATATTATGCACCTGGATCCCCGAGGAAACATCAGATCCGTTAATATCCAATTCACCAAGGTTGGAACAAATCCAATCCGTTGAAGCTGCAAAACTCGCATTAGCAGAGTCTTGATAAGCTCCAGTTTGCGGGCAACAAGTGGCAGTTGAAAAACCACTTTCGCTGTTATATCAAACGCGAAACACCATAATCAGGTCCTCTGCAAATCATTATGTAACTGCTCCAAACAAAATGCATTGTAAAGCTGTAATGCCAGTTTGTTGAGGAAACTACAATTCTCAAGGAATAAGAGAACCTAAAAGAAATTGATTCTTAACGTGAATGTCAATTGTCAAATTCCCTTTTTGCAACTAAAACAAAATATGACAAAAAGACGAGATTCCAACGTCCAAATTTCATTTACTGTCATTTTTCTTCTCCTTATAAAATAAACAAAAATTGTCAACAAAGATATTGAGGAATAAAGATGTCTATATTGACATGTATACGAAAACCAATGAAAATTACTATTACACATTGCAAAACCATAAAAACAATAATAATGAATTACTAATAAAGATTTTTAATCCATGTGAAATATATATATATATATATGTATAGATATATATGTTTCGGATTTGTTTCCTAGTGACTTGATATCAAAGATATCAATTTTTCGGTGGCTTTATAATATGATCCCTCGAACATCACGAAAGAGCAAATAAAAACGGTAAAAATCAAAGAAAATGTCAGCTGAAAACGCATTGTCAGAGTACCTTGCGATGGCGTCGGAAGAAGTAAATTTGGCCTTGCTATCCTGCACTCCACTCGTACCTTCCTCGACACTCGACTTGATCGGAGCCAAATTAGTCAACGAAGCAGAAGATGACGTCGACCCAAACGACGAGTTAGTCTCCAGCACCATGGACTCCGCCATAGAAGTAGAACCAATCCCATTCCCGATCAAGTCCTCGCTCTGAGCCCCCTCGCCTTCAAACCCTAGCAGGAAATTCCTCCCCTTCTGCATAATCTTGGCGCTCTTCAATGCGTCGACGAACCATGCCTCGGTCTTCGGATGCTGAATCACCGACTGAGCGCTCTTCGCCTCGGCGGCCTTCGCCGGGAACACAAACAGCCTGATTCGCGACGACGACGAGGAGGAGAGGCGGTTAAGCTCGTCGAGCATGATGAGGAGGTCGTCGTCGGTGAGGAGGGAGATGAGGGAGTCGAGGTCGTGGTTGGGGAGCTGGTATTTGAGACTGAACGGGGCGGGGATCGAGATACTGGAGCTGAGGTGGGAGACGAGGGAAGAGAGGGAGGTGGTGGTGAGAGGGTTGAGGGAGACGATTCTGGTGTCGCCGCCGGCGTAGCAGAGGGACTTGGTGCGGGGGCGGGGGACTATGTGGCCGCCATAGCTGCACATTATACGGAGCTTCGTCCGTGGTGGATCCATGGCGGTTCCTTGGGTTTCGTGAGAGATCTGAGATTGGCGATGAAGAGAAGATCATACGAAGAAAGAAAGAGATTTTCTCTCCTTGTTTACTTTACCGAGAAGACAACGACGGAGGTTAAGGAAAGTGGCGGAATTTTCACTCCTAGTTTTCTCTCCTAGGAAGTAGACTAGTAGATAAGTTAAAAAAAAAAAAAAAAAAAAAATGGGAAACATATGTCGGATACGTGGGGTCGGGTATTGTGTGCTTTTGTTGGAGTTACAGGTGGCTCCGACCGTCGTACGTGTAATGTCTGCTTTTCCACGTCAATCCTCTCTCGTTGATTATTTTGGAAAAAAAAAAAAAAAAAAGTTACGGATATATGTTCTCTTATTTGTTTTGTTTTGTTTTTTTGTTTTTTTTTTCCTGATATATTGATATAAATTTAAGTATCATATATATATATATATATATTTTTAAATGTATATATAAATTTTCAATTTAAAAGAACATTTAATTGTAATTGATCATTCGAACGGGACATAAAGTGCCAAATTTGAAAAAAAAATAAAGAAATTTCTATAATAAAAAAGCCAACTTATTTTGAAAAATTATAAACAAAACAAAACAAAACACTTGGCAGCGATTACGGTGATCACTGTGATTCATACAAGTTGTGCTTGACGAGCGGTTTGTGGGTCCCTCTTTGCCATGAAACAGCCCTTTCAGTAGTAGAGAAAACACTGTATTAAAAAAAAAAACACGGAAAAAACACCTCCAAGGATTCCCTGTTCCCATTCATATTCATTATTGTGTTTTCCTCTCTTCCAGTCCACACACACACACTCTTTTACTGCTCTTTTTTGTATATTCCGCATATTCACTTTTCCTTCTAATCTGTCCATTTCACTTCTACCCCTGATTCCAATCTACTCTTGGAGGTGAAATTTTGTCTTTTTTTTTGTTTTCTTTTTTGTTTTGTCCTCTGTACCAAAGTTTACACCAAGAAATTGGATTCAGTATTAGTTTGTTCGTACAATGCCTTGGTGGAATCTGGGATCGCTTTCTCGCCTTAGAATCTTTGGTGGCGGTTTTCAGGTTAGTGGGTTTACGTGTAATTTGTGTTTTAGCTTTTATATTTTGTATTTGAGTTTTTGTTTCATTAGTTTATCAGAAAACACTATCTGGGTCAGGCTTGTTTTTCCTTGTAATTTTGTTTGGCTTGTTTGTTTCCATGTTGTGAACCATTTTTTACTAAAATTGTATCCAACAAGTTGGTTCTGTTTTCTTTTGGTTGTAAATCTGCCTTGATATTTGAAATTTTGTGCTTTGGTTTGTTTCTTTTGTATCGAATGAAGGTTGGACTAGGAAATGGAATATTTAGCGAGGGCAATGATATATAAGAAAAACATAAACAGGATTTGTAGTGATTTGCCATCAACGTGAGAGTTATGTCCACTTTGAGCTACTGCAGAAATTCACTATAATGAAGAAAAAGATTATAAGAGAATCACGCACCTGGAGTCGCTCGGATTCTCTGTATTTTAATCTGCGTAAGGCCTATAATTAGGTTCCACCCGTTCAACAAAAGATGAGGTTGGACACAGAACAACTTAAGACACTTTTCTTTTTGGTACATCCCAATATTAGACTAGTCTCATGTTATTGGTACCCTGGTGGTGTTAGTTTTCCCTTGGCTAAGAAACTTGTCTTTACAATCAGGATCTATGTCTTGGAGGCTCAATTGTGGCGGTTCTGTTGATCGGGATCTCTGGTTTCGTTAGGTAGTGCTCTAAGGTTTTACCTTTGACACTAGCAAAATGTGCTTTGAAGCTACTGGTGGAGAAAAATAAGAAGAAACAAAAAAAGTGAAAACAGTGAAAAGGATTGGATTGTGCTTCAAGTTGAAAGCTAAAAATTTGAAGTGCAACTGTGAAACATTTCGTCTGCACATTTAATCGTGCTTCCTTTCTAGTACATACAACCTCTTCTTTTAAGTAATGCATTATCTTGTGCATTGAAACGAGGGAAGGGTAGTGATATGTTTTCATTGTTTTGGCATCTGCTACGTGATTACTTCTAAATTTATGACAAGTTGAGAACTTCTTGTTGATAAGGAAGTTATCCGTTTAGCATTATAGACCAGTTTTGTGGAGTTTTGGCTTTTCGATCAAGATTTACTTCTTTTTCTTTTATTCTTTTATTGTTTTTGTTTTTGTTTTTGTTTTTATCTTCATTTATCTTTCTTTTTTTTCCCCCTTATTTCATCGTCCCTCTTGAATGACATAAGCTGTGACGATATAGATGTTCAGGATGGATATTAAAATCACGGGGGCTCTTTTATGATATTTAATTCCTGAAGGTTTCTTTTGGGGTTATATAGGCTGTGTCAAACAAGAGGGAGGAGTCATCTGCAATTACTAATGACTGGCTTTCACCCATTGATTCCCCATTGATAGAACAAAAGGCTGAAGAGGTATCTCTTTTTTGTTTGTAAGTATTAGTTTCAAGGAGTGGGATATTTCAAAGAGGAATCTCATAAGATTTTCAGCCTATTTATGGATCCTATGATAGTGGCCATCCATCTTTAAGGACTTTAGCATCCATCTCGGTGGACATTTCTAGGTCACAACACATAATGTTCCATGGCAATTAAAGTATCTGCTTGTCTGAAAAGTGATAGAAGTAAATATATTTAATACTCCAGTTAATGAACTGTGAAATCGAGGGTAATACATGATGTTATTCTTAACCGTGTTAAGAACACTTTCTTCATATCATTTTCCCTATGCATAAGCTTTTCCAGCACTCCTCATTTATGTCGCATTTCTTGGGAGTTCAGTTGTTCTAAAGTAATTCAAAGTTATGCAGTTAAAGTGGAGCTCAATTGTTCTAAAGTCGTTGATTAAATTTTGGCTATTCCTTACATGGTTTGGCTCTATCATATTTTGATACTCAATTTTCCGAGCAGCTTATTCAAAAAATGGCTGTTGCCTATACCATCATATTGATTGTGTGCATACAGAGGACATAGCTATTATCTTATCGACCAATTTTTTGTTGAACTTTCTTTGGATGAGAAAAATGCATTTTATTACTGCTATTGGGCTATTAGTTCTTGATTACAGAATTAAGAAGTTAAAAAATGACTTAATGGACAATAAGTTCGGACTATCATAACTCCGCTCCCTCTTATCCTCTACCCCTCCCCAAAGCCAAATATATGCTAATAAGAAAGCTAGCTCCAAAACCTCCAAGGACTCCTATCAGTCAAGTTTTGAGAAAACTTGAAATCCCAAGAACTCTCTTCTTCTGCACCCTGGTACAAATTCGAAACAAAGAAAGAGATTGGTTTGTCATGAAGCCAGGATAATCTAAATAAGGCTGGAATTTTCTAACGGAAGTTCTTATTACAGAATTATTAACGACTTAAGTTTGATAATCTCTGCTATGAGGGCACATAATTTCTGCAACTGCTTCATTGTTGTGCATTACGGTTCATAGTTTGTTTTTGTTTTGTTGTTTTTATTTTTTATAGTTTTTTTGCTGAAGAGAAAACGTTCGATGTTTTGTTAATTGCCATTCTAAATTTGGATGGCCACTTCTCGCATGTTGTGTCATCTTTCTGGGGATGTAGCTGATTGAATTGGTTATACTACGGAACATTTTCTGTGTGTTTGATAACTATCATAAACTGGAATGGTTTTTCCCCTTCAGATACTCATTAAATATATATATATATATATATATATGTTTGCATTGTTTTGTAAATTACCGGGCCGAATATAGAAAGGTTGATTAGAGCTTTTGCCTCAAATGTCTACCATTCAGGCATCAGTTTTTGTTTTTCACCACATTTTTTTCCTTTTATAGCAGCAGAACGCAATGCATGAAGTTCAACTTGGTTCGCATACTCTAAGGTCCCACGGAGTCGTAGTTGCAAGGACACACATGCACGATTGGTTAATACTCATGCTTCTTGTCTTGCTGGAGATCATCCTCTATGTTATTCATCCATTTTATCGCTTTGTTGGCAAAGATATGATGACGGATCTCAAATATCCCTTGCAAAGTAACACAGTGCCTGTTTGGGCTGTTCCTGTACGTTTTTTTTTTATTTTTTTTATTTTTAATATCATTACATTAATGTATGCCTAGATTTATGGTGTTTTCCCTTTTTAAAATGTTGTAAACTGATGAGACTATTTTTCTTTCCTTTCTTTTCTGTCTTGGCGGAGATCAGATGTATGCAGTTCTGTTGCCAATAGCGATTTTTCTTATTGTCTATTACCGCAGGAGAGATGTCTACGATCTTCATCACGCCATACTAGGTGATGAAAGTCACGGCCCCAATTGATTTATCAGTATCCGACACGAGTTGAAAAATTAATTTTTTTTTGAAAGATAGAATTGATAATTTGGAGTTGTTTGTTGCTGCAGCTCTCTTGTTCTCTGTTCTAGTTACAGGGGTTATCACAGATTCTATTAAAAATGCAGTTGGCCGACCTCGGCCGGATTTTTTCTGGCGGTGCTTTCCTGATGGAAAGGATGTATGGTTATCCGAATTTGTTTTCTTTGATACCTGTATCATAGCAAACTCATATTTTACTAATTTCACGTCTTGTCATTGACTATGGTATAAAAAATTAATTGCCGTGCAGGTTTATGATCATTTGGGAAATGTCGTATGCCATGGCGAGAGCAGTGTTATAAAGGAAGGGCATAAGAGTTTTCCAAGTGGGCATACTTCATGTAAGAAGCATTGAGTATTCTCTTCCGTATGACCTCTACAAAAGGTCGTACATTAATGATAAGAATAAAGTTTAACAAATGAATCTAGTCTAACAAGAGACACTAGCACTGGATTTACCTGATGTTTTTCTTACAGACGACAATTTATATCTGCAGGGTCCTTTGCTGGATTGGGCTTTCTCTCTCTATATTTGTCTGGCAAAGTACAAGCATTTGATCACAGAGGACACGTTGCAAAATTATGCATTGTTTTTCTTCCTTTGCTTGTTGCATCACTTGTAGGCATTTCTAGAGTGGATGACTACTGGCACCATTGGCAAGATGTGTTTGCTGGAGGTCTCCTAGGTCCGTGTTGTTATGAACCGTGGTTTAGATTAGCAACTTTGCAAAACGTTTTGTTTCTTCGAGTCAACTTATTGAAAATATTTTTTTGCAGGTCTTACAGTGGCTACATTTTGCTATTTGCAGTTCTTCCCACCCCCGTATCATGAGGAAGGTAAAGTGTGAACTGCAAAACCACTTAGTTTCAACCAGTTAGTTTTCGTCTGAAAAAGTTTCCTAAAGAGGTTTTTCTAGATTCAGTTTCGATCCAATTTCATGCAAATGCCATTCACGCTCTCATTGGGACTATCTTTTGGAGAACGAATAGACAACAGTTTTAACTCATTCCGGATCTTCTGCACTCGTATGTGTAGGTTGGGGACCATACGCGTATTTCCGGGTGCTGGAGGAGTCACGTTCCGGTGCACAAGCAACCAGCATGGTGAATCTGCCTAATGCGCAGGCCACAGATTCTGAGGTCGGGGACCAAGAAGACGCAAATAGCAGCGACGGATTCATGGGCTTACATTTAGCAAACCATCCATCTGCTTTGACACTGGAAGAATTGGAAGCCAGGAGGAGATAACTACAATGTACATTTCTTGCTTTTAGCCGCGACATCTTATGAGTAAACGTCATTCCGCATATGTATAGGTATGTATGCTGTATTATTTCATCTGTTCAAGACCCTTTGAAGTAGATTTTGGAGTTCAAAGAAGAATTTCAGGTTGATACCACTTGGTCGAATCGATTTAGTTTGTTTATGGAAATCTTTTTTTTTTTTTTTTTTTTCAGCACTTTGTTGATTACAAATATTCTGTTTCTGGAGGTTATCTCACTCTGGCAAATTTTTATTTCTATATTTTTCGGGTTTTAAGCTGTCTGCACCTAGTAGGTTTACTTGGATGTAAAATTGTACGATATTGAATGCCTAGTTCAACTATTGAAGATGAAAACAACCTTTTCTTTTCTCTTTCCCTATGGCCATAAGGAAAAGAAAAATGTGCCGGGTTTTAGGTTGGCCAATTATTGTTATCATTTACTTCGAATATTTTAAAACCTTACTGTGTACTTCCGATAACCGGGGGTTTCGCAAAGTACTATCTAGAATGGGATGGAATGATTTGTAGCCCAAAGACGACATGTTTTGATCGTGGATTGTAGAATAGAGCTCATTTCTATTGCGCATATAATTTCTCGTTCGCATAATGGATTTGACCATACAAGTTGTTTTTTTTTATTTTTTTATTTTGGATTACATAAATCATCTCCAATTCAATTGCTAATTTCAATATTATACTTGGCACAATACACACACACACACACACACACAAAAAAAAAAAAAAAAAAAAAAAAAAAAAAAAAAAAAAGAAGAAGAAGAAGAAGCATATTTGTTACGTTATTCTATTTTGTGTACAAGTGAGAATTTATAAAGTGAAAATATCAGCATATCAACCATAGCAACCAAATATTAAAATTTGACATCACATATATAAAAAAGTTAAAATGTAACATCAAATATAACATTATATTGGAGAAGAGTTTTTAAAAACAATTGCCAGATTAATGAGAAACAACTGGTTTGCTATTAATTTGGGGATGGTAATAGGAAGTTATATTGTTTGGTGACAGTAATATACAACACCTTAGTGAGTTAGGTTAGTTACCTATGGATTTGCAGCGCAGCCATTCATCTTACATTTTACAGCTTTTCGGTTCTTTTACACACCACTGACACATACACATATACACACACTTGCTATAATTAGAAGTCTTCAGTTTGTTTGGTGCAACATTTCTAAAACAGCACAGATTCCATCTTGCCACATAAGAATTATTAATTTAAAAAAAAAATAAAAAAAACACACACACACACTAACGGTATGTTTGGCACATAGATTTGAAAAGGAAGGCTAAAAACGAACCAAATTCAAATCGAGATCTTGTTGGTTTGATGATGTTTAGAAGATAAAAGATAACAATAAATGTGGTGTATTTAAAAAAAAAAAAAAAAAAAGTTAAAAATTTAAGTTCCTTTGACAATTTATCACTCAATTTTCTAATTTTGACAATTTATCGCACGAGCTTTCTAAACTATTACAATATGTTCCGTTTTGTAAACTATTAAATTAAATTAAATTAATGAATTTGAAAGATAAGCATTAAGTTTTGCATTATATTGGGATTTTTTTTTTAAAATAAAAAATGGAGTGTTCCGTCTTCACATGAGGTGTAGGTGTACTTTCTCTCACCAATTTAACAAGAAATTAAGCTAAATGAGACACATTTCAACAATTTAAAAATTCAATGATAAATTATCAAAATTAAAAATTTAGAGTAAAAGTTACAAAATGGTAACAAATTTAAGGGAGAACAATGCTAAATCAATTATATTCCCCCAACTAGTTACCTGAAAATAGTACCTAACAGTAGACACCAAAACCAAAGCAGATATGTTGTTTCAATACTATTTTTGTCACTTTCAAAACCAAATCAGTACCTAATTAACACACAAAAAAACAATATAAAAAGAGCGGATCAAGTTCATTATTTTCCCACAACACAAAATAGAAGTAGCACTTGAGAATTTGGTGATCAAAAAGAGAGAAATAATAAGAAATAAGGAAGAATAACTATGGCAAAATCGTCAATAATTCTTGTCCTTGTGTGCTTCATTTTGTTGAGTTTGGGGAAATCTGAAGCTCAATTAGCACCAGCTTTGTACGTATTTGGAGACTCCACGGTTGATGCAGGCAATAACAATTTAATAGACTCGTTTTCTAAATTTAATTATGCTCCTTATGGTTTAGATTTTCCTGGTGGTGTCACAGGCAGGCCCACAAATGGTCACACAATGGCCGATTTCATCGGTATGTTCAAATGTACAGTTTTAAACAGTCAGAAAATGTTACGATATAGCATAGTGAAAAAGTATGATAGTTTAGCGTAACATGATGAAAATCTTATGATTCGTATCATATCTAACTCTTGTGATGTAAATGTAGCCGAATCCCTTGGATTAAAGTTCCCACCAGCGTTCAGACTTGTCGATCTTCAGACATATAATGACTGTCAAGGTTTTAACTATGCATCTTCCTCCGCTGGAATTCTTCCGCAATCGGGCTTTGTAAGAATCTTTAAATGATGAATTTCAATTTCACAAAATTTGTATTAATTAGTTTGTTATTCTGACCATGACTTGTGTATTTTGTGTTTCAGAAAGGAACTTTGAGCTTGGGTGAACAAGTTGGGCTGTTTAGGAAGACTGTTGAGGAATATTTGCCACTGCATTTGAAGAACAAAGATGATCTCTCCAATCACTTATCAAAATCCATTTTCTTTCTTGTTATGGGTGTCAATGACTACTCCTTGAATTTTCTTAAGAAAAAGAACAGCGGTCAGCCGTTTGATGAAGATGCGGCTGCTCAACTCCTCCTAGAAAAATTTGGAAATCACTTGCAGGTAATTTTTTAATTTATTTATTCACCGAGGATATATATGTACAACGCACTAGGAGACATCACAAGCCCTAGCTCCGCACCAGAAATAGAAAGTGGACCCATCACCTATTTGTATACGGAGTTGGGGGTCTGCGAATCCCCTAACGATTATGAAAGGAATAGCGTATGATACTTATATGCATTTTTAATTTGCAGGAGTTGTTCATGTTGGGGGCAAGAAAATTCGTGGTGTTCAACATTGAAGCGATGGGTTGTTTGCCCGTGTATGTGAATCAGCTTAAACCAAAGGATTCAAAGTGCGTGGATAGCTTGAACTCAATGGTGCTTAAGTTCAATGAGAATCTCCCATCAAAGCTTAACGCATTAGCCTCTTCACTTTCAGGCTCAAACTTTGTCCTTGGAAAGAATTACGAACATGTTCTGAATTTGGTGCAGAACCCTAACAACCATGGTGAGTTACCTAAAATATCAACATCATACAGTTAGGGGGGGTCCCAACTTAGCGGGATCCGCTCTTTGTTTCTATGTGAAGTTATTACGTCCGCTATGCGCATTTGTGAAAGTGATTAATCTAGTAATATTTTCGGACCTAACGACGGAAAAATATAATTTGTTAATAGGGCTACAAGTAGCATCGGAAGCATGTTGTGCACTAACACCGTATGGGACATGCGATGGAAAGAGACCTCCATGCAAAGACAGAAAGTCGTATGTCTTCTTTGATGCATATCACCCAACAGAAGCGGCTTACAAGATTCTTGCTCAAAATTGCTTCAATGGCGTGGGGGCGTGCGTTCCTTTGAATATTCAACAACTAGCATCTGTATAGTACTGTCGGAAATATATATAAAGTTCCCTATTTTTATATGGAAGCACATCATAATTGTAACTCTTCAGAAAAAAAAAAAAAAAAAAAAAAAAAAGAACAACGGAAATTTTATTGTTTAGTTTTAAATTATTAAAATTTCTGAGATAACCTTAATGCACATTAGTAAATCAAATTACTGAATCATTTAAATATTAGAACTTTACTTTTACGAATTGCAAAGAATTGCAAAGGCTAATGATGAAAGACAAAAGATTGCTACAACATTAATAATAACATTATATCTTAATAGCCATGACGAAATGCAAAAATTAAAAGTCAAAAGGATACAAGCTTTCACAATATCAGGGCCTCAAGAAGAGGTTTCGTCTGATTCATCGGAATCGCTTCTGTCAGGCTCCCCAGCATTCGGAACAGCTTCTGGAACGTCAAGTTTTGCAACTGGCGGCGGCGCAGGTTTCTTATTCGCATTGCGGGCCTTAGCCTCTCCATCTTTCTCTTGTTCAGTTGGTTCAGCTTGTAAGCATCTTCGTCAAGGAGTAATCAATTTATATGCTTTAACAATATTTGCAACTATTTACAGAAATCTCTAAGCATCGTGTAAAAGAAATTTCCATTTACTTTTCAAGTGAGATTACGTATCGATGCCTTAACATTCTTGGCTCAGAAACTTAATCATTACGAAATTTATGAACAGGACAAAATGAAGAAGGCATAAAATATTGCATAGACACTGAATGCAAGGATATCGATTGTTTCAGCGGTACCACCAGCTGTGATGGTAAGCAAATTTTCCTCGACTCGTCGCACAAGCTCAGGCTGTAGAATGAAGGAAATTTCAATGATCATAAAAAGAAATACAGACTAGGAGGGAACCTGAAGAAAAAAACTGCAGCTATATCCCCATACAGATATTGAGAAAATTCCGTAGTTTCGTTAAGCAAAAAAATCTTACACCAAAGTGACAGGCAATTATGTTCTAGCCTAACACGACTTTAAAAAAATTACTAAAATTAATTAAGGGAAAAAGGAATCATACATTTAGATCAGGCTCCCTGCGAAATCTTCGCTTTCTAGCATCCCTCATAGGAGGGGTCAGACCGTGCTTGTACTCTACTGCATCTGGAGCAGCAATATCTGGTTCTTGAACCATTATCATCTGTCAAAAGCCCAACAACGCATGTAAATGCCTTGAAAAGAAACAACCACATCTGATACTAATTTGGCATCCGATATACTTTTTCATAAGAAACATCCTTTATTGATGCCAACATCAGAGCAAAAGAGTAAAGAAACAGCATCACAGACTAAAGATAAAGATTAAAAACCATCAACACTCATAACATGGTAACACCTAACGACCCTATTAGGTGTTAATGGGACAGACTCAATATTGATAATATCTGGCTCTGTACCTGACCAACATCCGCTGCCTTGATTAACACGCTATCATCGTAAGTCTTGTAGGATTCCACTACACAAGGAAGATCCAATAGAGATGCAGGAAAACTGTCGTTTCCAATGACAAAAGTGCTGGTTCTTCCATCCTCTGCAAACTACTTCAAGTTTTACATGTAGGACCGTTGGACAAAAAATGAAAACATAATGACATAACACTATAGATGGATGTTATAAATTATCATTATTTCTTCCTCATGGTTATGCACTCGCTAAGTGTACCAAAAGCTTCTGCATTTTTAAAACCAACAAAAAAAGCATAAGAAAGATGAAAAGAAGAAAGAGTAAAGTTGGTGATGCAGTCTTCCACAATTATACTGCTATCAACAAGATAAATACACACTAAATTGAGAATCCACCATATTAACAAAGAATGTCACCATTTGGTGTTCATTAAAAGAAAGCTTGGCCTCTTTGAATGGATAAAACGGTGGTCACCAACGGAAATGATATAGAGTTAAGAACAAAAGGAAGATATTAATTTTCACTTGTATCATAGTTAAACAGCTGAAAATAAAAGCCGGGAGGCAACAGTAAGACTGAAAAATTCTATAGCATGTCATGTAAGATTCTCAAAAGGCTGCTTAGCCATATCAAAACCACGCAATTGCGTGAACAAACAACAACATCGGAGGCGAGCATTAATCAAGCGTTTCTTGCATAACAATTTGAATCAAGTCTTTCAGAGCACATTCCTTTGGACTAGATGGAGGCTGGACGATGTAATAAACAACCATACACAGCCTCCAAATAGCATTGCATTTATCAATCGGAAGTCTTGCATTAGACTGAGAAAACCTCTACAACTAAACCTATCATGATAATTTGTATCCTACAACTTAATAAATTCACGACTGGCAAAGTGCTTATCTGCTTGGAAACACCAAGACTTTGCTCAAAGGCTAATAAAGAAATAACTTTTATCCACCTTCGATTTGAGTACCGAAAAGTTTTAAAGAGTCCTATTTTCTGCTGTTATCTGGACACACTAGTATGCAATTTTTCTTCCTTCTAGGACTCCTATGTTATCTTTTGCACATACTAAGTACTTTGAATAAAACAATCGAAAAGAGATGCTCATTCAAATTTCAGTATGACATCCTGTCCAAAACTGAATAGTCAAATATCCATACACCTTCGTCTTCCAATCATGGTTACTAAAGTCAGTTCCACATATCAAACTGGAAATCACAAGACTGATAAATGACCGCCTTAAGGACGTCACAACAGACGGACAAAAAATAATCGGAAAAAAATGCACATAATTAACTACATTTGAGAGTGACATTTAGTGATAAATGTTGCCCTCCACTAATTTGTAAATATCTCACTACCGGTGCAAAGGGATCATAAAGGCTTCTTTAAAATATGAAGGAAAAAAAAAAAAAAAAAAAAAAAAAAAAAACCAATACAAACAATAAAATATACTACACGAAAAAGATAGGAATCGGATACAACAACTTGAAAATTTTATAAAATAGGCTTGACATTCTTCAATCTTATACATAAATGACAACCTAAATCCTAACCTGTGCAATTAATTACCTTCCTATCTAGAAAAGCATATTATATGAAAAACCAGAGCTTTGATTACTACTATAAGCAATCTGCGGTACATTCTGAACCGTCAGATCACGTCAGAATTCCAAAAGAGTGTACAAAACTTGCAGAATTTGATATCGATCCTAACTAATAGGGTATCTTTACGCTACCAAAGAATTATCCTAAACATTATTCTTTAAATTCAGCACAATCTTTGTTATTATTATTATTATTTTTGTCAATATCAATCTTGTCAGACGCACAAATCAAATAATTTTAAAATCAAAACTCATGGGCAAAAAAAGAAAAAGCAATTCGACCGAAAACGCCCCCGCCCCCCAAAAAGAAAAAAAGGAGAGAGAATCATCCATACCGGAAAAAGAGATGTCCAAAGACTTGTCGTCGGAAGAAGAAGGGTTTTCGTTCAGAAGACGTTCGATACGCTCAGCCACAGACGGTGGAACCCTAAGTATGAATTGCTCGTCCATCACTGACCTCCGATCAAGTCTTGAAACATTGGAAGAATTCTTTTTCTTTTGCAATCTCCAATTATATTGCCCCCAAAAAAAAAAAAAATAAATAAATAAATATTTTTCCTCCCAACTTCATGCCTTTGTGACAATATACTCCCTCAAACTTTAATTTATAACATTCTTTTCTCCCAATTTTCTCCTGCCTTTATCACAATATACTCCTTCAACTTTAATTTAAAGCAATATCTTCTCTGAACTTTTAAAATTTGCCAATTTTCCCCTTACTTAAATTTTTTGACAAAAAATACACATACACTTGTTGACTACATGAGTTAAAGGTATTAAATTTGAAATTACCCTTATAATTAGGTTAAAAGAGTAAATATTTAAGATTGATAGGTAATTTCATGATTTCATATTTACTAAGGATAAGTTTCACATGTGTTGTTAACGAGTGTCACTGTATAATTTCACATATAATATCCCAATTCATGTTGCAAGTGTCATGTGCGTTTTTCGGTCAAAAGTTAAATTAAGGGGGCAAATTCATAAATATTTTTAAAGTTTGAGAAAAGAATTTGCTGATATTCAGGGAAATTTTGTGACAAGATCTAAAATTTAAAAATAAAAAATGAAAGTTATTAAAAAAATGGAAATTATAATAAGATAAAAAAATGGAATTTATTATTGTTTTACTAAATTATCCCTGACATTATTTAATATACTAAAAGGATGTAAACTTTTACGGTTCATTTAACAGTAAATTGACCCTTTTATCCTTCAAATCCGCTGCTTTTCCTATGGATTACATAGTGAATTACCGGTTTTGCCCTTTTGGCATTGTCCAGTCATTTTTGCCCCTCTTATTGTGTGTACTGGCTATGGGGTGTACAGTGACTTGCCCTTTTTGCCCTCGAAACCCTATGTGTGGCTTTCTCTTGCTGTTGTCGCCGCCCCTCTCTTCATTTGGTGTTTGTCTCCTCACTGTTCATGCCTCTTTCCCTTTTTCTCTCTCTGATGCCCTCTCTCTCTCTTCATATCTTTTTTGCTCCCTAAACCCTATGTTTCTCTTCCTCTTGTTGTTGTCGTCGCCCCTCTCTTCATCTTGTGTTTGTCTCCTCACTGTTCATTTCTCTTTCATTTTTCCTCTCTTCGATGCTCTCTCTCTCTCTCTTCATATTTTATGCATTTTGGTTTTTCAAACCCTAGCTTTTGGTTTTTGTTGTTGTGTTCACCGATCCTCTCTCTTTATTTTATTTTATTTTTTCCAGTGGGTTTGTTTTGTCGGATTTTTAGGGTTTGATTTTAGGGTTTTTTTTTTAGGGTGTGTATTATTGTTTTGTTTTTTTGGTTTTTGTTACTTGTGTTCACCGATTCTCCGCTGCTCTCTCTCTCTCTCTTCAGATTTTATGCATTTTGGGTTTTCAAACCATAGCTTTTGGTTTTGTTGCTGTGTTCACCGATCCTCTCTCTTTATTTAATTTTTTTTATGGTGGGTTTGTTTTGTCGGATTTTTAGGGTTTGATTTTATAGAGTTTTTTTTTTTAGAATGTGTATTATTTTTTTGGTTTTTGTTGCTGTGTTCACCGATCCTCTCTCTTCATTTTTTTTTTCCGGTGGGTTTGTTTTGTCGGATTTTTAGGCTTTGATTTTAGGGGTTTTTTTTTAGGGTGTGTATTATTTTTTTGTTTTTTTTGTTGTTGTATGATTTTTGTTTGGAGATTTAGGTTTTGTTTTTTGTTTTGTTGGGGTTTTTTTTTTTTTTTTTTTTTTTGTTGCTATTTTGTAATTTTTTTTCTCCTTTTTTTTTTGGGTTTTGGGCCTCTCTCTTTTTTTATTTCTTCGTTCCGTGTATGTGTATAATGGAAGAAATGGAAGAAAATTATTTCCCATTTTGTTGTTTTTTCCCCTAGTTTTTTTTTGTTATTTTTTTTTTAGGTGTTGCATGTTTTTTTTTTTTTAATGCTTTTTCTATCTTCTCATTTTTTGGATTTATGGTCTCCGAATTCTAGCTTTGGTTTTTTTTTTTTTTTTTGATCTTCGTTGGTTAGCCTTTCGTTCGCATCTTCTTCTACTGTTGATGCCAAATTTTCCCCTCCCCTCTATGTGTTTGTTTTATCCAAACCCTAAGTTTTGATTTGGGGGTTTTTTTCGTTATTGTTGATAAAATAAATGTACAGGAAAAAAAAGGTATGCTTTTGTTTTTGTTCTATTTATTTTAGTAAGTTTTTTTCTTTTTTTTTTTCCTTCTTAGATGTAAAATAAATTGATTTGATTTTTGTCGTTTGTTAATTTGTTTTTGTAGATTGCATTGGTAATGCTACTAAGGTGGCTGATTGGGAGTATTAACGGAGATACTGAAGGCTTTTTCTCTGTGATGTTTGTATTAATTTTTTTTTAACCCCCGGGTAATATTTTTTTTGATTTTATGGTCGAATTGTGTTTACTTATTTTTTGTGTTTATAATTTTCTATTATATTTCATAACTATATTCTATCTTTTAGTTAGATTTCAATGGATTGTTAGGCTTTCTCATTATTTGGTCTTTTAGATTATTCATGCAGTTTCTTTCTGTAGTCAGAGATTTTAGTCTTTTTTTGCTGAGTTGTCCTACACATTTATTACTTATAGATTATTTTCTTTTAGTTGTAATTCTGCTATTTGCTATAATTCTGTTATTTACAGTGTAATAATTGGTTTGACTGAGATTTGTAACTTTGTCATTAATGCTTCTAATTTGTTTTAATTGTGTGATCTGTTTTGTGTGTGAATATGTGTTCGTTCAGATATTGCTTTTGTTCTTCACCGACTCTTTTGTAAAAAATTTATTAATTTTTTTGCTCAAATTTTTTTCTACAAATAACTTTTTTCCTCATTTATTACTTTATTTTCACAGTTTACCATTACTATCTTTCTACCACTCTCTTAATTGCTCTGGTTTGAACTTCCTTTAATTCTTACCTGATAACTTTTATTTTGCTCTTTCTTACCTTCTGAAGACTAATCATTTTGGCATATTCATTTTTGTGCAAAGTTGTTGTTTTTATTCAGGTACTACTCTTATTTATGTATCTTAATTACAGTTGATTGTTGTTTTATTGTATTATGATAAACTACTCTTTTAATTCTTAACGTTCTGCTTTTATAACAATGATCGATTTCTCTATTTATTTTTATATCTCCTCGTTTTTTTTTCCTGTTTGTTTAATATTTTCCTACTTTCATTTTTTCAGTTATGATTATTGTTATTACTATTATAATGATATTGTAAAGTTTATAATTTTGTTATTATGTTTATTCTTTTTTTTTTGTCCTGTTTTATGTTAATTATATTCTTCTTTATATATTGTTTATAAAAGTTTAGTACTTATAGTTGTATGATGCTATTTGATTAGTATTGTTGTGATAAGTGTTTTTTGTTTTATTTGTTTTTGTTCCGGGTTTTGTTTTTCCCTATCTTTTCTGTTCCTTTTTTCCCCCCTCACATTGTAAATGTTTTCTAAAAGAATTTTGTAAAAAAAATTTAACTTGCTATGATGATCTCAGTTTAGATATATAATAATGCATATACCATATATTTTAGTTAATTTGGTATATATTGCTGAATATGATATCATTGATAAATATGATGAATAACTAATAGATATTATTTGACAGTCTTTATTGTTGTTATAAATGTTTTGGAGTTAGGATATTTTTGTTCTTTCCACTCTACTAAACAATCTAGTTTCCTTTTCATCATTCTAATTTTCCAACTTTTATAAGTTTTTTCTCCCTCTAATTTTCTTTCCTTCCTACCAAATGGAGGCTTATAGTTAATTTTACTTCTTCTTACTCTACTAAAAAGTGAAGGTTTCTAATACCCTCATAATTCCAAAACAAAGAAAATATGATAATAACAAATATTAAAATTTGGTATTTCTTACACAAAATAATCAAATTTAATATAGAAAATACATTTTATTATAAAGTTATCTTCTTATGTAAATGTTAAAATTTAAGACTCCGTTTGGATCACGTGTCCATTTTCGAAAAGGAAAATTTTCTTATTTTAAATGAGAATGTATTTTCTTTTGAGAATAAGATAGTGTTTGGATATGTTAAAAATTTTCTTTTTGAAAACAAAAAATTATTTGAAATGAGGAAAAATGGTGTTTAGGACAGTGAATTATGAGAATATTTCAAAAAAATTCCTTTTTTTTTTTTTTTCTAAAAAGATACTGCATAAAATAAATTTAAAAATGAGATAATTTTATTTTTTTAAAATGAGAGAATAAAAAAAAAAAAGTTGAGACAAATAATTTTTTATAAAAATTTTTCAATTTTGGAAATTGAATATGTCATCTAAATATAAGGTAAGTTTGACACATGAATTTATTGTATAAGTATGGATGCTATGAATTTCTCCTAAACTACTACTAAAAAGGTCCAAAAAAAAAAAAAGTCGACTACTACAATCAAATCCTTAAATTCAAGATTTTTGGTGTAGTGGGTAGGACATCGGGGTTAAGTCTTCTCAATCTTTCCGCTCATATTCGAAATCTCGTAACACCATTTCAACCTCCGCTCCAACTTGGGTGTTTGGTAAGCGGTGAACGACCCGAGACATGTATCAAGCTTTGGGTGGAGGAAGTGGGATGGACATCCCCGATAGAAGTTGAGAAAGAAACAAAACCAATAAAAATAAATAAAATAAAATAGAGACAGAAAAAAAAAAAAAAAAAAAAAGTAGATGATAAAACAAAACCAACAAAAATAAATAAAATTAATAAAATTGAGACATCAAAAAAAAAAAAAAAAAAACTCAGCTAATCTAGTCAATTCCCCCCCCACCCACCCACCCCACATACAACCCCCCCCCCCCCCCCCCCCCCCCCCTCCTCTCATTGAGGACAACTCAGAAATTCCTAGAATCCCAATTCATCGCCTTTTTGAATGCTCTCATTGTTTGATTCCATCCATGGCGATAGTTAGAAATTGCTAAAACATCAGGTAATCATGGATCTATTTTACAACTCGAAGTTTGTTTGTTTTTTTTTTTTTTTTTTTTTTTTAATTTCTTGTTTTCAATTTATTTCGAACGTTTATTCTTCTTTTTCCTGTTTTTGGAGTTGTTAATGTTTCTTGCTCGATTTGTTTGGTTATGTCTGCAAAAATTTCAAGAATTATGCGAAAATGTTTCTGAATAGGAAACTCAAGAACACTATTTGAACTCGTTGTACGACTAGTAGGAAAAAAAAAAAACAATATGAATCTATTTCAGACGTCATTTTCCGCAAATTTCGATTTTTGATATATCAGAAATTTGTGTCACGGAATGTTAGAAGTGTTTATTTCTTGTTATCAATTTCTGGATGCGTTTAATTATAGAAAATGATGAAAATTTCACCCAGATTCTGACAAAATTAAACGTGATAAGTGCCTTAAAGTAAAGGTAAAGGTTAAGAATTTGACGTAAAGAAAAGGATTTGATGAGAAAGATAGACTTCACATCTTGTCTAATTGTATGACATTGAGAGGTCTTAGAAGGGATAGATTTTAAAGCCATCAATAATCAGAAGGGATTTTTTTTTTGGTAATTTTTGAGAATATAAGATTGAATATCTAATTTCACTTAAACCCGGGGCAGGATTTTGTGATTTTTTCCCTAGAAAAAATGGGAGCTGAATGAACCCCACCCCCCCTCTCTCTTTAAAGAAAAAAAATTTGGACTCTAGATCAGTAAATTTGGCCCACGCCCTCTTGTAGACGCAATTTGTGTTGATGCGTTTGTGATAGTTGATACTAAAAAACTTGTTTTCAGCTTACTTTATAGTGGAACTTCTATCTTTGGCCTAAGTTATTAATTGAATATCATGTTCATTTTTACCCTCAGAATCCCAGTACTGACATAGCGTATCGTGCTTAGAGTCGGGTTTCAAATGTTGAACTGTGGAATTTGAAGAGAATTTGGATATGTTTGTCTCTGAGATGTACCATTCCATGTTGTCAAAGTACCATGTGTGTCAATGTATGGTTTAGTAAATATGCGATTCACCTTCTAAGAGAATGGCGATTGAACTTTTTTCTCTACTTGCAGGTTCCTTTGTGGTTTTCTTGAAATGGTTCTGAGGTACTTTACCTCTGGCAATGACCTTCCTAGCAGCAAATTCCTGACTGTACTTGCTTCGAGATGCAATTAAATGATAGTCACGAAGAAGATATTTCCGAACGTCAGCCCATCTTAGGTCAGTCTGACAGTGAGCACAGATTTATAGAATCATCTTCATTGTGCGAGATTGTAACCGTTGGAGGAGATAATGATATTGTCGATGAAGATTTGCAAAATCTTCATGTTGATGAAAGTTGTCAACTGGTGAATACAGATCAGCTACAATGTCGTATATGCCTTGATTCTGAAGGTCTTATGCTTCCTATTTGTTTAGTAACTGTTGCCATCTAGAGTGGTGAAATTAATTTGTTTACGACATTATGTGTGATCACCCTCCCCCAATCCCCCAAGTGCCTTTGAGGAAGTGTACCGTTAATCAGTTGTTGATTGCTCTTTATTTTAGTAGCCAGGAAATCTATTCATCTCAATTCTCAGATCCTTTGCTTCCTATTTCCTTCAGGTGAAGACTTAATTGCTCCTTGCCACTGCAAAGGCACCCAGAAGTACGTTCATAGATCATGTCTCGATAACTGGAGGTCAACGAAGGTAAGTACTCGTTGCCGTTTTTTTTTTTTTTGCCCTTATGCCTGACTAGCAGATAGAATATCCTATTTCTGTCTTTGGGAATCATTGCATCGCATTTTACTGTGATTATCAGTATGTGATTTGGTTAAGTTTTGTATCTTTAGTAGCAAACTATAATATTTATGTTGTACTAATCAGTACAATATGATTTTTGTTTTTGGCTGAGGGCCAGACAATGATTAACTATTTTTTCCCCCACAGGAGGGCTTTGCTTTTGCTCATTGTACTGAATGCAGGGCAGGCTTCTTGCTACGTGCAAATCTTCCACCTGATCGCTGGTGGCTGAGATTGAAATTTCAATTTTTTGTTGCTAGGGACCATGCATTCATTTTCATTATTGTTCAGCTGGTATGATCACTAACGATGTGATAGATTTTTGTGCGCGCGTGTGTGTGTGTGTGTGTTGTTGTTGTTTTTTTTTTTTTTTTTTTTTTTTCCACAGGTAGATTCTATTTATTTATTTATTCTTGGGCTGGTCTCTACAAGCAAGGCACAGATGAAATTGTCCGATATTATAATGAGAAAAACGCCCAATTATAGTTTATGACCCACTCTTTTTTATTGTTGCTTTATCTTAAAGTTACTAGAGGATAATGTTGCTGTAAATCGTTCTGCTTGTTTCTATTTTTCATTGAAAGCGGAGACTATTTTCACTATACTATATTAGAACGTTGCTGCATTTGTTATGTTGAGCAACTAGATAAAACAAGTTCATTTTCCATTCAAGAAGTGGAGTAGATTGTAGGGCAGAAGTTCCAGCTTTAGATATTTTCACGAGGAAACATATGATAATCCAGATTAACTTGCTCGAGTAGAATTTAAATCCAAGGTAAAAGGAGGAACTTTGTCAAGTGAATATAAGTGCTGTATAGTCAGTGAAATGATGAAATGGGAAAGGGTCTCTCCTCTGTAAAAGCTCTGCTATTACTTGGAAACTTCTTTTTTTTTTGTTTTGGTGGTATTATGGGTCTTGTTGATTTTTGATGATCTTCTTTTCTTCTTTCTTTGGTTGGCTTAGGACTTATTTTACCTTTTTCAAATAAGGGTCTTCATTTCAAATAAGGTAGACTAAAAATTCACCGCTCAAATTTCGTGTTAGTCTCAATTTGTTCATAATCTTCCCACTTTCATGCACGTAATGATTACATCCTGTTTATGAGTTTGTTGGAATTAAAGGAAGAAAATTTAGAGAGAGTTATTATCTGTTATTTGGTTTGTCCTTACAACTACATTTGTGTATAACAGAAACACAGTGGAGAGATCTTTTATAACTCGATATAGTTACATGTTTGAATCTTTCTGTTTTAGTATTATTTTCTTTTAGATATTTGAATATTGATTTAATCAACAAGGCAAGCAAGTCGTGTACAAGCTACAAAAGTTTTTGACAGATGGCTTAATTTTACATCTGTCATAGTTCAGGATTCACGTTGTTTGAAAAATAAAATCCAAGGGCTGAATGGCACTAGAGTTTGATTTCAGGGGAAATTTTCTCATTTAAAACCTTGAACTTAGATGGTAATATATTTTGTGAATTTAAACTTAATTCGGTTCAGCACGTCAATTCACGGGATTGCTTCTTACTTGGCTCATAAGAATTTTTGTAATGTGTTTTTAACAGATCGTGGCATTCTTAGGGGTTCTGGTTTACAAATTTTATGGTGATGAATTAAGGGAAATGTTCGGCTATGAAGAACACCCATATGGATTCTATACTATGGCTGGTACACATGCTTTTGGCTGATTCTCTCTCTATCTCTCTCTTATGTACATTTAGATAGATATGCAAGTACGTATTCTTAATTTGTGTATATTGACATGAATGTGTAACACATGTTTATGCACTTCAAGAATTGCATGTTCTGGGACATTATTGTCGACGAAGTGTTAAATCTTTCAAAAGTCGTCTTGCCATGTGGTAAGGAGTCATGGACATGAGTATCATGTGGATGTGGAGCAAGGGAATATGACGTTTCCATATGAACACACTAGTGTTATAGACTCTTAACTCGCAAGAATCTGTACACGAGATGCATGAATAGTTTTTTTTTTTTTTTACTGGGATTAGTGGACATCGTGCATATTACATATATCAAATTTAGGCTTGTATTACTGGAAACTTGGAAAGGAGGCATAGATATTCAAATAACTAGAATAGAAATAATATCATGTTTAAGGTGCTTTGGCAGCACTCAACACCTCACACTGTGTTTTCTTTCCCAAGTAAATGAGGGTAATTTTCTTCCAAAGAATCATGGTGTTAGATGAGGAAGGTGGATGACTAGAATCTGTTTTCTTGGATGTCAGAATCAAAGATTTGTTACCTTAACTTGAAGGTTTATTGAAGTAATGGATAATAGTGATTATGACTAGCAATCTGGTCATTTTTGAATTTAGCTTACCACTCATAGATACACTACGAAAATATAATTCTATCTTCTTTCTTGATTTCAGTTTTAGCCATTCTTTTGGTGGGTTTGCTTTAACGGTTTCTTCATAGCTATAATATGCGGGCAGAGGATCAGCGAACGCCATTACCACGTTCTTGCTAAACAAGAACTAACTAAGGTTTGGCATTTCATACTCTTGAAGCTATTTATTCATGCTGAAACTCTTATATACAAGTACCACCAGTAATATGTTTGCCAAGAAGTTTATAATAGGATGCTTCTTAACAAGTTTCACCAAATATTAGCAGAAGGTTCCCGCCGCCCCCCCCCCCCCCCCCCCCTCTTTTTTTTTAAAGATGCCCTATGGGCATCCATTTTGTTAAATTGAAAGAAAACCCGAAACCTGGGACCTAAGATCCTGAACCCGCTTTCCTACCCTTTCAGCTAGTAGCTGAAGGTTGTGTTATTAGTCTCGAATGCATGTTTTTGGTCTCTCCTAACTTTGATTTATGCATTTGAGGTTAAGACTAGGTACTCGAATATGTTTCAAGGACTTGAACCCTTTAATATTTCCATAGTGATTTACCTAGGGAATTTTATCTCAGGAATATGTTGTAGAAGATCGAGAAGTTAATAAGGATGTCCCTGAACTAGACCCTAGTCATGTCACGGAACTAAGGATGTTGGGCCTCTATTAGACTAGAAATCTTCAAATTCTGCAGCTTTTGTCTGGTAACGTCCTAAACCTTCATTATGTTTTAAATATCTGCCTTCTTTTTTTCTAAGATTATGTTATACTTCTGTCCCCTTCTCTTTGTCTTAAGCATTGGTTTGTAGGTTTAGAGCACGCTAGGCTCTATTAATTAGAATGGATTATATCGATCAGTTCGGGATAGGGGCATGCAGTGTAGAATCTTTATTATTATTATTTTTATTGTTATTTAATGAAACCTACCGAGTACTGTCCAAGTTAGTGATTTTTGTCGTTATTTAAATGAAACCTAACTGAGTACTGTCCAAGTTAGTGATCTAATATTTGTCAGTCTTGGTGCTTTTTGCCTTTTGTTTTTGGCGGAACCTTTGCCATGGCACTTGCATGTTTTATAGCATCTGTCCATGTCTGCTCTCTTTATTTGGAGAGATTAACAAGAGTTAAAATACATAAGTTATGCTTTTGCAAATGCTCAATATGTTCGGTGTGTTTCTTCACTCTTTTGTTTTGGTTTTTCGTTCTAGCTTGTGGTTGGACTCTTCAATATGTACGATGATGCTAATCTTTCCAGGTTTTACTTATACAGTATCTTTTATACTTGTATGGTTGGACTCTTTTATTTGGGAAATTATGCTAATCTTTCCTGCTCTTACTTGTACGGTACCTTTAGACAACTGAGTTGGTTTTGAAACTCATGTGGCAAATATTCTCATTCCAAATGAAAATATTCTACGAATTTGGTTATCCCCAAGTTTGAAGGGTCATGATGATCCCATTTTTCTTCCATTTTCTTAGCAAGGATGACAAGTCGTTGGTAAGATAGCTAAGAGTGGATGCAACTTCAGTTTATAATAGCATCCCATGGAGGAATATAATATTAGATATTAGGAGTTTGAACGAATATTATGACGATTTAGAGTCTATTTAAATCTACTTTGTTACTCGTAGAGTTCATTAAAATGATAAATAGACCCAGTGATTGTGTTTTCACTTTGGACCGTGATGGTTATTATTCGAAACACTGATCTCCACTCTGTTATTCTCCCTTTTCTCAAAATTCCTGTGCTCTCTCTTTTTTGCAATTTTTTCAAGGAATACTGCAAGTCAATATTGTATTTGGGGGGATCTTCGTACGCTTTCTGGTCACATGAGCTGTTGTAGAATGAAAAGGAAAATGATTTTTTCTGCTCAAGAAGCTGAATTTCGTGTTATTGTACCATGCATCTGCACCCTTTTCTGTTCTTGTACATCGATAGTTTCAGATTAATGCATCATAAAACTTTCGGCTGAACCAAGACACGTTGTAACAGTAACCATTTTCTATCTTCAGGGAGTGCTTAGCTGTGGAATGCCCTATCTGTGTTCGAAAGTCTTTACTTTCCTGTTGTCGGTGCTCGTGTCTATACCATGTTCTCAACTGTCTTGTAAGTTGTCGACACGCTACTTCGGATATTTGCATGAATTTATGCCTTGCTTTGAAATAATTAGTATCACTTGGACAAGGCAATTGGATATCAATATCTACCGAAAACCAAAACCGGCGATCCGATATTTCCTTCTCACCTAGTGAGACCAATCACTGAAGCCAAACCAACTGAATTAAAGCTACTTGGATGTCCTGTTCCTATACTTGGTATATTTGTTTCCATAGACTTTTCGATTACTCACACGATGTTGTTTCGGTACATACCTTTTTTTTTTTCCTTCTGGTTTTGAAGCATCTTTTATGCCCAATCTTGTACAGCATTTTGTTTGTATGGATCTCAAAGTGAAGAATAAAACAGAAACAGATTTATATAGTTCTTGGTTGTACCTGGTTTGACAATGATGTGTCAAAATCCAACGTATATGTATTTGTGTGTATTTTTTCCTGTTCATTTTCCAATTCTTGTTGAAAACTACTCAAGGCTTGTTGAGTTAAACCTCAAATTGTATAATTTGCTAATTATGGTATTGCCGTCTCCCTATTGCTTTGAGTGTGTTGTGTTGGAGAGTTGGGACTTTCTCCCTCCTCGTTTTATTTTCTAGGGCTTATGACTTAAAATATACTTTCAGAAATATAATCAGCCACAATTTCGGTTTTTCTTATATCCATACTAATCTTTCTAAAAACACAATCAAGTACAATTTTAGAAACGATCTTAGCATTATCCCCAATAAATTCTCCTTTTTTTATTTTTTATGTTTTATTTTTTATCATATTCAAAATAAAATCATTTCTAAAATGCTACCACAAAGGCCATAGGGTTGTCGATGTTGTTCGTTTTTGTTTTGGGGTTTAGGCGGTGCAAGTTCATAAATTATTAACATTGCAATAGTTTGATCTCTATTTTTTTACTAATTAATCCATGAAATAATTAAGTTTAAAAAGTTATTTTTATAGGGAAAAAAGAGATTAAATGTGGCACTAGTAAAAGAGAGTGACAAATAGAGGAAGTGACTAGTATTTCTCTCTTTTTCCTTCACACATTAATAGCCACCCCACTCTTAACCTCCCCCCCCCCCCCCCCCCCCCCCCCCCCCCCCCCCCCCCCCTTTTTTTTTATTTGGGTTTGAACTTAATATTAGGAGATTTTAAACTCTCTATTTTATGAAATCAAACATACAATTACTACTTTATTATACATTCAACGACCTTAGCCTTTTTGCTTTCATGCATAAAGTTTATTACAAAACTGCTTTATCTCAAAAAAGGAAACATTACAACATGGCCGTAGTTCTTGAATCGGACTAAAAGTTGACCCCAAAAAAAAAAATTTGTTACAAACTTTTAATGACAGATTTTGTTTTATTTAGAATCATAACGACAGATTTTTTTCTTGTTGAAACTTATAAAGACAGAGATTACAATCCCGGATTTTTGGGCAGGTTTCCGATATTTAGTGTATATGTATACACTCGTTAATAAAAGAAAATCGGTAATTGATTGCCTTTTTGGTCAATTGAGATTACACACTAAACGGTAATTATAACCCAGTTCTTTCTTTCTCTATATAAGGCCTTAAGAGAGTTTTCAGAAACCCTTTTCTTTCTTAATTCTGCGTTAATATTAGATCTGAAAAAAGGAGTAAAATTTCGAAGCATCCATTAAAGTTTTTTTAAGGTACTTCTTTCAATTTCGTCCCATCTTTTCTTTTGAAGTTTTTTTTTTTTTTTTTTCCCTTTAAGAAATATATATATATAAACTTTCTGTGTTTGATTTTAATCCCTTAATCTTCATGTTGTCGTTTAATTTCTGTACTTAAATCTTGTGTTAAAGATTTACCAAACTCCATGTTTTGTCCTAATAATACAAAGACTGATGTAGATTTGGTTTCTTGCTGTTCAAGTTTTCTTTTCAAAAAGGGTTTGTTGATTTGGGTTTTTCATTATCATATATAACTCTAGGATTATACTCTATTATAATTCCTTAATTTTGTATGAAATTGATTTTTTTGCTAATTTAGACTGAAAAAAAGATACCCAATAACGATTTTTTTTTTTTCTTTTTGTACTAATTACAGAACATTGTTCATTATCATGGGTCGTGGGAAACTCAAACTGGAATTCATCGCCAACTTGAAAACTCGCAAGACGACTTTCCAGAAGAGAAAGAATGGACTACTGAAGAAAGCCAGCGAGTTTTCGATCCTCTGCGGGACCGACATCTGTCTCTTCATCTCGGGCCCAAAACTCGACAGCAATGAGCCGCCGTCGCCGGCGGATGAGTTGGAAACATGGCCTCCGGAGCGCAGCAAGGTGATGGACATAATAAACAAGTACCAGGCGACAATGCAGCGAAAGCCTCCGAAGAAAGTCCACGGCCTGGCCGACACCTTCGTCCAGAGGAAGAAGAAGATCGATGCCGAGATATCGCAGTGCCGGAAGAAGCTCTACGAGGCCAAGTACCCGACGACCTCCTACATCGTCCAGCACTTCTCGCGCGAGCAGCTGAAGGAGCTCTCCCACCGGCTGGACGGGAAGATTGAGGCCATCAAGTTTGTTCTCGAGGCCAAGAAGGAAAGTGAGCTCCACAAGAAGAACCAATATTCGGCTGTCGTCAATTCTTCTAACAGTGATAATGATCAGTTTCAGTTACTGTTTGATCAAATTCCTCAGTCAATTTGCTTGGATGACATGCTGTTCGGCACCGGTACTAATCTGCGGGGTCCGCTTTTTGCGGATCCAATGGCTGGGATGCCGCGGATGTTCGACAATCCAATGGCGGAGATGCAACAGATGGGACCGTTCATGGGCTGCCCCAACTACATGCAGTATGGTGGTGGTGGTGGTGGTGCTGCTGCTGCTGCTGCTTCGGCAATGCAGGGCCCGGTTTTCGCTGATCCGACGGCTGGGATGGTGCTTGGGAACATCAATTTGAGTCACGTGGCTATTTCTGGCGGCGGTGATGGCGGCGAGTCGAGCTCATTTCTGGTGCAGGCGCAGAACTATCCGCCGCTTCACGTGCAGCCACCGGTGATGCCGTACATGCAGATGCATTACCCGATGAATGTGATGAATTTGGCTCAAAGAGTTGGTACTAATATGTCTCAAGCAGTGAGATCATCTTCTGGAGAGAGGAACCAACTGTTTGAACGAAGCCAGGAGTTTTAGCGACCGGGGCTAATAACTACAAGTTTTTATTTTCATGGAGGAATAAATGAAGTTTTTGATTTTTTAGGAGGCTACTTGTAAATTTGGGTCCAATACACGTAAAAAAACCAATTAAGAAAAAGTTATGTATCAGTAGTTAGGGGTGTTTTTGACATGTTTTTAAGTTAACTCTGCTTGAGTTTTGGTTTTTCATTAATTAATTTCTCGACTTCTTTTTAGTTTGGGTTGTTTATAACTGCTGCAGAGTTCATTGACGTTATTTTTAACTTTTTTTTTTTAAAAAAAATGTCAAATTTGTACCCTTTTTCTTTTAATGTCTGAATTGGTTGAATCTGTTACAAATGGTGCTGTTTATGCTGACCCTTTAATTATTGAAACATAATATTTTTTTGTAATTGCTAATTCTCTTTGATTAAGATCAAATATGTTAATTAAATGTAGTTTATCAATGACAAGTGCCTAAACAGAATACCTCCAACCAAGTTCAGTTTATCATCAAATTGCTGTCAAATAGCTTATATCTAATAGAAAATGACTGCCTGTTAATACACGGAAATGAAAAGAAAACACCAAGAGACCCAGATTTATCTCAATTACTTGAAGAGCCCTTGACTTAACTTATATAAGTTGTACCTAATATAGATAATATTTTTGGATTAATTACAAAAATATCGCCTAAATTATGATTATTGTAACACTTTATTCCCGAATTTCATTAAATTAACATACAATATGACTAAATTTACTCATTGGATCAGTAACTTTGTGGTCCGTAATATAATCTTATCCTTTGATGTTGAAGTAAATAGTAAAAAGTTTACAATATTTTTGAAATAGTAAAATTTTATAATCATAATAATTAATATTTTTATAGAAAACAAAATAAATTTTAATTCCACTCTTATAAAGATGGCATTCATTTGTTTGGAGACGTTTATGTTAGTGCCCTTTGCAAGCCGCTGCATCTGCACTTCTTTGTTTCTGTGTTTGGCTTTTGCCCTTGTCTTGGCTTTGCCAGTTCATAAAAACAGACATGTTTTTCTCAAAAAAAAAAAAAACAAAACAAAAAAAATATATATATATAGATCAAAATCAAAATCAAACTCAGAAAAAGTTACCTTCTTTAGTAGGAGACTTTTTTTTATTTTTTTATTTTTATTTTATTTTTATTTTTTTTGGGTTTCAATAAAACCACCGTCATTTAATGGTTCACGATCTATCCGCTCTTCATTGCCTGTTTTCTCTTTTTCCTTTTTAGTTCTCTTTTTAAGGGAGTTCACTGCCTCCTTTTAGTTTTTACTCTTATTCTTAACATTAACATAGCTTTTATTTTTCTAGGGCCCCTAATTTTATAAGTTTTCAATAATTTTATTTTTTTCGTACGAAGACTTTTTATTATTTTGTTTTTAAAAAATCAAACTTACGGGAAAAATAGGAAAATGAATGCTTATTTTAAATTTTTTTTTACGTCTACTGTATTTAGTCAATAGGACCACCGTAATTAAAATGGTTTTTTACTTTACACTTTTCTTCGGCCGCCAACTTTATAATGGATTGGAATTTTAAGTTCAAAATCCATGTCAAATTGCGTCCATTAATGTCCAAGTAATCTATGTCTGACTAATTTAATTTAACTTTTCTTTAGCAAAAAAACAAAATACAAGAAACAAAAAAACTAATTTAACTTTTAACATTATAAATAGCTTATTACCTATTAACTTCTTTAATGTTGCCCACATTTGGAGAAAAACCAAAAAGAACAAAAAGAATCTCCACTTTGATTGGCTTTTTTTTTTTTTTTTTTTTTTAAATAATTGGGAGTGAGAGATTTAAACTCTATTTTTTTAGATAGAATCAAGTGTGATATTACTGTTAGATTAAATTATGTCTATAACCATAGCGATTGTTCCATTTTATTGGTGATAATACATATGATCCATTTTGGGAGACGTTTGGAGATAGTGCTTTGGATGTTAAAGATGACTTAAGTTTTGAAAATATATGTTTGGTGAAAATGGACTAATTGGAGTGAAAAAATGGTAAAAACTTAAAATGTGTTCGAAAAAAATTAATAATATGAATATTGTTTTATTTCTTTTTAAATTTTATACAACTTAAAAAAATATATATCTCACTTCGACTTAAAATGATAAAGTCATGGGTTTTTAAAGTTTGAATTTTTTGAAAATATTAAAAAAAAATTAAATAGTAAAATTGACAGAAAAAAGACAAAAAACAAAAAAACAAAAAAACAAAAAACAAAAAACTTTTAGAAAGGTTTTTTTTTTTTTTTTTTTTGTCAAAAGTGACCACAAACTAGCCCTAAATACTTAAAATTCATCAATACCAAGAGCCCCACACCTACATTCAAACTAGAAGTCACCAAAATTTATAAGCAACCACATCATCTAAAATGAGAAAAAAAAATCCCTCCCGTGTTAGGACTAGAAACATTGTCTCATAAAAAGCCTTGGACAAATCTAAAAACGTTTCCATTGTCAGAATAAGGAGTTGAGGATCTGGTCCAAATTAATCACCAACTATCCCATATGCTAACCTCTTTTTTTTTTTTTTTTTTCTTTTTTTTTTTAACCTCACTCAACTCAAACTTCTTTAGGTTCAATTGGCATATCTCAAGATACTTCTTGTCCGACGTTGTAATAAAATCTAACGAGATTCTAGCAACTTTAAAACAACTTCATTTTGACAGAAAATAAAAATGCAAGCAACGACTTCAACTAGTCCATGCAAAAAAGCAAACTCTCTTCGACAAAATTTATGTTTCAATTAATAATTTTTTTTTTTTTTTTTGGACAATAGAGTATTTCCTTTTGTCATATTAAAATTGAAAACAAGATTAGGCAAAACCAGAACCGCAGTTTAAAGCATTTTAATCAGAAAACAAAAACCAAAAAATCACCGACGGAACAAAATAGACAAACCTCAAAATTCACAAACGGAAATCAAATCCCAATCAAGCCCCTTTTGTCGTGGGAATCGGAATCGTTGTTGGACAAATCAGATTCTAGGGATTCTAGAGAATATCCATACCCGAATCCTTGCCCGTACCCGACTCCCAAACCGATTCCGCAACCGAAGCCGATGCCGAGCACGAGCTTCACGTGGTTCCACTGCGAGCCGCCGAATCCGAAGCCGCCGACGAGACCCAATCCAAGGCCTACACCACAGCCGATCCCTGCTCCGGCCCCGGGGCCCAACACCGAGTCCTCGGCTCGCTGCTTGGCGCGGTCGAGAAACTCGACGATTGGGAATCGCTTTTCGGTGTTACGTTTCTTGTTGAGTCTGGTCTCGTTCCAGTTCCACAAGGGATTCGAATCGCCCTTTGGGTTTCTGGATTTCGACTTCATTGGATAGGACTTGATGGTAAAAACAGTTGAACCCTAAAACTATTAATTAATAAAATAAATAAAACGAACGGGAGTAAATTTTTCTCCTATAGCTGACTGGAGTTGTTCCTTATCCACTTCGAAAAATGGTTATTTATATATTTATTTTAAAAGATTTTTTTTAGTTGAAGTAAAATGTATTTTAAAGCATACAAACAATGCTGAAAAAAAAAAAAAAACAATGCTAACAAAAATTGATAGTTATTAAAAGGCATAAATAATAAGATTTAATTTATTTGATAAAATGTGTCTTTTACTGTTATTAATTATAAATATTTTTTTAAAAATACTGTTTATTTTAATACCTACAGTGCCTCTATATATTTGTTTTGTTTTGTTTTGTTTTTTGTTTTTGTTTTGTTTTGTTTTTTTGTTTTTTTTGTTTTTCTTTTTTGATAAGTAGCCTTTGTTGACATAAATAGTTTTTCATTTTATGATTTTGAGTTGGAAAAGAAAAGAAAAAAGTTATTATTAGAGATGGAAATTCCCACGCTATTTTTTAAAAATCTATATTAACAAACAGTCAACTTCTAATGATATCGGTATACATAGGCGGAGCAAGTGGGTGACTTCCACTGAAAATATTTTTCTTTTCAATTTACCTTAAAAATTTTATAAGATTAACAATTTACCCTCACTACAAATAAAAATTTCTCATATAATTCATATTTTATCCCCACTAAAAATAAATAATTCTCACATATTCTCTACTAAAATTAATTATATATTTATAATTTTACTGCTTTGTCTCAATTAAATTAACAATTCTCACATAAACCCACTAAAACTATAATTCTCACATAGCTCCCCCTAAAATTTATATCTTTAAAAAAATTTTGATGTCCGTCTACACTAGATTATATTTCTGGCTTGCCCCTATTGATATATATATGTTCGGTCTTTTTTTTTTTGGTGTGAGTGGAGAAGTGGAACTAGGGATATTCAAATTATGCATACGATGACATTATTATTTTCTTTTGGTTTTTTCCTTAAAAAGAAAATGGAAGGCCAGTATTCCACTAGAACTTGTCAAAATGATACATGAATATTTGCCTCTTTAGTTATTATGGAAGTGAGTTTTATATATGGAATAGTCTTAAGTACGCCGGTCGGATGTGTAATATATATATATATATATAAAATATGATATGACACGAAAACCATGGCAAGTAAGAGTTAGATGAAACGGACAACTGCTAAATAAGTTTACATATTTGTTCGCTTTCTTGACGAGTTCAATGAGTATTATTATTTGCTTGATAAGTTTGATTAGTTATTTTATTTTATCCATATATATATATATATGCATATATATATATATATATATTTGTGTGTGCTTCCTTAAGCTTTACTTGATGAGGTTTGAACCTTTTTTATTTTTCTAAATAGGCTCATTAATTGATATCATTGCATTCACATTATGATGTAGTAATATGTTACTTTAAAAGATAATTTTGTACTTCAGAAACAATAGCGAATATTTGTAAACATATATTTACTACAAAAAATCTGATTAATAACACCTAACAAATTTAGGTTACTATGTCCATGCATGGTGATTGGGGTGTTTGGTAGATAATTTGTTTTTCTTTGCTAATGGTTTGGTATAGAAACGAGGTTGTTAGCGGTCACTTCATGAGAAAAACAAATATAATAAAAAGAATGTTATATATTTTTACCGTTTTCTACTTATAATTAATGCGTAAATGTGAAAACGGTTAAATGTCGTTTTCACCCTTTCTTCACCCATATATAAATTCTATCAGCGTCAGCAAAATGGATCCCCCCATCTACTCAGATTGGTCATTTTTATATTAATCATCTAATTAGTTAGCTCAGAAGGCTATTAATTTCAGTCTGTTTTAAGGATATTTTTAGTATTATCATTAGATATTTATAACTAAAACATTATTATTTTCTTTTTTTTTTAGGGAATTATTATTTTCTTTTGAAAACAAACATAATTAATTTTTAATTACATTATTAAAAAAGTAAAGACATATTTTTATTAACACAGTAGCCTAAATTGAAATCAGAAGTAATAAAAACAATTTTACAAGTTGTGCCAAACATAAAGTAAAATATGTAAAAACAAAAAAAAAAAAAAATCAAAGCCGGCATGTAAGAATAAACATAAATTAGAAAGAGCCAAATTGGTCATCATGTGATATCATCACTGGTTCCCGTGGCGGCCGAAATGGAGCTGAGAAGCCAAGAAAGTTTGTGAAGTTGAAGAACTAAAGCCGGAAAAAATTCCTCAGCTTCACCTTCCTTCCCAATCCCTTTCGTCGGGAAAAGCGGACGCCGAATGGCTAATGGCCGGAATCGTTCCCGCCGATGCTTTCCATCTACAAAAAATTTAAATTAAAGAAAAATAAAAAGAAAAATAAAAATTGAGCGGACAAATGTTGTATGACTAACAACTAAGTCGTCTCCTTAGCCCCCCGAAAAAAAAAAGAAGACGAAGTCGTCTCATTGGATAGTTTACTTGGTATAACTTTTGTTGGCAAAAAACAATTATCTTTTAAAGTCAGATTCATAATTTTTTTTCTTACCAAAGAAACAGACTTGTTAATAGCTATATTTTACAGGATTGAATATTAATGTCAATTTATTACCAAATTAAAAGTCAGCAATTTCAATTGCTTATATATATATATATATATATCCATATATATGCATTTGTTAATTGAATGATTCTCAGCAAGATATAAAACTTGTGTTCAAACCTCAAATTAAGGACATCTCCAAGTTACCGGAGACGACCGCAAAAGGACATATTCACCTCTTACACTCCTCCTTATCAATTAGACTTACCTTCTAAAGTCGTAATTGACCCAATTATTATTTAATCAATAAAAATATATATATTTATTTGACCCAATAATAAATGTTGTTCTCGTCTCAACATAGCAAGCCAGCTCAGTCATTGCCAGGAGGCTTCTGGACTGTTTCTTGGTATGCACATATAGACCCTCTTCAATTCAATAGTTCCTTAACCACGAAAAGTATAAAATAAATTAAAACAGCACAATTATCAAGGCGTACAAAAACAAAAAAACAAAAACAAAAACAAAAACAAAAATCCCCTCCTTTTCAACAAGGGAATACTGAACAATGCTAATATTATTTTATTTAAACCATTTTGGTCAAAGTCTTCTAGATGCGTGCTTGTAACTCTTAATGGAGTGGAATTCAATAATTCACACATGGATTCTATCTCATTCCCCTACTTCTGTTTATTACCATCTTAAAAAAACAAAACCCAACATTTTATTCATGAGATTTCTCCTTTTTATTTCTATTTAATCACAGGAAGACAAATTCACTCGTGGGTTTTATTTGTCTGATTTTTTCATCCCAAATTAAAGGGGAGTTCTTATATGTATATCTGTATTTTTTAACATCAAGTTATAATGAATTAAAAAATAATTTTTACTTTTAAGAAGTGTACAGAAAATGCTACATTTCTTTTAATTAACAAAGGCACGCACGTAACCAAACAATATTCTAATTAATGTACTACTATTCTCAATCTCAACCGCAAGGCAATTAATTAAATTAGTCATAAACCGACTATATTGACATTTGACTTACTTATAAATATGAGTCACTTTATGTATATCTATATAACTTCTACCTTCAAACTTCATACAAGCAGACATTTCAGTACTTCTCATCACCTCTCTATATATCTCTTTCTCTTTCTGTATAAACAACCAAAAAAACTCTCTTCCTCACCCCACCAAACCCTAAAACTTCCAATCAAATGGAGCTATCGTTGTACCGCAATCTAAACCGATACCAGCGGAGGAGAGGATACCGAAAGCTCGACGGAGCTGCCAACGGCCGGAAGAAGATTCCGGTCACGAGGTTCCACGGAGGCCCGCCGCCTTCTCGGACATGGAGGATGCGAGCTTCCCGGCGGCTTCAGATAATCGGAGTCAGCCTGTCGCGATCACCGGTGAAGCTTTTGACTAAGATCAAACATGCTTATATCAACATGATGCTCAGCTTGGCCGGAAACGTGGGATACTTGAACACCAACAATGTTTTCGGAGGAAAAAGAATTCCCAAGTCCCGGCAAGTTCCGATCGCTTATTCCGGCAACGAAATCGAGCAGAGGTTGGTTTTCGAGATTTATAAGGCCCTGCAAGTACTTCCTCCTCGTGATCATGAAGTCAAAGCAGATTAGAGAAGATACTATATATTGAATATGTATGTTTTAATTTGTAGACAGCCGTTTTTTCTTTTCTTTTTTTTCTTTTTTCTTTTTTTTTCCTCTTTGAATGAACGAAGTGTTTCTAGTTCTGAATCCCAGCGGAAAAGATTGGGATGGTGTATGGAAGAAAAAAAAAAAATCCAATCGGAAATTAAATATAATGATATTGTTGTTTGATTTTTTTTTTAAATGAAATATCTATGGCGCCAACAGGAGTAAAATCATCACAATATTAGTATCTGGATATTCAGCTTCTTTACTTTGTTGCCGTACCTTGCAAAAAAAAAAACAAAAAAACAAAAAACAAAAAAACAAAAACAAAAGTTCAAAGGAGTAAGCTCTTGAGTCACTCGCTGGGCTTTCCAGTTGATGCAACTCATTGGGTTTGGCGGGACTGCAACGCAGACTCTGCTGATAAAGAATTATAATAGAGGGTACAAGCCAATTCGACCACCAGTTTATTTGTTTTTGTTCTGTCCGTCTTCATCATTCGTCTTCGATTTTCATCGCTCCCCTTTAGAGTTTTGTTTACATCTGTCTCCAAGCCCAAGGCAGCTCCGTCACTGAAAGTGTGAGTACTAAGCCTCCATTTGGTGTTACGGTTGGAGTTGAAATTTTTAAGTTGGAGTTGGTTGACTTTTTAAAAACTAATTATAATTTTTGTTGACTTTTCAGAAAAAAATAAAACTGAGATTAAAAATTTAAATTTGAGTTGAATCACCAAACGGAGTGTAAGTTTACAAATAGGGATAACAACAGAGTGGGGTAGGTGCAGGAAATAGTTTCGCATTCCCATCTCTGGCCTTCAAACCCACCACCCTATTTCTTGTTGGGGGAGTTTTCCCATACCCACCACATTTTTTTTTTAAGTGATTGCATTCCTATTTAACACAACTATGTACGTGAAAATTACTGCTGTTTAGTAAAAACAGATAAATTCACAAACTCACCATCAACTTTAGACCAAAGCAAAGTTTCACGAAACAAATGAGACTCTAAACATATGCAAATTTAATCTTAATCATAAAAGGTTTTATTAAAACATAACAATATGAAAACTAAAGCATTAATAAATAGAACATACTAAATAGTATTAGCTACTAATATTAGTAGTTAGCAAGTATGTACCTTCTTTTTTAAATGAAAAATGTAATTAGTATTTATCTTTATTTTGAAATTAAAAAAACCTAATTAAGTTTAAAAAGTTAATATATATGAGTAAATAGATAATTTACATATATGTAATATATATCAGGATGGGAGGTGGGACGGGAATGCTTTTCCACCCCTGTCCCATTTCGATAAAAAATAATAATAATAAAATAAAACACTCCGTCTCCATTTCCATTCTTGTTCCTTAAAATTATCCTCCATCCTTGTCCCATTTGAAATGAAGTCTTACGGAGAATATTGCTATCTTTATTTACCAAAGAGTTTTTATTTTTTATTTTTTTGGTTAAAACAATTAGGATATCTTGATCATTTTAGAGCCAAATAAGATGACATTACTGGCTCATGCGAAATATCCATTTAAAATTAAACGGAAGTTGATAGAAAGAATAATATTGAACTTTTTAAAAGAGTTTAGGAACATTGTAACAATAATAATATAGGAAAAAAAAAAAAAAAGAATCGAAATCTCAAATATTGAATTTAATATAGGAATCAACATAATAAGTCTCCATTTGGTAAGTTAGTTGGAGATGAAATTTTTAAATTGGAGTTTGTTAATTTTTCAAAAATTAATTATAAATTTTATTGACTTTTCAAAAAAAGGTAAAAATTGAGATAAAAAATATAATTTAGTTGGAGTTAAACTTGATACCAAACAGAGGCTAAATTATCCTCGATTCACATATTTAGGCTTTTCAAAGCAATATATTGATCATCGATCGCTATTTTATTGGCCTGAATATCACGAATGTCAATTTGTTAAAGTCAGCCAATAAGGTGTGTGACTTCCCAAAAAGAAAAAGAAAATGAAAATGGGGGCGTAAGTTTCAATTGCTGATCAAATAAATATTCGGGAAAAAAGGTCCTGATATGTACAGGAATTTGTTGATTAAATGACTCCCACCAAGTTAGAAAACTAGTGTTCTCTTCAGAAGAAACAAATTATAAACTTGACCTTTGACAGAACCAGAAAGAAGACCGCAAAAACATTTATAGCTTCTTCCTCTTTTCATTATCAGTTAAGACTATTGACCCAATCATTAAATGTTGTTCTAAATAAAGCAGCCTCAGTCACTGCCAAGCCAAGAGGTAAAACCTCCTCAATTCCAAAGTACCCTGTCCACGACAAAAACTAAAATTTATAAAGAACACCTATCACGAGGTTTTTAAAAGTTAAAATAATAAAATAATAAAATAAAATCCCCTCCCTCCAATAATACTGAAAAATATTATGTTTGATTTTGGAGCTTTTGGTCAAAACTTCTAGATGCATGCTTATAATTCTTAACGTGTTGCTCATGCACTTCAACAATTCACACCTGGCTCTCCTCTCCTCTCCTCTCCTCCACTTCTGTTTATTGCTAAATCGAAACATTAATTAGAAAAAAAAAATGAGGTAAGTAGATAGTTTTTGAATACTTACTTAAAAAATAATGACCCATTTTTTTTTATTATTTACTAAAATGATCGGTAACTATTATATTATTGATTAATCCAATCAATCACGATTGTGACTATTAAATTATTGATTGATCCAGTCAATCACGATTGACTGAAATAAATTTGTATTAGTATTAATAATTAAAAAACAGTTATTTTCTTAATTTAACAAAAAAAATTTAGATATATATGGCTTTCTCCTTTACTCCTATTTTACACAAAAGAGATATTTACACGTGGGTTTTCTCTAATTTGTTATCCTCAAATTAAAGGGGACAACAGATATATTATAGTATACTCTATTTTTCATTAATAAGAAACAATGCTAAATTTAAAAACAATTATAAATCATACATCCCATATCTAGAAATTTGATTTGAAGAAGATCGAGTGAGTCAAAAATATGATTCTCCCAAATTGTTAGCGCAAAGAAAATGCTTCGTTTTTTTTTTAATTGAAAAAATATTAATGTACGACTATTCTCAATCTCGACCAAAAGGCAATTAGATTAGTCATATACCGACATTATTGACATTTGACTCCTTATGATTATAAAAATAGAACTTCTACCTTCAAACTTGATACAATCAAACATTTCAATACTTCTCAATATCTCTTCTATACAAAAAAAAAAAAAAAAAAACCCTCTCTTTCTCAGACCACCAAACCCTAAAACTTCCAGTCCGATGGAGCTATCGTTGTACCGCAATCTAAACCGATACTGGCGGAGGAGAGGATACCGACGGCTCGACGGAGCTGCCAAAGGTCGGAAGAAGATTCCGGTCACGAGGTTCCACGGAGGCCCGCCGCCTTCTAGGACGTGGAGGATGCGAGCTTCCCGGCGGCTTCGGATAGTTGGAGTCAGCCTATGGCGGTTGCCGGTGAAGCTTTTGACTAAGATCAAACATGCTTATATCAACATGATGCTCGGCTTGGCCGGAAACGTGGGATACTTGAATAACGACAACGTTTTTGGAGGAAAAAGAATTCCCAAGTCCCGGCAAGTTCCGATCGCTTATTCCGGCAGCGAAATCGAGCAGAAGTTGGTTTTCGAGATTTATAAGGCCCTGCAAATACTTCCTCCTCATGATCATGAAGTAAAAGCCGTCTAGAGAAGATATTATTGAATATGTATGGTTCATTAATTTAGCTTTTTTTTTTTTTTTTTTTTTTTGTGGGAATGAATGAAGTGTTTATAGTTTTGAATCCCGTCGGAAAACAAGATGGGGATGGTGTATAGAAGAAAGAGAAAACCTGTCGGAAAAGATTGGGATGTTGTGTGAAAATTATTTTATTGTTTTATATTTTAGTTGTTTTATTTGTTGCCTTGTCTATATCTCCCTTGCTTTTATTTGGTCCTGATGTTTCAATATATATATATATATATATATATATATATTTATTTAACCAATGCCTCGTCTTCATGTAAACATGTGCAATAAAATAAGTAGAGAAGAGTAAACAAGAAATAAAGAAGGGTTAAGGATAGAGATTGCCTTGGATTTCTATATATTAATTTTTTTTTCAAGCTTTTGAGAAAATGGTAGGTTTTGATTTTGTATTTCTTGTTTTACTCGCGCCACCCTTCAGAAGTCTGACAAAATCTAGGACTTCTTCAATTGATTTAGAGTTAAGTATTCGAACTCTATAGTTTATGATAAAATCACGTGAAAGATAATTATTATTAAATTATTCTACAATCGAGGGCTTTTCCAAAAATAAATAAATGAAATGTATAAAAAATAAGATAAAAACAGAACAGAGCAATGACATGCGGCAATGGCATGATATGACTCAAGTAATACATTATTGACCATTCAATGAGCTCTTAAATTTCCAAAAATCAAACGGGAAAAGTGAAAAAAAAAAAAAAAAAAAAAAAAGAATTAGTAACTGCATCCAATCTCCAAAATCAAATTCTCTTGATAAGTTTTAGTTGTGCTGGATTTGTTCTATTTTATATATAAATCATGTAACCAATATTTGCACCATTTTTTAAGCATTAAAAAAATGGTATTTTAATTTTTTTTTGTAAAAGAAATTGTAGGAAAATCTAGTATTCACACATTACTCGGCTACTGTCCGTTTGCACGGGTAATTCGAAAGACAAGTGGAGGATACTTATAATATATATTTATATATATTTAACCAATGCCGCGTCTTCATGTAAACATGTGCAATAAAATAAGTAGAGAAGAGTAAACAAGAAATAAAGAAGGGTTAAGGATAGAGATTGCCTTGGATTTCTATATATTAATTTTTTTTTCAAGCTTTTGAGAAAATAGTAGGTTTTGATTTTGTATTTCCTGTTTTACTCGCGCCACCCTTCAGAAGTCCGACAAAATCTAGGACTTCTTCAATTGATTTAGAGATAAGTATTTGAACTCTGTATTTTATGATAAAATCACGTGAAAGATAATTATTATTAAATTATTCTTATAATCACAATCGAGGGCTTTTTCAAAAATAAATAAATGATATTTATAAAAAATTAGATAAAAATAGAAGGGGGCAATGACATGCGGCAATGGCATGATATGACCCAAATAATACATTATTGAGCATTCATTCATCTCTTTAATTCCCAAAAAGCAAACGGGAAAAGTGAAAAAAAAAAAAAAAAAAAAAGAATTAGTAACTGCATCCAATCTCCAAAATCAAATTCTCTTGATAAGTTTTAGTTGTGCTGGATTTGTACTATTTTTATATATAAATCATGTAACCAATATTTGCACCATTTTTAAGCATTAAAAAATAGTATTTAAATTAAAAAAAAAAAGAAATAGTAGGAAAATCTAGTATTCACACAGTACTTGGCTACTGTCCGTTTGCACTGGTAATTTGAAAGACAAGCAAGTGGAGGATATTATAAATATATATATATATATATATATTTATTTATTTATATTTTAACCAATGCCGCGTCTTCATGTAATCATGTGCAATAAAATAAGTAGAGAAGAGTAAACAAGAAATAAATAAGGGTTAATGATAGACATTGCCTTGGATTTCTCTATATTAAATTTTTTTTTCAAGCTTTGAGAAAATAGTAGGTTTTGATTTTGTATTTCCTGCTTTACTCGCTCCACATTTCAGAAGTCCGACAAAATCAAGGACTTCTTCAATTTGATCTAGAGGTAAGTATTTGAACTTTATATATTATGATAAAATCACGTGAAAGAGAATTACTATTGAATTATTCTTATAATCACAATCGAGGGCTTTTCCAAAAAGAAATAAATGATCAAATGTATAAAAAATAAGATAAAAACAGAACGGAGCAATGGCACGCGGCAATGGCATGATATAACTCAAATAATACATTATTGAGCATTCATTGAGCTCTTAAATTTCCAAAAATCAAACGGGAAAAGTGAAAAAAAAAAAAAAAAAAAAGATTTGTAACTGCATCCAATCTCCAAAATCAAATTCTCTTCAAAAGTTTTAGTTGTGCTGGATTTGTTCTATTTTTATATGTAAATCATGTAACCAATATTTGCAATATTTTTTAAGCATTAAAAAAATAGTATTAAAAATTTTTTTAGAAAAAGAAATTGTAGGAAAATCTAGTATTCACACGGTACTTGGCTACTGTCCGTTTGCACGGGTAATTTGAAAGACAAGTAAGTGGAGGATATTTATCAAAAAGTAAGTGGAGGATTTTCAAGGAAAACGACAAAACTCCGGGCCGAATGTGACGAAGTAGCCCTCGTGTTGGACCTGAAAGTTGACATTTAAAAGCCCAATTACCCTTTTCAGGTGTTTATGCAAGAAAACTTTTTCAAATTTTCATTCTAGTCTTATTTTGAATTTTGATCACCCATATGACCAAAAGCACCTAACTATAATGGGAAAAATATGAGCCCTTTCTCTCTAGAATATACCAAAACAAACTATTGAATTTGTGATCTTGGAATACCCAAATTTCTTTTTCAAATTTGTTACAAAAACCATGAAATGAAAATTGTAGTTTTTGTCTATTAGCATGTAAAATGTCACTATGGTCATGATGAAAAAGTGATAACATTGGCAACCAAATCAGCCAACACTTAATTGTTGAGTTTGAATGACATGGACCCAACCATTGGCTCAGCCATCAAAATTACAAACCCAAATTAACACAAACATACACCCATATATATATATATATATATATATATTAAAAGTAATAATTCCACTTGATTTCAACATCAACAAACTAACAACATACACAACAACAACAACAAAAAATTGTTAATAGTGAAATCAATTTTGTCTCTCTTCTCGTCAAAGTGGTTGTTGCATGGTTACACCACAAGCTATGTACACTATAATATCTCATTCAAATGGATTCTATATTTTAATATACACATATATATATATAAATATATATATATATATGCATTTTTAAGCTATTGAGGTGGTACCAAAATGCGATGGGACCATAGAGTTAGTTAAAGTTGTGATAAAGAAGCAAACTGCATAGAGATAAATACACAATATAATTATTATAAATCTTACTTAAAATATAGATTACATATATATATTTATATCATATACGGTAACACATGGAAAAAGCATGCCATTAAATTAAAGCATCTCATAGTGTTATATCACAAATTAAGGGAAAAAAAGAAAAAACGAAACCTTCAAGTGGAAGAAGAACCAGATCGGCTCATCTCTACATACTTCCATGCCACGCTAAACATTCCCTTCGCCAACACTACCAACCCCTTACACTCTAACTACTATCAGTGAAATTACATATATACCCCGCTTTCTCTCGGAGCTGCGAACTGTGAAGCTTAGGCGCGTAGACACACGCGTTCTGTTAGGCCCTATAACTGTTTGGGTTCTGGTTCCCTTGGCGGGAAACCGAATTCTCTCCTTGGAGAATAATCAGGTGTAAACGAAACTGTGTACAACGATTATTCTACCCAATCAGAATCTTCCACGTCAACATCTTAGTGCATAGACGGCTTTGATTAAAGGATGCAACGTGAGTAGAAGAGTCCAGGCAACACCTGAACATTACCCATCCCCGCCCAATTTGTAACGAATTTCGCTGTCCGTATATCTTCCTTCGTCTCTTTCATTATCGCTCTCACAGTCTGAGATTTTTTGCAGAGCAGATTCAGGTCAAAACCGCCATTAGCGTTTCTCTCCGAGTCTCGTGAGTTTCTTCTCCTTTAATCTCTTGTTGATCTATCTCGATTTTTCCTAGTTTAGGGATTCGAACTTTTTTCATCTGATCGCGATAGATCTTACATTTTCTCTTGGAAGAATCTTGGTAAATCGATCTTGGTTTTTATATTTCAATATCTTGATTTTGTTTGATTGTTTCAGTTGAGCATTTCATCGAGTATGGAGAAAAATGATTTTTCTCCTCCATCGGAGACCAACACTGCTTCTCCGAACTCACCACCGCCGCCTCTGGCCATGGCGCCAGACGGCGTTCGCCAGTGCTTCTCGGACAACTTGCCGGAGACCAGAGACTTCGGCGCCGAGTTCTTCTCAATGTACCGCGCCATTTTCCCGCCGAAGTCATCGCCTCTCCCAAGCTCGCTCTCGCTCACGCCGTCGACGCGTTCCTCCTCTGCCGGCGGCGGCGGATGCGATTACGAAGACGAGAGCGCCACCGAGCACCGCCTCATGCAGGCTCGCCTCATCCTGGAGCACCAGCAGCTAAACGACCACTACGACCTCTGCCAAACGCACCTCCTCAACCTCAACAAGGAGATCGAGATCCTCCGCCACGAGAACGCCGAGCTCCGATCCGTCAACAACGATCTCCTCAAGATCCTCTCCTCTCCGACCGCCTTTCAAAGCTTCCTTCTCTCCTCTGGCGCTGCATATCCGAACCGGGCGCTCCTCGACTCCTTCCGCCGCCTCGACGTCGGAGGTGTTCTCGCTCCCGATCACGGACACGGTGGGGAAGACGTCACCGACATCAGTCCGACGAGCGTGATGGAGACTAACCGATTCGAGCGGCCGAGCGCGGAGAGAGTCTCACTCCCGAAGAGCATCTCCGTCCGATCCACAGGTTATCAGAAGGTTATCAGCCAATCGCCTGGTAATTCGAGCCGAGAAGGTCCAAGTCGCTCATCCAATCGTCCACGATCAGTGCCGAATCAAACCGTATCAGGAACGGTGAGTCTCTCTATGGCTCCACACGTGAACAATTCTCCCTTTTTTTTTTTTTTTTCTTTACTTATTTTTTTTGGATATATTATCGATTATTGGATTTTGGATTTGATACTGTGCGACGCGGTTGCAGCAAAGGGTGTATGTGCCCGGTGTGGGCGAGAAAGAGGAAGAATCTGGTTTGGAGTTGGAGGTTTACAACCAAGGGATGTTCAAGACGGAGCTTTGCAACAAATGGCAACAGACCGGGACGTGTCCGTACGGAGAGCAATGCCAGTTCGCTCACGGCATTACGGAGCTTCGGCCGGTGATCAGGCACCCGCGCTACAAGACGGAGATTTGCAGGATGGTTCTCTCCGGCGACCGGTGCCCCTACGGCCACAGGTGCCACTTCCGCCACTCGCTCACTGAGCAAGAGAGGTTGTTGCTTCCACGTTGATTGATTGATTGATGAATTATGGATGATCAATTAGGCAAAGGATTATGACATATCTCTGCGGAAAATTCTAGATGATAATTGAATTGATTGAATAATTTTGGTGTTGAATGATAATATGTATATAACAATCTGTTCATTACTGTGATTAAAAGCAAGTACAGTAATTACTTTGGATGAAGCCATGCATAATGTTGCAATAAATTGATGAGGGAATTGTAAGTTTGATCATCTTGTGGCACTGGGTGGGGTATGGCTAGGAGTGAGAGAACCAAGGAAAATTCCAAGGTTTAGGAAAGATGGAAATCAGGAAATGTAATCTCCTTTTTTTTTTTTTTTCCTCCTTTTTTTGTTGTTGTTGATTTGGGGACTGTGCTTTTGTCTATACCATTGTTTCTTAGAGAAAAAAGTTATTTCCAATTCAATGTCATGGTACGTTTTCATATTCAATATGTACTTCTTTGGCTGAATTATTCAAATAGGCATTGTTTATATATATATATATATATATATATATGCCTATGTGCATATCATACTCAAGTTCGTTAGACAAGTATTTTTATAACAGAAAAATTTTACTCTATAGGCTGATGCCGCTGCCTAAAGGATTTGGTCAAAAATTCATTACACATTTTGACACACATATATACGTGTTTTTTGAGTTAAAGTGAAAATACTCTCAATCGAAAACTTCAAATTTTAATCATGTTTCAAGGTTTAGGAAAGATGGAAATCAGGAAATGTAATCTCCTTTTTTTTTTTCTCCTTTTTTTGTTGTTGTTGATTTGGGGACTGTGCTTTTGTCTATACCATTGGTTCTTAGAGAAAAAAGTTATTTCCAATTCAATGTCATGGTACGTTTTCATATTCAATATGTACTTCTTCTTTGGCTGAATTATTCAAGTAGGCATTGTTTATATATATATATATATATATATATATATATGCCTATGTGCATATCATACTCAAGTTCGTTAGACAAGTATTTTTATAACAGAAAAATTTTACTCTATAGGCTGATGCCGCTGCCTAAAGGATTTGGTCATAAATTCATTACACATTTTGACACACATATATACGTGTTTTTTGAGTTAAAGTGAAAATACTCTCAATCGAAAACTTTAAATTTTAATCATGTTTCATATGACTTGAAATAAAATGTACTTGTCTCACGTATTTTATCCCCACTTTACGAATTTGATTATTATATACCAAACTAACTTGCCATAATATTATTTTGATACCTTTTAAAGTTCCTGTAATTAAACACATATTAGCTTAATAACAATGCTAAAAGACATAGACATCAATGATGTTCAATAAAATGCACCAAATAAAAAGTAAGTCTCGTAAGATATGTTACGACTACTAAATGTGACTTCTGTTTTATTAGTGTTCTTACCACTACTGGCCAAAAAAATGTTCTTAGCTTAAATGGATATTGTTTCAGTATGTTTGCTGCAAGCAAGCTATAATATGAGTTAATTTATCTTGCGTTTTATTATTAAAATGTGTTCACACATGACATTTCTCTAGTATAACTACCAAAAGTTGGTCTACACTTGGCCAATTGACAGTAAATATTGGAGTTCTAAATGTGATTTTTAAACTCCTAACTAAAAAAAGTCTCTCTATATATATATATATATATTGTGTAATCAATTATATTTATACAAAACAAGTGCCATACATATCATCATAACAAGGAAAACAGACGTCATGAATAAACAAATCTATATTTAGGTCTCAACAGGATTTTCTTATGTTTGAAATGTCGGTTTGAAAACTTGTCTTAAAAAATATTCTAATTTAACTTAAATTTCTCATTGTTTAAAATCTGCACCCTTATTATTAATTTTTTTTTTTTCACTTTCCCAAACACTAATATAAAAAAATTATCAGTTTGAAAAGGAATCTTAAAAAAAAAAAAAAAAAATTTTCAAATCTACGTTTCAAACATACAATAAGTTAAAACATTTTTCCCTTATAAGTGGATTAATTAGTAGTTTATTAAAGATATAAGATAAGAATGACCTAAATTTCGTCTAAATTAGACCGATTTGTCGTCTTATATTTTATTAGTAGTCGACAAAATTCTCTCCCTTCGAAATTGCTTTACAGTACTAATTAAAGGCGTTAAAGATTATGAGCAACAGCTGTTTTTCACAATTCTCATAGGTATTTTCGTCTCTCTCGCAAATACATTCAAACTCGGAAAAGATCACAAATTTTCCCATCAAAATCAAACTTAAAAGCTTATCGAAGCTCTTAAGTTTGTTTTCGATGCAGAGCGGCTGCTAAGAAAGGGCTTGAAACAACTGTTCAACAGTAGACTAGTTGATCTTAAGATGCAATGACAGTCAAGGAAGCTGAATTTAAAGAATTCGTTAGAATATATGATGAAGAGATTCTGAGACAAAAGATCCAGAGGTAAAAAACATCATCGTCATTATAAATTTAATTTACTCTGGTTTTTGACATAATTGCATGTAAATTGAATTGGTTAGAATTTGTTGAGTAAAAAATTTTGAATTTAAAACATTATTTTTAATTATTGAAAAGTTTCTATTCTTCTTCTCCTTCTGTTAGCATGCCATATAAGGGTTTACTTTTTTATTTTATTTTATTTATTTTCTATTGTGGAAAGGGTTTTATGAATGTTAATATTTCTATTTAAATGAAGTAAGATAGTCATGAGATAATTTATTTACACTTTTCTATTATGCGTTCGCCTTGAAGAGTTGTTCATATGTTTGTGTGTGCGTGTTTGTGTGTATATTTGAATGTTTTGATCCCCTCTTATTAATTAGGAGCACTTTCATTAAATATATAGTTTGGATCCGCCACTAAAATTTTTATGCTTTCTCTCAAAATGACATATGTATTAATTTCTGTATATACATTTGCATTATATTTAAACTAACGCCATACGATGGTATTCATTTTTTTCCCCTTTCTCCTATCTGTTTTATATATGAGTACTTTTGGTCCTCTTAATTTTCAGTGAAATTTCATGAACAGGAAAAGCAATTAGCTATATGAATTTGTACAGTTTGGATTAAATTTTTTAATAAAAATATACATAAGAAGAGTACTAAATCCATTACAATATCCACTTTCTCTCCTAGATATCAAACTCTTGAGTCATTAGTTCGTCATAGTCATCTAGAATTGAGCAACTGAAGTTCATATCGCATAGCAACCGAAAAAAAAAAGACAAATTAACTAATATTTAAAACTAAGTTTTCATTTGGCTTTTAGGTCCAAATTTAAATTTTTTTTTTCCTATTAATTTTTATCTTTTTTTGAATAGTCAATAAAAATTATAATTAATTTTTAAAAATATTATAACTTGATTTCAATATAAAAATTTTATTTCAAACTCATACACCAAATACAAACTAAGAAAAACTAAGAAAAACATGCTGAAAAGCAAGTAATTAATGGAATAATGGCAAACGATTTTTTTTCCCCGGTTAAATTTGGATATCATTATATGTTGAATATCATCTGTAAAATGTTGCTTATTTGGCGGTATCTCTGTCGGATAAGCAGTACAAAGCAGTATTTTGTAAATGGTGTTTAACGTAAGAGAAAAAAATCCAAATATCCACAGGCATATTACATATTGCATGCCTTTTGGGCAATGTGTCTCTCTCTCACTACCAAAATGCAGATATGGCAAGTCATTAATTACAAAACACATCTCTTCCCTGTCATATTTAAAGCGAAAGTTGACTTCCCTTAAAGAAAAAAGACAGAAAAAATGAAGAAGCAAAAGTGGACGTAACCTCTTGTCCATAAATGAACTAGAGGACAAAATATAGAGGTTGTTTTCGTTTTGTATTCTCTTTTCTCCTTGTATTAAAATTTTCCAACTTTTTTTTTTTTTTTTTTTTTGGAGAAAAAATTTGCCAACTGAGGTTGCTTCGTTATTGTCGTAGTCACGTGCAGAGGAAAATGTTCATCAATTGAGGAGCAATATAGAGAATTAAAAATTTGGTGAAAATGAACTCAATATTTGTGTAAATTCAAATAAACTAAAATGATGGCATTATGAAAAAAAGGAAATTAAAAAAAAAAAAGTCTTTGTGTATATTTCTGACTTCTGCAGATTGAGCCTGCAAATTCCATTTCCCTTCTCATTCTCAGATATTAGAAAGGGATTTTTTTTTTTTTTTTTGCAATTAATGACATTGAATATTTAGCGATAAATGGTATATATTTGTAGTGTTGAAGTCCAAGTCCTTTTTTTTTTTTTTTTTTTCCCCTGAAGAAAATATTGCTACAGCCACGTTTCTGATGTTAATACAAATTCAGTTTCACTTATAACACCACTGACTACACTTGTACAACACCATTGATTACAACACCCTTGATATTAATACAAATTATACCATGACTTCACATTTATTTTGTGATATGCCAGTTTAATAAATAATTGATATTGAGATGATATACCAATGTTAGTTTTTATCATAAATTTTTAATCACCATTCTCTTTTTTAATAATTTTTTCTAATAATTTTTTGGGATTTATGGTTAAATTGCTTTTTTTACAGAAACTTTTTAATAAATTATCACAGTTTTGTGAAATTAGAAAAATGATCATTATTTTTAAATGTCAATCAGTCAATTCAGTCAATCACTGATTAATTGTATTTTAATTAGTAATTGATCATAATTAATATATATTTTTCACTGATTAACTGTTATTAATAGCCGATCAATTACCATTTTGTTAGATTAAAAAAAATTCAGTTATTATTTGAATAAGTATTTAGAAACTATTTATTCATCTAGTTTTTCTTAAATTTTACTTTATTTAGGTGATTATGATACAACTAACATTTACAAATTACCTAAATGTCAAAATATTTAATGTCAGTAATTGCAGAAAGATTCTATTACTAATATATGAGAAACATACCACTATTGAAAACCTGATTTCGAAAGACAAACTTGGGAACTTTGACGATTCGCGTTTATGCAATTTATTCCAAATTTTACCTTGAAAATTAACATTTACCATATTACGTACAAACATAAATTGGAGTGTATATATGTCTTTATATTATATATACTATAGGACTTGATCTTTTGAAAGCTAATAACTAGTCTTCACGGTATCTGATTGTAATTTCTTGTATTTGCATACCATGGTAAAGCTCAAAGGTGTTCGACATTTTTGCCTTTTGGTTTTTTTTTTAAATTTTTTAAGTGATTTGTTAGGTTGCCTTTTTTGTTAATTATTTATTTTATTTTTGACAAATCACACCCTTAATTAAATAAAGTGCTGTAAAATACCCTCAAACAATCTATAACCATTATCAAAATTTGAACAAAACGGTCTTGTAGACATCATGTGGGCTTGTTTAACAGAAAAATATTAAAAATTTTAATGATCGAAAAGCATATCATGTAACATGAAAGGGATAATTTATTTTGAATAACATCTTTGAATCCTTCATTAATTTAAAAAGTAATTTATCAAAAAAAAAAAAAAATTTAGGGAGCAACTTGCCTTTCATTTCAAGATTTGTTGTCTCTATTTTCTTGTCATGTTAGCTATCCCTGTAAATTTTAGTTATCATATTTTCTAAATTTAACAATCTAACCTTATAAATATAGGAGGAGTAAGTATAAAGAATGTTTAAGCAATCAAATAAGGTGTCAAACTTTAATTAAAGGGACAAGTAATGGAACAAAAAAACAATATGATCTCTTCATTAAGCATTTAGAGCAAAATCCCCAAAGAGCCACACTAAAATTACATCCAACTAAGGGTGCATTTGGAACAAAGGTTTAAATTAAAATTTTCAGCTTGATTTTTTTTTTTTTGAAAAATAAAAAAAAATTAAAACTAATATTTGAAAAGTCAACCAAGTCCGACCTCAAAATTCCGTTTCAAACATTTATTCGAAATGCAAGCTTAATTAATGCTTCTCTGCTCCCTCTCATCGAATTATTGCTCTTCGATTCTCTTTGTGAAATCCAATCCCTCACCTTCTTCCCCATGGCAAAAACCATGCAAAAAAAGTAGTACTACTTTTCCATAGCAAGGAAAAAAAAAAAAAAAAAGGCGCACTCAAAGTAATACCACTTTTCCCCCTCTTCATATGGTGTCTCTCTAGTACTTAAGGACATATTCACTGTCTCTTCTTCACCAAAACTTATCAGTAGTAGCTAGGGAAGGGAGGAGGGAAAAAAAAAAAAAAAAAGAAAAAAAAAAAAAAACGTTGCTAAGCTAGCCATGGATACAGATCAATCAACAAATTTCAGACCTTCTCGCAACTCTAACCCACAAGTGCCTAACTTCATGTTGCCAGCTAATTATAATTACCACCAAAACGTGAGTACCAAACAGGTGAATTATTCTTCTTTACCCATAAATGGTTTTTTGTTCACAGTACAATATTTTGCAAATACATTTTCTCCTTCATGATAATTTCATATATATTTTTCTTTTATCTTTGTGTTTTTATTTTTATTTTTTCTCTTCCTTTGCCCATGTTTTCTTTTCTAGATTGCTGAAGAGGTTAGGAGGGCCCAAGTCAATCAAGTTCAGAAGCAAAATTTAGAGCTATTCTGGAATCAGCAATTGCTTGAGATGCACACCACAACAGGTAATAATATCATTTTCCATAGCTATCAAATTAAATTCTGATATCATGTTATAATTAAAAGTACTTCTTAAAAACTATATATGTATTTGTTATTTTTCTCTACCAAAATCTCAGTGGAGGCACGTTGTCCGCAGATGAATCTCCTTCCGTTACTGACTAGCACATATGATTTTATTTTCGTCACAAAAATGCATACAAACATATGTAAATATCCGGAGAATATAATCGACCTAATTTAAAAATATATAGGAACAAATTGAGTGAGGAAATTAAATGATATTATTTGAGTCGCCCCATTACATAAATAATTTTATCATGTTTATATTGTTCATATGTGTACTACACAGTTGGGAAGAGCCAGCATCAACTGCCTCTTGCGAGGGTCAAGAGGATCATGAAATCTGATGAAGATGTGAAGGTTAATTTGCAAATTAGTTTTATTGCTTTTCATAAATTTTATTTGCATGTCCAACTTGTTAATTTCAGTTTATTTTATGATTTGATTCTCGTTTAAGGGATATGGAAAATGACCTATTTTTTAAAGCTTTTCTTTTCCATTTTCTTTTTTAAAAAAAATAAATGTGTTGAATCAAGAAAATAGACGGTCAACATTGATTTCACCGTCGCCAATGGGTCAATTAACATTTTAATGACTCCAACCATTTTCTCAAAAAAAAAAAAAAAAAAAAAGCGCGGGCCTTTTCGTAAATTAGTCTCCAAAATCTTCCCATCTACCTAATTTCTCCGCCCTTTAATTTCCTTTTGGTATCATTTGTGAGATCCATATAACTATATATATGTGCCTAATTATATGTGGAGGCTTAAAATATGCCTAATTGATTTAATTGTATTTTTGTATATATAATAAGATGATCAGCTCAGATACTCCAATCCTGTTCTCAAAGGCCAGTGAGCTGTTCATAATGGAGCTCACACTTCGCTCATGGATGCAAACTGAGGAATGCAAGAGGCGTACGGTGCAGCGCTGCGACATTGCGAGGGCGATTCGCAGTGATGAACTCTTTGATTTCTTGCAGGACGTTGTTCCCTTCACTCCCGATTGCCAAGAGGTATTCCATTTTGTTAATTATTATTAAAGAAATAATTCATGATGAGACTAATGAAGCATTTTAAGTTAGAACCATATGTGGAAATTAAGCGCGGAGATTTTTCGGTTAAATAAATATTTCAGGAAGATGAATCTGCTGCTGGAAAAACTGCGGAAGGAAATGAAAGTAGTACTTCTGCTGCTGAAGCACTGAATCTTGATCCCATGAATAATTTAAGCAATGTGAGTTTTTTCTTTTTCTTTTTTTCCCTAATCAATATCATCAATTTGTTCACTATTGATACATATTTTATGATCTTGTGAACTGCATTAGGACATGATTTCATCAATGCTTCAGGAAGTTCCTCCGCCGTTCTTGTTCGACCGATCAATTATGTCGCCTTTTGAGTTCCAACTCCATTTTCCTCCTCAGGTCAGCACAATTTTTCTCAAGAGATGATGAAATTCATAACGACATAATATCAATACATATATATATGTGTCTATATATATGTGTATGTTAATTCTCTTTGCAGACGTTTTCTTTATTTTGCAGTGAATATAGGAGGATGTGAAATACTTACAAGGAAGATGAGAGAAAAGCAAAGGTTCCGGAAGAAGGCAAAAAGTTAACTAGCTAACTAAATAACATGTTAGCACCAAATCACCATTTCGACCCATAGTCATGTCCTGTGTATGAGACATTAAATATATATATCAAAGTAGCCATACAAGAAATAGATATGGTGAACTCTGTACTTCTTTATATATATATATATATATATATATGGTATGCTCATAAGGAGCTTTTACCATTATTCCAAAGCTGCAGCTTTGTTGTTCATGTTGTTTTTATTTTTTTTCAATTTAAAATTCTGCATTTGTAATCTAAAATGAGAGATTCTACCTTAGGGACATACTATTACAGGATTTTAGAAGGTTATAGAACTTAATCCTAGGATTTAAATGGAACAATATATGTTGGATATATTGGGATTGAATTCTGTGAGAGGTTATGTTGTAAGCGCCATCTGATTTAACTTGTATGGTTGAGATCATAGATCTAAATAGATATCTCACAGTAGAATTGAAAATACAATGAGTTTTACGTTTTGATAATCATCTATTACGTTTATTTTTGGGCAAAATCATTCGATTTTAAAATGAAATAGAAAACGTTACTTATAATCTTATCTAAATAATGTATACACTTTATTTATCGACTGTATTAAACTAATAATTTTAACATACGTCCTTTATATTAAACCCTCTGTATAAATAAACTCCGACCCGACATATTGCACAAGCTTTTAGTGTGAGAATCAGGGAATAGGAACACTGGGAGTTTATAAATAGGTCTGTAGGTATCTTAACGGTTTTGTTAGAATTGTATTGGGTGCTTGAGAGGAGTGATCTTTTTAATCTTAATTTTAAAAATCAATCTATATGAAATATATATATATATATATATATATGAACTCTCTCATATGGCACTGCCGGACCGTCGGATGTGAGAGTTCTTCCTATCTCTCTCTAACTCTCTCTAGCGGGTTATACCACGCTCTTCCTCGAATTGTATCGATCTCCTGCGTACGAGTTGTATTGTCAAATAGCCGTTCTACTGGACGGAAGAGTATTCCTCTATATATATAAGTTATTTTTTATTAATATTTAAACAATTACCATATTATTTAAAATTAAAAATAGATTTGGTAATTATTAGAATATATATATATGTGTATATATATATATATATATATATATAAGAAATTTAACTTGTGTATCAATATAAGTATCATGGTTTACTAACTAGCCTTATTTGGTTAGGGGATAAAGAGGGGTGGGGGGAGATTTTATTGTCTGGTCGGAGGCAAGAGATGATTAGGGAGAGAAGAGGTAGAGGGAGAAACTCTCCATCCGGATCCATCAAATTGCATCATTTTATTATTGAAAGGATACAAGTTCTTTATCACATTTAAATTTTAAAAAAGATTGTTTTACACCCCAAAAATTGTTTATAGATTTTATAAATAGACAAAATAGTATTAGACAAGCCAAAACCTATAATTTATTCTTTAAACAAATATCTCCCTGTCATCAAACAGCAATATACTTCACATTCTTCATCCTTCTAACTCTCTTAATCCTTCTCGCTGATCCTCTCCAGCTAAATAGAGAACGAGGATCAGCCCCACATGTGGTGTCTTAGCGATGGAATTGCAGGCAAGAATAAAATGGAAAACGTGATTTCAAACTTGAAATTCAAGGTAAAAGGTCGAGAACTGACTGGCAACACAATAAAAGGTCAAGGACCATTGATGCAATTTTTTTTTTTTTTCTGTTTTTTTTTCTGTTTTTGTTTTTTTGTTTTGTTTTGTTTTTTTTTTTCTTAAATGCTCTTCGTTTCGTGGCATGTGATGCCTTAAGAGAGAGAGAGAGAGAGAGAGAGAGAGAAGACAGCAAACCAGAAGAAGGAAAAAATTGCTACAAAATATTATATTGAGGACTTAATTAATGGAACAAAGAAAGAAATGAATTTTTATAGCAGAATACCTTCCTTTTACTATTGGTAAGATATATTAATTTTTTAAATGTCTGATCATTTTCAAGTGGAAGCAGTTATGTAATATGCCTTTGAAATTCTTAACATACACTTATAAATTATACCATTAAAATTTAATCTAATAATTAAAATACAATTTTCACGATAATAAAAAAACTAGAAAGATCGAAAAAATTTCAAAGAATATATAGGGGTAAATATTAACGACACAAATAAGCGTTTGATTTTTTTTTTTTTTTTTGGCAAATCCAAATAAGCGTTTGTTTAAAGTATTCGACACTTGAGTGATGATGATGTAATGTGCAAATGAACTTTTTTATGATATGAAGATAAAGGCGCACGATGGAGGAAATATATACATACATATATATATATATATATGTATATATTTGTATATATACTGACTTTGAGTTTTTAATTAACATCGTGCGTGGAATCGTTTTATAAATTTGGACCCCACGTCGGAAAAACATCTTCTTACTTTCTTGCTTTCTATCCTCGCGTGGTGATCGGTGCTTTTTGTCTTTTCATTTAGCATATTTCTTACTTTTTATTTGTTCTTTTTCCCAAAGTAAATGAAAGAGGGTTGGTGATTTCTTGCGTAAAACTTTGATGTACTGAGATATGTTGACATTTATTAAATAACTCATTCTATTAAAGTCCTCCACTTTGATTATTAATCTATTAAGCTATACATATTAAAGCACGAATAATTCATTTTACCTTTTGTTCTTTGAACACCACGTGACAGTCACGTAGTGGATTCTAAATCACCACATATGTGAAATTTTTTTTTCCCAATATATGTCTATGGAATATGTGTTTGTCAACTAATAAAAAGAAAAAACTACCAAAAAAAAAAAAAAACAAAAAAGTTCAAAAACTAATCATGGAGGCTAATAAAACGAGAAAAAGATCCTTATAAAAAAAAGTAAATAAAAACTTTAAAATACAGAAGATGTAATTTTTTTTCTTTATTGAATCGATTATTATAATTAACTTTCTACAAATTATTGAGCTCCACAAATCCTAAGACCTAAATCCAGTGCTATTTTTCATTTTGAGTTATCAAGTTTCTTCCTTTCTTAATCTATACACGTATATATTTGTCATTCATCCACTTGTTTTCTAAAGTTCCTTCTTAGAAAAAAGGGAAAGGAAAAAAAAAAAAAAAAAAAACGTATCGGGTTTGTGACCACTTTCATAGATCTAGAAATTAAAGGAAGTAAAAATAAATTTGTTTAATTTATTTTTAGAAATAAGATTAATAAATGCTGTCGTAAAGTTTATGTCTTTCTATCTTTCATTTTTATATCACTACTGGTTTTCCTATATATATATTATATTTATCTATTTTTGTTAAAGGCTGTCCAACAACGTACGTCACGCGAGCATCTTTCTGACCCGTCTATCTTCTCCTTTATCAACCTAGCTTTTTTTTTTTTTTTTTTTTTTTATTTTATTTTTCCTCTTTTCTTTTCTTTTCCTTTTTCCGTTTCTACACTATTCTTTCGGCAATTTACAAGCAGAGTTTAAAATGACAAATAGCCAAAAATTGAAGGATGATATGGCAATACAAACACTTTTGGAGGGTGAATAAATAGGGGGTGAAATCTGCATAATTCACTCAGGTAGCCCTTTGGCCCTCGTAGGGATATAATTAAAATACTCTTGTTGATTGATTAGCTGGCTAATTAATTAGAAGAAAAATGAGGAGAGGGAAAGGGAGACTTTGAGCTACTGGAAATTGTAGGAATGGGCTGTTTGGGAAGAAAGAAAATAAGAGAAAATCAAACAGATCAAAAACTTTCTTGTTAATTGATATTCTTCCCAAGGCCGCCCATTCCGATGATTTCCGGCGGTTCCTCCCTTTCCCTTCCATCTCTCCTTAACTCCATGATCACTTTACTCTTCACTACTCCAGCCTCCACTAAGGTATATCATCTTTTTTTCTTCTCTTCGTCTTATTGTTATTAAATTTTTAATTCTTATTATTGAAATTTATTTACTTATTAATTATTTAGTTAATATTCCCCAGCTCACGCTGTACAGGCCGGATATTTTTCTTTTGGCAAAAGATCAGTAACTCTTATTTGATTCTTTCTGATTACAAATTTATACTAGACATGGTTTCAGAAACATATTTTTCAATTTTGGTAGAGGTTGGCTGAAAGGGAATATTTATGTCCGCAGGAGAGTTCACGTCATCACATCTGAATAGTTAATAAGGAACTAATGTGAAATAAACAAAATAAAAAAAAAAAAATTGGATCTAAAAAAAGGCCCAAATTTGGGATTTTTTTTTTTTTTTTTTTTTTTCCAAATATGAATTTGGGAAAGGTGCAACGAGTTATTTACATCCTTTTTATTATGTTGCTTTTAACTTCCTTGAATTATGAACATCATCAAAAAAGGAGAGCTTCCCAATGGACAGAGGAGGAAGCTCTAAAATTAGTACATTTTATTTGATTTATTACTTGTTAGACTGGAAGATTGTTCATAGTACATGATGGTGAAATCAGTTTCTCTCCTCTTTTTTTTTTTTTTTTTTTTTTTTTCATATGAAATGATAATGATGGTAAGAACTAATACCTGATCCATTTTCTATCCACTAGAAAAAATAATATTTATGATTGGTGGTTATAAATCAATTTTCTCCATGTTAAAACCCCATTTATCCAACCTTTGAGAGACGTGAGGAATTAGTGTTCTGTTTCCTTGACTCAAGAATTACCTGTTTTTATGTTTTATTTTATCTAATACAAACGGCTCTTTATTCTTGATGTCGAAGGGAGTTATAGTTAGAACGAAAGAGTGCAGATGATGTTTCGGATTTAATTAGAAATTTCTTCACTTTGAACCGAATTTGGTAGACATTGAGGACTCTTCTAAATTCACTGATGCACTCTGATTATTATCTCCCCACTAAAGCAAATTCCTAATAAACCCCAAGATTTGATTGTCACAAGATGATTCTCAAGCTACTATATATTGTGTATACTGTATGAATTCTATATATAGTCTATTATATATGTTTGTATTATATTTGGTAGGGATGAAAAGTAAAGAAAAGGAGAAGGCTGTGGAATTTTAAAGTAGAAATTGAAAATTAGATTGAGTTGGAGATAAAATCCTATATAGTATCCGAAAAAAATAGTACCTTGATCTTTTTTCCTTGAATCATTATTCATCTTCTCTTGAAGCATATACAAATATATATATATATATATATACATGTATATATACCTATCACACATAAAAGGTGTTTCTAAAATCTTGATTTGGAAAGTAATATGGTTGTTGAGAGATAGTTCTGGAATAAGGATTCAATCTCTACTCGAGATAATTCGAACATCAGATATATGAGTTTTCAATTAAGATTGTATGAGCATTAGTTGGATGTCCTAGTTTCTAGATTTCCAAACTACTAATTCATACGATTTTGTAGAACATACGGACACTAGATGCGAAACTACTAATAAAATATGGATTTGAAAATTTTATATATATATATATATATATATATATGTTAAGCAAGATTTTTTAAAATACTCATTTATTGGAGTAGTCATGTCGACTGCATTAGTAGTCCCTTTGATTTCATGTTGTTTGCATTGAGTAATTAATACATTATATGATCTTTGTTTGACATCGGTGTCACTATAATTTGTGTTTTTACCGTCATTTGTCGTTGTCTGTTTTTCCCTACTAGACATCTGGCTCACCCCCCTGTTTAATATGTTTTTTCTTCTCCTGGGTTAGTGGTTTCAGAATCATAATGTAATGGTTGTTTTTACTAGTTGGTCTTGCGAGATGAGACAATCTGTATTCTTTTTTTTTTTTTTTTTTTATATGTATTATACTATATATATATATATATATATATAAGTCACCCCTGTTCCAGAGCTGTACCATATGAATAAAGTTATAAAGTTACAGATTGTTTCAGTATTATAATTTGTAAACGAAAGAATGTTTATTTTTTAGATTTTGCTAATAAATCATGTTTACTTAAACTAATCTTAGTTATACCACAATAATCACGGCCTCATTTGGACATGTTAACTATCAAATATCCACACCAAATTAATTTACAGAGGCTTGCTAATCTATCAAAATCAAATTTGGATTTCAAAGTGTTTGAAGGAACCAACTATCTCCTAGAGTGGGTTTGATACAATTTCGATTCTAGAAGAAGTGGAACACACTCAATAAGTGATGATTAAAATAAGCTTTGGATGAGTGTTGGAATATTTGCAACAAGTTTGTAACAGTATCATTCAATCCTTAGCATTTAGGACCTCAACTTTATACTCGAAAAATAGCTTGGAAGGACTTGCTGTCCAACAGCTTAAAAATATATGTGCATACACAACGTTGAAACAATATCGGTTTACCGGTTGTATCCCTCTGGTTAACCGGATACACACCAAGAGCAATCCTGCCTCTGTTTGTGGGTTCTGTTAACCGATTTCTTACCACTGGTTAACTAGTGGATGGCTGTTTTCCCTTCCGCATACATTTTGACACAAAATTATTCTCTCTTATGAAACTTTATAGTATTAAAAAAAAAATTAGGTGTCAAAAACGTTACCTAACGCTTTAGAAATATGTACATGGAATTTTAATAGGATTTTGTTAAATTATAATTTTTTTTTTAAAGTGAGTGTGTGCTTCAACCGTAATTTGAAAGAAAGAGATGCACACAATTCCATTACAAGATTAAGGACATGTTTTGGCAGAGCTTTTTTTTTTTTTTCTTTTCTTTTTTTTTTCGAGATCAGTTGAAGAAATAATTAAAAAGTTGTGAATTTTAAGTAATTGTATTTGGAACCATATATATTTTATAAAAGAGTTTAATTAATGGGTCAAAATCATTTATGAATTTTTTAATAAACAATAAAATTGTTAGAATATAATTTTTAATGCTTTATTACAATTCTGTTACAAGTTTCAAAGTTTATTAAAGAGCTTTTTGAGGAGTTATATTTTGCAGCTTTGATTGTATGTTTTTTTAGATAGTAAAAGCTTTTTTTTTTTTTTTATATAGATCATACAGATATTTCTTTAAGTAGCTTTTTAACATACAAAGTCAAAAGTAACTTCTAGAATATTATGCACATGTCCTAAGTATTAAATAAGCAATATATAGCATGTGTTTGACCAAATAACTCCGACCAAAACTCCAATTGTTTTTTGTTTTTTTTTTGTTTCATCTCTTCTCATGAAAATCAATTCAGTTTTATTATTCATAACTTTAAATCTAACTTTAACCATCTATTATTTTATTATTTTAAATTCAAATGAGATATTTTTAAAATTATATAAAATTTCTGGATGAATAAAAATAATATCCATATTTATATATTTATATATAGAAAGCTTCTATAAACGGCATTGGATTTTGTTGGATGCTATAGGCAGTGAAATATTGGCCTTTGGATGGAGAGCCTACAGCCATGATCGGATATTGACCAAAGGCGGCATCCTTTACACTAGCCTGACGTATTGCAAGGGTACAGAAGTCCAATTCAATAGCATTTGTATGGGAAAAAAAATATTAAAAAATGGAAAAGTTGTTGGCTAGATAGAGATGCTGAGTAAGGAAGCAAACTTTGACCTCATGTTGTCTTAATTAATAAGCTATAATGTGTACTATTTTTTACTTTCCTTTTTCTTACTCGTAACGTTAATTTGATTTATCTAATCTTTATTATAATTATTCTATCATTAATTCTTATAATTAGTACATAATTAATTTATTTCCTAATTCAACCGTCTCAAATCTGAACACACTAACCACTATGTAAACAAATTTCAACGTCTTACCGAAACACTTAAAAAACACTATAAACGATTTGAATTTCTAGAACCATGCATCCTATGTCTATCAATCAGTCGTAAGGATCCACTACCTTTAAAAGTTCTCCAATTCCTCCCTTTTCATGCTTATACATATATATATATATATATATATATCATTTAATTGCTTATTAAACTTGCTATCTCTATATATAGTTAATTTATAAATTATTGACTAAAAAACTTCACTATCCAATGTCATTATTCAAATAATACTGTAAATATCATACACTCTTCAAGCAAATGTCTTCTTTTTCATGTCCTAAATTTTTCTTTTTTTTTTTAACTCCCCACAATCCAAATTCATAAGTGGTTTTTCTTAATAAACCATTTGGAACAATGTTAGTATGGCAATGGTACAGACAAATACTCCACATCCAATTACAATAATTCTTTGATGCTGTCACACTGTACTTTTATCCACCTAATAAATGTTGCCAAATTACATTTCACACCCTGAAATAATTATTAACACTTTTTTCACTTGACCATTATTTACTTTCCCTAAAATTTTCCACTATACTACCACTCTCCGTTTCCATGCAAGCCACCTGTCCTCATCCTGGATTTCTTTCTGACCAGCCTAGTGTTAAAGAAGGTGGCGTACGAGCAGCAATGCCGGACATTTGTGCGATCTTATGTTTCCGAACACATTTCAAGATTTTATTTTACATTTTTTAACTTTAATAAATCACATTTATAATTTTAAAATTCAACTTAACTTCAATTAAGATAATTCCAACTTTTCAACTCAAAAAGACCAACCAAGCGCATGCATAGACTTGTCTTGTCCGTTCTTCTAACTTGAGGCACTAGATCCATCTTCTGTAAAATCAAAGGACTTGGTTAATCTTCATGCAATTTTCTCCATTAATCTTGAATTGGTGATTAATTTGTCCTAAAACTCGATTTTTATTATTAGTAATCCTACATTGATCACTTGTTTGTTTTCACTAATTAAATCTTGCAGCCAACAATCTCTCTTTTTTTAGGATGACAAACACTTGATTGCTCAAAGGATAATATATCAAGTTGAGGAAAATGATAAGAATTTTTAATTTGTTGCTAGAAATTCAGGCTAAAAAATTCTCACCAAATTTCACCTTCTCCCTTACTCAAGCGATTGTGGATTGGAGAACCAAATCATTAAAAATAATGACACTTTTGTAGTACACATAATGACAGCAAAAACCAAATAGAAAACATTTGTTGTTAGTCACCATATCATTAACTCAACTATATGCAACCCACCTAAAAATAGAATAAAAAAGCAAAAAAAAAAAAAAAGACGTTATATTAATTCATTATCATATTAATTTTATTATAGTGAGCAAAAATAATAAATAGTCACCAAATTATTTAGATAATGACATTTGTGCAGCACATATAAACAACTTAAACATGAGAAATAGAAGAAAGAAAAATATTACTATTCAATAAATCATTAAGTTAATAATATTTGTGCAACGCGCATAAAAAAAAAAAAAAAAACGTTACAGGCATTTATTAACATAAAGATATATAGTTACTATAATCTAGAACAAAAAATAATAACCAAATCGTTAAACAACACTTTTGCAGCACGCATAATGAAGAACTGAAAACAAACATAAGAAATCTATGGTAAAAAGAAAATCATATTAATTAACCAGAAAATAATTATTGATAATAAATTGAAACTGTTGATCATCGTTAATAAAAATCTAATGCTAAGCACCATCATAATGGAAATAAGAAAATAAAGTATAGAATATGAAAAATAACACGATAATTTATAGAAATTCGATCTAGAAGTCCTCTGTCTATGGAGCTTTTCTTTATAACTAAGAGTGAATAAAATGGTGAATGCAAGAGAATGAATGGAGGTAAGAGTGCTCTCATCTTCTTCTCCTCATACAATAGACTTGATGTTTTATTTAAGTTAAACGCGCTATTGAAATTAGTAGAGTTAAAGTCCACTATTTAAGCTCAATTGTAGTAAGAAAAATGATATAAGCACTAACTTTAATCATATTTTTAAGTATTAACTCATGTGGTATAAGAGTTGTCATTCTTTTACTGATAAGTGTTTAAAGTGTTGTCACCTCAATCGTTTACATATACTAATGAAAATATAACACATGAGTTGGTGATTAGGATTAGTGTCGGTATCCCTGATACTATTCCTATAGTAAAACATTGGTCTGTTGCCCCATACCTTCGTCACGTGCGTATATACCTTTGGTTTCCATTTCTTTGCCGTCTATTATTTGGCAATATAACCATACACAATAAAATGTGCTAGCTGGAGTCTAAACTAACTTTATGCAATTATACGATGCCCGGGACCTCTTCAATTCATGACTTTCACATCTTTAAGCAAAGACTAATCGGCATAATAACCTAACATTATGTTGACATCATATCACCATTCACCGCACCGTTTGGACTGGTTTTACTTTTGTTTTGACGTTAATAGCTCATTATAAATAGACCAAAAGTTAGATTACATGTACATAGCTGGGCTCTTTTTAAATAATTATTATTTAGTAGTAAGCTCTAAAACACCCTTTTTCTTCATAAGGAAAAAAGAAGCAAAAAGAAACGATAGAGAGAGAGAGAGAGAGAGGAATATCACTGGATGACTAGTCTACATCAATATCCCAACTCTTACACGGGTTGATGTGCAAAGCTAAAGATCAGTGGTTGGATCATAGAAAATGACATAATAAAATGCCGATTGCCAAGCATATTATATATAATGAGTAAGTGAGTAATTATTTTTTAATTTTTGGCTTCAAAAAATATTTGTAGAATCTACAGCTAAATGCCAATTTTTAAAGGTATTTTTTCTTTTATAATAAATTATCGAAGTTTTTAGAAGTTAAAAAAATGACCATTTTTTTTAAAATGATCAATTAATTTCATTAAATGATTAATCAGTGATTGACTATATAATATAGTTAATTTATATTGATTGAGCATAGCATAAATTATCAATTTTCACAGTCAATTATTAATTGATTATAGTCAATTACTGATTGACCATAATATAAATCACCACATTTTCAAGAGTCAATTAATCAATCAATTAGTAATTAACTATGATAAATCCGTGTCATGACATCGGTTCACCTTCACCTTATGTTGTCGTGACCTCGGTTCATATGGGCCTCTATGAGTCTCTGACGCCTTTGCCACTTCACATGCCATCATATTTGTTGATCATGGCGACACCAACCCTAATCTGGCATCGAGAGAAGAAATCTGATGACGAAGGTTGCTTGAATTGCTAAGGACTCCACCGCGAACTCCCCCTGAGCTACCACCAAATCTTAGGTCCAACCCTACCAGTCACTAAGTCAGCCGTCATTCAACTTGAGGTCGAGATTTGCAGTGCTGTACGCCCAATCTCGAGCATCTTTCGGTATAGCAAGCTCGTGTGGACTGATTAATTATAAAAATGGCCATTGGCCTTTTAACTAAACAAAGTAATTTCTGCCATCTCTTAAATTGCTGGCAACCAGCCAAATTCTCTAATATATATTTAGGTAAGGTTTAAGTCCAGCAGCCGAACAGTCCAACAAATGTAACATCAAGACTAATATTTTGTAAAACTAACTTATTAATGTATAACTTTTTTATGTTGATACATATCACTTGAGTAGACATTTCAAAACAAAAATGTAACACATAAATTTACATAATGTTACAAGTATATAAACAAATAATTATATAAATAATAAATATTGAATAAAAAAATATATTTACTAGACTGATATAGCCACTGGATTTAAATTTTTTTTTTGAATAAATTGTGGTGATAGAAATCAGTAGGTGCACCAAGACATCCCAACTAGGTCGGCACTCCTATAGCACCCTCATTATTTTTCCATCCCACTAAATAGTATTAAATAAAGAAAAAAAAAATTAGATTACATAAAAGTTCTTCAAATTTGAGAAATACGACCAAAAAAGGAAAGAGAACCAAGACACCTATCAAGGAATCTAGAAGCAATTGGAAGGCAGTTTCATAAGACTGAGTCGAAACTCCTTCCTTGAAAGTAGCATTCAAATATGCCTCTTTAAAACCCCTCTAGCCCTAGCGGGAAAAAGACTAAAAAGGAAAAAGAGTACATATTTACTTGAAAAGTCGACTAGTTACAAAATATATAACATGGAAGTCCTATCAAATCTCTATGTAGTTGAGAAGAACAAGTAGTTGGAGCACTGAACCACCACGCATCTTCGACAATGTGAACTGCATATGAAACCAAGTTATCTGCAACTTGATTCCCTTCTCTAAAGATATGATATGCATGATATGTGATATGATCGAGATAGTTGATAGCCTTGTTCCATCTAGATAAAAATCTCCATGGGACTTTGTTGCTTTTAGTTTGAAGTAACTCCACAGCATAAGTAGAGTCACATTCATACCAAATATAGTACCAATCAAATTTTCTAGCATAATCAATGGCTGTGATGATTCCCATTAGCTCTGCTTCAAAAGCAAAGAGAATACCTAGAGACTTAGCGAAGCATCCCTTGCAAAAACTTCTATAATTTCTGAAAATACCACCACATCTCGCAAACCTAGAAAAACCATTAGCTGCATCATCTGTATTTATTTTGATCCAATCTGAAGGAGGTTGATCTTATATATTTAATCATGATATTATTTGGGATGATATTTAATTCTTTATTTAACTTAATGGTAGGGGACTAGAATTTCACACTTCAATTGGTAATTTCAAACCACCCTACACGTGTTGCAAGAAGGGAAGCGAAGGGTTACTTTCAACTTGCATCTACCCAAATGGGAAAGCATATATTATCTTCAAAAGAAAGGCGGTTCTCCAAAATGGGCAAGTCTAGGAATATTGATGACCGAATAAAAGACACCGCCAATAATAGACAGCTCTCATGATTCTCCATTCCTTTTGAGTTTCTTTCTTTTTCTTTTTCTAATGGGATTTCTTTTCTTCTTAAAAATTTGACATTTGGATGATATGTTTATGTTAAACTTTTGTAATTATGTTTCTCTTTTTTAAGTGTATTACAATCGTTGAGTCAATAATAAAATAATTCTTAACATTATTCCCACAGCTTAGTAGAGAATAATAAGTTGATATATAACAAAATAAGAAAATTTAAAAGAAATGTTTAATTCATAAAAAAGAAAGAAAATTTTTCTTTGGAGAATACTGTTGTTTAATTGACTTGCTCACTCATTACGATATAAAGTACATATGTAATAGTAACATGACGCACTGCGTCCTGTATGAAACTACTTACGGAATTCTAAAGACTTCTAAATTCGTTTATTAATCCATGTGATGACGAAGTTCAACTGAACAAATTTGATATTGACATGCGAATATGCGCAATTTGATCAGAAGCATATGCAAGAAAAAGACTAATAAGGACATTGCTTGCCAATGCACAATGTGAAAGCGATTAGAGACAGTATCGAAACTCGACGTGAAGAACTTGGGAGAAGCTACGGGGAGGCAACAGATGGAAGTAATAGGGCTTGTGATGTAAATAACACCACACACACAGTGGCCCTAGTAGAATCAGCATATATATATATATATATATATATTGTAACGTTATATAATGATAAATAAAGTCAGAATAGATGAGACTAGCTAGATAAGACCCTTGTGGTGAGGGATTCTCTCCATCTCTGTGTCGTTGCTTTGCTTTATTTCCTTATATCTTCTCCGTGCTTCTTGGCAACTTGCAATGTCTTTTAGCTATAACCTTATCCTTGACGCAAACCAATGCATCTGTCCAGTAGCTAGTAACGAGTTTTAATGCAAATTCTCTTTCTTCTCATCTCTCCCCATCTCCTCTACTTTGCCCCACCTCCTCACACACACACACACACACACATGTACACAAATAAAGCATGTTTTGGAACAAGTTTCAACAGATAAAAAGTCTCAAAATTTCACGCGAGCTAGTGATACACACACACACACATATATATACATGGAAATGTATTCTATGCAATACCGAATACCGTATACCATGCGATACTCCTAAATTTCTACTTAAAAATTTATAATAACTAATTGATTTTTATGAAATTTTTTTAAAATCTAATCACATGATACTATTTAGATAGTGTTTTAAAGAATAAGTAAAAAAAAAAAATGTTACATTTAAATCACATAATTGGTACAATACACAAATCACTTTGTAAATGATGTATGAAAAAAGTGTCATATAAAAGCCCCTCCTATATATATACACGTATATTAGTTTGTGTTATAGATATTTTTATACAATAGAAAACATTTTAGTGTGTCCAACAATAGGATTTGTGGTTGCGAAATGGTTATACGGTCGAGTGATTATAAATAGAAACTTGGTGGTAGTTGAAATATAAATATTGAAAAATATTTATGAGTCTATCCTCTTGGATGAAAGGTGGAATTAAAGCTTTGGACAGTATTTGCCGTAGATCATGACAAGCATCTTATCTTTCTAGAGATATAAATTAATTTTTATCTTTTTTTCTTTATTTCTATCTTCTTTTAGACTTTTGTGCCCTAAATTATATGGGGATTTTGTGGTAGGACACAATTACCGAAAGCACTAACATGATGAGTTTGAATGTAATGTTACATCTAATCAAATCAAGCATAAATGTAAATATGATGCTGATTTGACACTAACTAATCAAAAACCGTAGATCGTTAATAGTAGAATACCTCGCATGATCACATCATATAATACATCTTGAATAGGATTTTAATATCTGTGAATAAAAGAATTTATTAAAAATAAAAGAAAAAGGTCTTGCAAATTATGCATTTCAACATTATGTATCGATATTATAGAGGTTCAGTTTTATGCGTTTCATACAATTACTAATATACTTTAAACAAAAGGAAGGAAATATCAAATCAGCGATAGCATGTCTCGGCCATAGAAGGATTTTAAATTTATAAGAACTATTAATTATTTGAAAGAAACAAGTGGACTATATATTCTACAGTCTTTGTTTTGTTCATAGAAGTTACAAAGTTTTTTTAATCTTCCCCTATTCTTCCCGATAAAGTTGACGGGTACACTATATGATGAAAATTATAAATTAACAAATTAAAAAATTCCTCAGATATAGGGGCCGGTGGCATGAAGAAAACAATAGAGATATATCCTAATTTTTGGTACGACGTTTCTCATTTACTTTGTTTAGATATTGAATCGAGACATGTGTTGAAAAACGTAGGAAAAAAAACGTGATCATGTAACTATTAATTCATTTTTGTGAACGATTTTCTTTAGTATATTAATTGACTTTGCCACTGATTTGAATTTATCTTCTTAATGATACATATGTAGAGTAATTATTTTGAAGATTGGGACAGATGTGAAATATTTGAAATTTTTTTATCCTAGACAGAAGGAAACCAAGATTCCGATTGGGAGGTAAGAAATATGTCAATTTTAGAGTTGGTTATTGCTTAATTTGATGATTGCTGTTATGTTTAAATTTAGTTGGTATATATATGTTGCATTTAGGATATTTATTGTCTTCTTGTTATCGGTATGCATTCAATAATGATATACCTGAACTAATTTCATGAATTTTGAGCCTTTAGAAACCATCTTGTAAGGTGTCGCGCCAAAAAAAAAAAAAAAAGGCAACTGTTTTTTAACCATCGTGCAATCTTTCTATGATGGTCGATCCTCTCTTTTTTTAGCAGTGTGTTCTAGAAAACAAAAGTGAAGAGTCTTAACTTGGTTTATCTGAAATAATTTTAGCTATCAGCAGTTTTTAGTGTCGAAAATACTTTTTTCATGTTATTTTGAAGAGGAAAAGAGAAAAGAAAAGAAAAGAAAAAAAAAAAAGCATCTTTCTTCTATTTGCAATTTACTGGTCAATAACAATCATAACCATAAAAGTCCAGACCAGATTTGGTTGTCATTTTCGTGAAGAATATTCATTGGTAATTACAAGGGAAAAAAGGCTATTTATAAAAGACTATCCAAATTAACAGAGAGTTGAGATCTTGATGAATTTGACTGTGGCACTGTTCAATCATTGCTTATAGTAAATTTCTATTGGAGAGAATGGCTTTTTTCACAGCAATTGCAAACTTTCCCTATAAATAGAGGTGCGAGGGAGTTCCTAAAGACCATTCAAAGTTCTCAGCCTCTTCTTCTCTTCTCCTCTCTCTCTCTCTCTCATCTCTTTCTCTCATCTCTCTCTCTCTCTCTCACATCTCTCTCTCTCTCTCTCTCTCTCTCTCTACACGCCTCTCTCCTCCTCACTCTCTCTCTCTCTCTACACGCCTCTCTCCTCCTCAGGCTTGGAGTCCTTATAAATATATGGTGTAAGTAATAATATATATATGTAAATAATCATGGAGGAGGCAAAGTGATGTAAATGTTGACAGAAGATAGAGAGCACAGATGATGAAATGCATGAAAGCTGAGCATCTCACTCCTTTGTGCTCTCTATTCTTCTGTCATCATCACCTGCATAGCCCCTCTCTCTTCATTTTCCTTGTTTGCAAATATTAACATTTTGCCCCTAACCACTTTTAGTTTTCTACTTTTTTCTTTACTTTTGTCAGCCAATTAGGCAAAAATCTAATTCTTGTTACCTTATGTGTGTTGATGTGTGAATAATGACTAAATGTTTATTTATTTATTTTTTCTTTCTTTCTAATTCGTTGCAGTTCTATTATTTAGGGTTTTTTTTATGCCCTTTAGGCCTTTTATCATAATAATTTATTTTTATTTCTTTGACGTGGGACGAGTTTGCTAGTATGCGTAACTAGCTTAATTAGTTTGTATTTTAGCATTTACATATATCTGTATTCTCTGATTTCATTTGTCTTCTCATTATTTTCATAAAAACATGGAGTTGTAGCGGTTGAAGGTAATCTAGTGGAAATTCCACAACTAACTCCACCATAAGATATAGAGTTTGAATCCCCACTCAAAAACAAAATTTTGAAAAAAAAAAAAAAAAAACCAAGGAGTTGTATAGTTTCTTGAGGTTTTCTTAATTCGATCGATTATCTTCTGCAGGTTAATTGACGTTCATACGCGTGCAATGAGTAGTTGATTCCAAATTAGTCAGATTGGTAAGATTAACGACCAAGATTTGCTTGCTACAACTTTTTGTTATGGTAGTAAATCCATTGTTAACTTTTTGTATCTAGAGATTTTTTTTAAAAAAAATTTTAAATTTCTTTTTTTTTTTTTTAAGTGGATACACCCAACTTGTTTAGTTTGATTCCAGAAGCGGGCGGAGAGTGGAAGAAAACTGTGAGATGATCAGGAAGATAAGGAATAACCTTGGTCAAGTATGCCTACCTTTAATGTCTAATTAATTAGAAGATGTCAACCTAGTTAAGATGTCTTTAACCGTTCTGACGTTAGATGTTATATATTTCTCATCATTTATTTAAACTATATGTTATATATTTCTCATCATTTATTGTTAAAATTATATGTAAATAATCATGGAGGAGGCAAAGTGATGTAAATGTTGACAGAAGATAGAGAGCACAGATGATGAAATGCATGAAAGCTGAGCATCTCACTCCTTTGTGCTCTCTATTCTTCTGTCATCATCACCTGCATAGCCCCTCTCTTCATTTTCCTTGTTTACTAATATTAATATTTTGCCCCTAACCACTTTTAGTTTTCTACTTTTTTCTTTACTTTTGTCAGCCAATTAGGCAAAAATCTAATTCTTGTTACCTTATGTGTGTTGATGTGTGAATAATCATGACTAAATGTTTATTTTTTTATTTTTTTTCTTTCTTTCTAATTCGTTGCAGTTCTATTATTTAGGGGGTTTTTTACGCCCTTAAGGCCTTTTTATCATAATATTTTATTTTTATTTCTTTGATGTGGGACGAGTTTACTAGTATGCGTAACTAGCTTAATTATTAATTTGTATTTTAGCATTTACATATATCTGTAATCTCTAATTTCATTTGTCTTCTCATTATTTTCATAAAAACATGGAGTTGTAGCGGTTGAAGTTACTCTAGTGGAAATTCCACAACTAACTCCATCATAAGATATAGAGTTTGAATTGCCCACTCAACAAAAAAAAAAAAAAAAAAATTTGAAAAAAAAAAAAAACCTAGGAGTTGTATAGTTTCTTGAGGTTTTCTTAATTCGATTATCCTCTGCAGGTAAATTGATGTTCATACGCGTGCAATGAGTAGTTGATTCCAAATTAGTCAGATTGGTGAGATTACCGACCAAGCTTTGCTTGCTACAACATTTTATGGTAGTATATCCATTGTTAATTTTTTGTATCTAGAGAATTTTTTTTTAAAATTTTTTTATTTCTTTTTTTTTTTTTTTTTTTTTTAAATGGACACACCCAACTTGTTTAGTTTGATTCCAGAAAGCGGGCGGAGAGTGGAAGAAAACTGTGAGATGATCAGTAAGATAAGGAATATCTTTGGTCAAGTATGCCCACCTTTAATGTCTAATTAATTAGAAGATGTCAACCTAGTTAGGATGTCTTTAACCACTCTAATGTTATATGCTATATATTTCTCATCATTTATTTAAAAATGTCCAGTAAGACTGGACAAAAAATCATTAGACAAGGAAGATGGGGCAAGATCATCCTTGCTCTGGTCTCAAAGAGATCCTGACTTATAATCAGGTGAATCTTCGCGAACGAGCACAAAACAACATTGGACGCAAGCTTATCCACGACACAATTATTCGTATGAAAATCTCTAACCACATATGGCTGATCTCTACTGAAAGTTCCGTTTTTAACTATTTACCGAATTTAATTAATTTTCCCAAATTAATTCAATTACCATAAGCAAAGTAAATAGACAAATACAAGTAATTTTTACGAGGTTTGGTTACCTAACTCCTCGAGGCCACTATTACGGAAAATTGCAAGTACACAATATCGCAAACAAATAATCAAGTTATAACTAAAGTATCGTTCTCATGAGAACTGTTGTTATCAATTACCAAAATTATATTAACTCTAACTTTATTTGAATAACCAAAAAAAGATTTTTAAATAAAAATAACAAAATAAATAAAATGACGAAAGACTCAAAATAGTAAAAATCTAGGGTTTCCGATTTTACCAGATTAACCATATTCAAATTCTCTAATTCAATTAATCAACATCTATTCCATATATTGCCAGCAAATCTCTCTAAAATAATCATTAATCTTTCTCAAGCATTAATAATTTATCTCATAATTAATAAGCACATTATCACCTCTCGGTCTCAAACTTTAAGCTTACCACAATTCATTAAGAATAGGAAATTCATAATACTGCACAAGTTTCATAATTATCTCTAACTTATTATAATCTCATGGAAAATTAAACAAGGACTTATTCAATTATCACTTCTAAGTCTCAAATCAAATACCAATTCATGCAAATGGCGATCAGGCATTCACAAGCATTAAGCACGGATTAAATTACTTTAACATAGAATTGGAATAAAACATCGATCAATGAAAAATAGAAAAACTCAAACAATCATAATCCGACTAGATCATATCCCTAAAAAAGAAAATTACTTCATAAATAAAAATAGAAATTTACAAATAAATGTTTAATCATTCTCAAATTACAAAAATAAATAGATAAGAAGACTTCTTCTCCTTGTTGCTGCCAGTCGTCTTGAACCAAGTCAATGAATCTATTCTATAAAATCCCCTCGCTAGCTACGTTGAACTCCCTTCAATCGTTAATGCCTTCTCCCGAAGACTTCAAATCTTTCCCCCAAAAGATGTATGAATGCAATGGCTTCAAAAAAAATCTCAAAATACTATGATGAATCTTTAAGCTTTTACGCCACAATCTGTTTTTGAGACCATAAATAAGCAGCCACAAAAAAAATCTCATATTAAAATAATTTAAATTTCAAAGTGTTTCCCGATTTATTGCAACACTTTTGGAAATGCTTTGAAATTCAAATATGAAAACTTACTTCATAATCCAAATTAACTTTCCTTCAAAATAGATGCTGATGAAACACAGAAACCTTCAAGAAACCCCAGAAATAAAATCTTCCAACTTTTCATATTTCAAATGCAAGATTCTTCTCTTTTTGAGATAGTTTGAATTTCTAATTTAAATAGGGTAAGGAAACCTACTCAAATTAGAAATCTATTTTTTAAATAAAATCTCAAGATTATCTCCACTATGATTCACGCAATATCCTTACACTGTACCAAAACAGAAACTACCAACTTATAGACCAAGTCAAATGCACTCTGCCAAGTTAGCTTCCAAAACAAGTAACTTATCCAACTTTCAAAATAAGCAACTTTCCCATTAAGTAGCTAACCATATCACCTAAAGCTAGCTAACAAAATATTGTTTTTGATTTTTCTAACAAAATTACCATAAAATGCCAACATACAAAACCCTAACTTATACTTTCAAGGAACCACTTTGAACGCTTTTTTTTAAGTTTGTAATTTGTACTAATAATTGTATTAACTAAACGTAGAAATTGGTGAGATATGTGTGTGGTTGATATGATATCGTTCTGTAATTTTCAACTATGGATAAAGTCCTTGCCAAATTACTTACATATGTGGGCGAAAATATTTTGGTAGTAGGGTTATGACTCTAATAGTATACTGTGAAATTTTTTTTTGAATAAGTATACTGTGAAAAAATAGATACATATATATATAATTATTTACATAAATGTCTAAATTAAAAACTATGATTTAAAAAATGTCAATTTTTTCTTTTATTTACAAGAATGTCTAAATTGATTCTTATAAAGATCATATTACCCTTTCATCAAGAATTAAAACTAAATTAATAAAGAATTGATTAAAAAAGGAAAGAAAAAATCTCTGAAAAAAATATAAAACTAAACAAATCTTTTATAAAAAGGAAAAAAAAGACCATTTTACTTGCCTTATTATGAAGAAAAAAGGACAATAACTGATATTAGTTGTATGATACATGAAAAACAATCATTATATTAAATAATTGATCATTAAAATAAAATTCACAACGAACATAAAAAAATTTAAACAGATATTATAAAGAATATGAAACACTTTAAAACCTAAAAGAAAAAAAGAAAAAAAGCCATTATAATGATATAGTAATTATTATAAAGAAAAAAGACATCATAATGGTATAGTAATACCATAAAGAAAAAAAGCATAACACATTTAAAAAAACATCATAATGATATAGTAATTATCATAAAAAAATAAAGAATTTCATCACACATTTAAACTTTAGAAACTAACAATTAAAACAATACTAATAATAATAAAAATAAATTAATTATCACAATAACGTTATAATTATCATAAATAACCTAAATTATAAATAAAAAAGGTTTCTGAGAAATCTAAATCATACTTAAGAAATATGTTTATAAAAATCCTTAATTATACTAATAAGCCATCACTATAATAAAGCACTAATTGTTAAGATAAAGATACAATAATGATGAATAAATAAGGAAAAATGTGAATAATAATGAAGGAAAATGATGTTAAATATAGTAAAAGGACAAAATAGGTATTACAATCAGTTGTTTTTTTTTTTTAAACGGACATTTACGTAATATTATCAAAAAACAGACATATTTTAAAATGTGACTTTAATAATAGACTTTTTGTGTAATTATTTCATATTATATATATATGTGTGTGTGTGTGTGGCCGCTTGAAGAATAAACAGGGCTGGAGTATATAGAATCCTTCAAATATCTTCTCCAATTAAGACATTGTAAATTGAAAGTAACCATTTAGCATTTGCTTGTATACGTATATATACACACACACACACTAGCATCTATTCTCAGCAATATCTCTCATGTAGTACTGAAAATACTTATCAACTGAAGTTGGCCAAGCTTAAAAATACATCACAAGGATTTGCAGAATGATATAATACACCACTGAGTTGATCTGACAACGATTAGAATATGTTCTTATTTGACCATCAAGAATGATTATTTAAAAGCACTGAAACTCAAATCGGAATCTTCCAGACAATAATAAAATGATTAAAAAAAAAAAGAGAGAGAGAAGTGCTACTTAGTTTCAAATATGCAAAAGAAAGAGATATTATTTACTTCTACTTAAGTTCCAGATTTGTAACAACAAATCCGACCTGTAAAAGTTTACCCTAAATTTTTTGAAATAAACAAATTGATAATTAGTATAATTACAATCATCAAAACAAATGGCAAAGAAATTTTTTTCCGGCTACAAAATGAAAATATAAGAAATGATCTTTTAATAAAATGGGGATATTTTTGAGGAAAATATTTTCTTATTAAGTTAGAGCACAACTAAAAGTTTACGTATATAAAATTTTAAATTTTAAATAAATCTCAGTTAGATGGATTAATAACAAGTAAAGTGAAACCCTAGAGAACCATCAAATGGTAAATCACCCACTTGCCAAAAGCAGGAATAAGGCGTAAAACTATCTATGTCAGGGAAAAATATACAAGGAAGATTCGTCATATATAGAAGAGACTCCGAGAAGTTGAATGAAGGAGCTAGGGTTCTTTATACTGGACCAGCACAACCAATTGTTGATGTTAACTTGCTAGTTCATGATAAGAAGCCGGAGATTTGGAAAGAAGAATCGAAGCGACGTGCGGGTGATTAAAATGGTGCATGATTCTAGTGCCTACACTAACTCGGCTCCTGATGAGGAGGAGATCGTTGTCAAGACAAATAGAGATTAAGAGACAGTTATTGAGAAAGCGCAACAAATTCAATCCACCCGAGGAGATAGTTCTGACTTCATTAGAACCAATGTCAATACTTCTTCCCCTATCTCCCTTACAAACCCAAATGACATTTAGATTCAAGTCTGTTTGATCGGCTCTTAGATTGCGCTTATCCAGCATAATGTGATAATCATCACCCTATAAGGAGAAAAGTAAGCTATGCAATTCCACATTACTTAAAGAATGGATATATGTAATAGTTCATAAGTAAAGAGACCACCTTCTAATGGTATGAGACCTTTTAAAGTGAGTCAGAGCAAAATCATACGGGTACGAGGCCCAAAGCAGATAAAATCATACCAAAAAAAGGCACGGGTCGTTACAATAACGAGATTGATTAGGTGGCTAAATGTATTGGCAGATATGGTTGATCAAGAGCAAGATTTTATTGTGGTGAAAACTAAAATACAAGGTAATTAAGCTAAAACTTAAGCCTACCAAACAAGGCCAAAGGTAACTATTACACTACCCTCTAAATTAAAATTTTTTTTATTGGAATGCTTTGGATTTGAACAATATTCTAGACACCCAGAATACTTTAAGAAATATTTTTACAGCAAATAAGCTACTGTGTGTCTTTGAACCGATGGTCAATATATCTCTTCTATTATGTTGCATTTTTGGTATTGGATTTATTTTCCTTTATGCTATCACCAATGTGGATAAAGGAGTGCTCGAAATTATAGAAAGGAAGGAGAAAATTTCAAAAATTAATGAGTAGAAGAATGAGCCGGAAAAGATATGCCTTTTTCTTTGAAAGTTTTTCACATTTGATGAATTTCTGCGTATGAAATTCTGAAACATAGAAATCATCTGTGCCGAACTTTTTTGAAGTATATTTGATGACAACTTTTGAAAAACCTTCATTCATTAACCATTCATATTTCACAACTATTTTCGGAATCTCCATGTTGCTTCTTGTTGTAGTGCATTTGACGATAGTTTTTGAGAAAAATGTCGTTTAAGGATAAAGTTGTAGTGATGCTAGATTTTTCTCTTGTAAGGTTTTATAATAATATTTTAAAATAATTATTGTCTTGAATATGCTACGTGAATACACTATTTATCATATATATCCTATTTACCATCACTCAAAAAATTTTCTTCTAGTTATTTTTATCATTGAAGGTTTTTGAGCTATTTTCCTCTTTCTTTCTAATTTTCTTCTTTAACATTTGTAATTTTTCTTCTTTTCTAATAAAATTGGCGGGGCATCGTGAGATAGAGTTTAAAGAAGAATGCAAACTTAGCATGAGTTTGGTTTGTCGGTTGGAGATAAAATTTTTAAGTTAGAGCTGGTTGACTTTTTAAAAACTAGTTATAAATTTTGTTGACTTTTCATAAAAAGACAAAAACTAATTGAAAAAGTGTAGTTTAGTTGGAGTTAAACTTAAATGCCAAACAAAGTTAATTTTTATTTTTTTGCTAAAAAAAGTGCAAACTTAGTTGGAATTTCTCTATCATCTCTTGGACATAATTAAATACCCGAGTTATTTAAAAAAATACTAATAATAGAATCCACTCTAAAATTCGCTCTCTTTTATTCCCCTCTAGTCTTGCCGGACATAGGATTAAAAAATAATAATAGTATGACAATTCCTTTTACAAAGAAAAAAAAAATTTGTGATTGTAGCTGTTGCCTAACGGTAATTTTATAATTGACTCAACTACAAGGTGTAGAGTTCGAATCCTTAATTCTCAAGTTTAAAAAAAAAACAGATTCCTTAGAATTTTGAGACTGCTTGATGTTAGGTTATTCAATGACCACGTGGTTAGCTACAAGTCACCATCTACAACAACTATAAAAATCAAATCAATTATTTAGCAAAAAATATATATACATATCAATTAAAAATTACAATATCAATTTCAGCTAGCTAGAAACCAACAGATCAAGCCGGCAAAGTTGATACTTGCATTTTCCTGATCAAACTACTTGGAATTAATGTAATAGTTCATGCTTTTCCACCACCAGTTTGTTTAGCACAGAATGGTGGGTTTTTTTTTTTTTTTTTTTTAACTTCCAGTCAAACTTCCAACAACGGGTCTCAGGGTCTATCTTATTTCTTTTTATACAAGTAATGTTTCGTTTACTTATTTGCCAAGACTTGCTCTTCTTTTGCACTCAGCAGACTCAATTTTCCAAAGGCAAACTAATTGGCGAGTAGCTACAAGTCAAATGCCTCACCACCACAGGCATCCGCCACCTCCCGGTCCACCACCGCCGGACCCTTTTGCATACCCTCAGCCGCCACCAGGAGCGCCAGTTCCGCCGCCACCAGTTTTTCTGCAACCATCACCACCGCCACCACCAGGGCCTCCACATCCAGGCGTGCTGCTGCCGCCACCAGTTGATCCACCTCCGCCATTTTTCAAGCATCCACCACCACCCGGGCCACCGCCTCCACCACCGGGTCCACATGGACCGCCACCTCCGCCATTTGCTTATCCCGCGCCGCCTCCAGGACCTCCCGGTCCTTTTCCTCGCCCACCACCACCGTATTAGTGTTTGGATATAGGGGGGTAAAAAAAGATTGTTAAATAAGGTATCCTTATAATTAATTCCTAGCTACTACACGTATGCTTGCTTTCACTTCTCATATATGATATTTCGTAGTCTTTTGGATTAGGGTCTATATTTACAAGTTCTGTGTATGCTTTAGTTATGGCTATGCATCTAGATGTGTCTAACGCCCGTGCGCCTGCACATATGTTTGGATATGATCGCATTGCGCGCGCATATATATATATGTGTGTGTATATATATATTGCTATCGGAATACCATTGTTATAGGGGGTTTTGGAATACTACTGTTGTTACAAATATTTGCATGTGTTTGGTTTTCAGGTGTGAATCTAAGTTTTTTATTTTAGTTTTTGTCTTTTTTTTAAAACTCAACATAACTAATTTTTGAAAAGTCAACTAATTTCAACCTAAAAATTTTATCTCAAACCTTTGTTCCAAGCCTAACTTTATTTTTCACTGATCAGAGCTATTTTTTAACGTTAATATATGAATTCATAGTTAATGTATAAGTCTCTTATATCACATGTCTTACATATGCCAAAAAGTACAATAAACACGTTTCGTGATCTACTTATCAGAGAACCATGTCAGGACAAAAAAGACAAAAGCTCTTAGCAAAAGTTGCACATTTTCTTAGTCAGATCATACGGAAACAGAGCAATTCATGAGCAGTTTTGTATTTTCCTTCTGAGTTTGATCATTCGGCTCAAATACTCTCTCCCTTGCCTTGTCTGCCTGCAATATCCCATCAGAAATCAGCTTAGTCATTGTTCTTTTCTACATGGAAAATTAACAAGCCTGGCCAGATATCTCAGTATTAAAAAGAATTAGATGTGGAAATTCTAGACAATGCATGAAGAGTATAAATAGAATTTAAAAAAAAAAAATTTGAATAAATGGTGTGATAGGAATAAGTGCATAGAAATATCCCGACTAAGTCGACACCCCTAACTCTAGCACCCTTATGACAAAGAGCTGATTTTGGAGAAGTGGGAATCAACCTGTTTTTGCCAATTTGTTAATGCTGTAATGAGTGAGAGAAACAGTGCTTGTAGAGCGGTTCCGGTCATTATTCCTATCCAGAGGCCTTTCCCTCTTAATTTGAAGAAAAAACCCAGTAACGCAGCCATTGGAAGTCCCACTGCATAATAAGCTCCAAGATTTACATAAGCTGCTATATCCTGCCGCCCGCTTCCTCTCGCAATCCCTGATGCAAAGAAACAAATTACTAAATATATTGCTTTGTCATAGGCCTCATACCGTAAAATATATATATATATATATGTATGTATGTAAATTGTTATGTTGTGCATATACATGTTTTTTGAAGACAATGTGATCAGCATGCAAATTGAAGGATAGAGAAGAAGAGTACTAACCAGAAAGAACTCCGACCAAACTGTCCAAACCAATGGAGACACAAAGAAGAGGAACCATCTTCTTGACATAGTCGACAACTTCCTTCTCCGTGCTGTAAGCATATCCAAAAACATTGCGCATACAAAAGAGAGCTGTGCTCCCAACAAACGCCTCTGCAGCTGCAAGAACCACGGCTACTGCAACAGCGAGTTTAGTTGCCTCGTAATTCCCTGCTCCTAACTCGTTTGAAACTCGGGTGCTGCAGCATTTTTTATCATTGTCACTATTAGTTTTGTGGATATAATCTTTCGTCTAATTTAAAAGATGAAAAGGTGTAGAAGCCTTAGAGAAAACCTTGCAGCTGCTCCGATCCCATACGGAATGTAGAAGATGGATGTTGTGGTTGTAAGGCTGCACATAAGATCACAAGTACTTGTGAAAAAATATCGAAAAAAATCCTCTGGGATTGGAGATATTAAATAAGTAAATACCATATAGAGAGAACTGAGGCCTCAAGCTTTGCATTTGGTAAGAAACCGGAGAGGAAAACTAGCAGCTCAAATGACGCATATTCAAGGCTGATCATTCACATGAAAATAAACCAGTTACTACTACGTTTTCTAATTTGAACTGAACTGAACTAAAACAGTACTAAGCTGCTAATCAACATAGTTTACCATAGCATCAGAGCAGAAGGGATTGCTAAGCGGATGAACTCCCTAATGTGAATGAAAGCGTCCTTGGTAAATCTGACTCGTGTTTTCTCGCAAGCGAAAGAGTACCTCATGTAAAGTCCAAGGCAAACGACATTGAGCCAATACGTAATGCCGATGGCTAATGCTGCACCAGTGTTTCCTAGTTGCAGCTTGAATGTCAGAGTCCAACAAAGTGGTACATGCAGACATAAAACTGTGCATGAGCTTACGAGCATCGGAAGTATCAAGCTCTGTGCCTGGAAGTAGCGAACCAATGACTGAAGAACTGCGTAGCCAAATAGCGCAGGGATGAGGCAAACGGAGTATTTGCCAGCGGCTTGTGAGATCGAAGGGTCTTGGCCAGCGAATACGAGGAGTTTGTCCATGTATGTCCATAGGAGAGACACTGGGAAGCAAATTATCATGAGAGATATCATGGCACAGCAAGTGTAGTTTCCAAACTTGTGATATTCCTCTGCTCCATATGATTGCCCGCATAAAGTTTCCAGTGCACCGGCCATTCCTAGCTGCAAAAATTATTCCAGCACAGACAAATTTTAGCTTGACACTTGGTAATTTTATAATGTAATGCAGGAAAATCCATTTGAATTTGTCATATTGTAAGTTTATCACATATTGCTAAGTTACTGGATTATTATGATGTTTATATATGAATAGGCATTCTCTCCTATTGAGTTAGCTTTTAGAGATGACTTAATATGACATCGGAATCAGATTTTGTAGACGATGGTGGTTTGAACCGATCCATTTGCATGTTATTATCAAATATCTAAATGTATTACTACTCAAAAAGATGTACCATAAGGATGGGGCATTCGAGCCACAATTCTACAAGGAGTTGGATTTATGTGCTGTCAGTTTTTTTTTTTTCCCTGATGCGATTTGATGGGTGATACAATTGTTCGAACTTAATTATGTATTGTTTGGCTCATGAATTTGAACTCCAATTCAAACTTTTTTCTATATCGTTTTCCTAAATGCCATCTTAGACTCTCCGGCAATGTTGCTGTGAAATAAGATAAAATAATTGAATAGAAGGAACTGAAACATGAAGTATGAGACCTACTTGATGGGAGAAGGAAGGAAAAAAAAAAAAAAAAAAAGCGTGGGAAACAAAGAAACCAGCAGCCAGAGGTGCAGTAGAAAAAGGAGAGATTCAGGTCATTCTCTGAATCTCATAATAATGTCTCTTCTACTCTTTGCAAATCAAGGCCTGTTTGAGATAACATCTGTAAATAATGTTTTTAAGATTGAGTTGGAAATATATATATTTTGGAGAAAAACATTTGAAAACGTTATGTGATATTAAAAATAATGTAAAAATCTGAAATGTATTTGGAAAAAATATACAAAATGGATCTTGTTTCTTTTCTTTCGTCGTTATGAGTATTTTAACATAAAAATCATCGAATTCTAATTTAAAATGAAAAAGGTTATGAATTTTTAAAATTATAATTTTTTAAAAATAAAATAGAGAAAAAATTTGATATAAAATTAATATTTTAAAATTTCGGATGATATTTTATCCTATGGCATCCCAAACGGCCCTTAGAATTACATTTTTATTTCTCGACTTTCTTAGTTGAACTAGTTATGGGTAAAGGACACCGTTTGCTACTGCACATGGATAAGATTACGTGATCATGATAAAAGACATGCATAGAATTTGCCAATTTGACGACTCTTTTATAATTCTAAAATAATAATCACTACGTATATCTTTGAGTGATTAAATTGATCTAGATGGGCCCACGTGGTTTGAGTTGCTGTAAGATTGAATGCCTTTTTCAATGTTTTTACCTCTATTGCATCCCTATTAATGTTATTTTAATATATCTTTCAACAACGCTCATACTTAAAAAACTTACTAGCCATGCCCCAGCTATCAATTAACTTCAAGGATGGTAGGGAGTATAAGTGATGTTAAATATCATATATAAATAAAATATGTATTTTACAGTATAAAATTTACATATGAAACTTATCTTTTATTAGTTATTATGTTTAATATTATTGATACTTCAAAGTTCCAAGTATTTTTCCATTAACTTTGCTCATGCCTAAAACATACTTGTTTGGTATTTAGGTTAAAAAGAATATTATAAAGCATAGTTAATTATAATACTTAGCATTCGTTTGGTTTTTAGGTATGAACCTAAGTTTTTTATCTCGATTTTTGTCTTATCTGTAAAGTGAACAAAAATAATAATTAGTTATTGAAAAGTTAATCAATTTCAACTTAAAAATTTCATCTCAAACTTTTGTTCTAAACGTACTATTAAACTATATGAGAATCAGACTAGGGGCCCATTTGGGGGACTTTTGGAGAATGAGGTTGGATGAGAAAGTGTGTTTAGGGGAAAATTTTTGTAAATGAACCGTGATATAGAAAATAGTGAAAAAAATTTAAAATGTGTTTAAAAAAATATGCAAAATGGATCCTTTTTTTTTGTGCGTCTCGTCATTGCAAACATTTTAACATAAGAATCATTTTATTTCCATTTGAAATAAAAAAGTTATAAATTTTAAATTTTGAGTTTTTGAAAATAGAAGATAAAGAAAGTGCGATGTAAAATTGAGCATATACATTAGTGTAAAACTCTGTTCTGAAAAATTAATCAATATGTCAAAATGAAGATATCTTTTCAAAATCCAACAACTTAGTGTTTTTTTTTTCGAGGACATTTTTTTAGAAAAATACTAAAAACATCAATTTGAATCTTAAATTTTTCATTATCAACATATATAATCTATAAGTTATTTTTAAAAAGATTATCATATTAAATAATTATATATATCTATCAATGAAAGATATTAATATTTCGTGATTGATACTTAAAAGTTATTAGAATTAATATTCTTAATATTACTCATTTTTCTATGCCACGGTCAGACAGTGCAAAGCCCTTCTTCAGGGAGAAGTATGCTTCGACTGCCAAAAATAATAAATTACCAAAAAAAAAACTTCAAATAATAATAACAATAATAATAAAGAAATAAAGTAGGAAAGTAGGAAAGAAGGAAACATGTTGAGGTTCATCTCTCAATTAAATGAGAATCCCCGTGAGCAATAAATGCTTTTTTTTTTTTTTTTTAAACGCAATAATGGGTTTGGTTTGCCCCATATCAGATTTAGTGCGTGCGCGGTAGCCTGTAGTTGGTGAAGATACATTGTCATTGCATATACAGCTGTAGAAAAGACTGCAATACCTATTCTATTTATTTATTTGACCTACCATTTATCAGAAATCTTGGATGCAAGAATGTCCTAAAATTTAACATCTCTTTATATATATATATATATATATACATTTTTTAAAATATCTTTATATTTATCTCTATTATAATATTAAAATTAATAATTTTTATTATTTTATAATATTAAAATTTTAAAATTTAAATTTAGAGTGAATAAAAATTTAAATAGATACTCAAAATATGATTTTTCACTTAATTTTTTCAATCAATGTTTCTAAGTACATAATAATGATCATTTAATTGGGCCAATAAACAAAACAAGCCAGTTTTTTTTTTTTAATTATAAAAAGATCAGGTTGTTACCCATCAGTCTTTAGGTTTTGAGCTCCTGCAGGCAAAGATACCCTCTTAAGTATGACAGTAATTAGATATTATATTAATTTTTCTAAGTGGTCTATATAAGATCTACTCTACATTTATCATCTCATAAATCTATAGTTAAAATTGAAGTACGGATCTCACAGGAGACAATGAGAATGGAATTTGAAAGGACGAATGAGAATGAGAAATAGCTAACAAAAACCAGTTACATAATTAGAACTTGGACCCCTGTTCTCTTGCATTTAAATAATATCGGCCTTCTAATTTTAGAACTCTATTTGACCCCGCACGTGCGTAAAGGATGGGTCTTAAGGCACTCCCCTAGAGGAGTCAGAGCCCAAATTGGGTCTTGGGGAGCCGAGCTCCTTTATGTGGAGTCTCGTGGATCTCCTCTGTATATGCGGGTCCCCAAAAACTTTTTTTTCTTCTTTTTATTCTTATCCTTTATTTATTTATTTATTTATTTTGGAGAAAATTGTGCAAACATCATTTCAAATAGAATGATATATATATATATATATATTGATATCTTTCGGTACTTGTTTGGATTTTGATCTTTTTATATTTATCTAATTGGTTAGAGGTCGAAAAAAATTGAAATTATAATAACTGTAATAATAATCAAAAGGGGTGTTTTTTGTTTCTTTTTTTTTTTTTTTTTTGTTGAAAAAAGGGGTGCTTTTTGAGGGGTAAGTAATCTTACAAATCACTTGTTTTTTTTTTTTTTAATGGTTCATTCATTACGGTTTTACTAATATGAATAAAATTAATGTCTCTCTCTCTCTTTTTTTTTTTTTTTTTTTTTGCTAGAAAAAATGATGTCTCTAATTGAAAACACTAAGTTTGATGTTGTCAAATTTTGTTAGGTTAAAGCATTTATTTTCAACTCTTAAAAAAATAATAATAATAAGCACTTCTACTTGTTCTCATCCTATTCTAATATGTTAAATTCTGACGGTGCAAAATATTCATTTTTCAACTCTTTAAAAAAAAAAAACAAACAAACAAAATGAGATCTACAAACACATATCAATAAAAAATAATAATAATAAGGCTACAATAGTACCATTTTTATATACACTATCGGTGGAGTTCTTTTTTAAATTGTTAAGATATAATTAAATAGCTGACATATTATTTGTATATGATAGTTATAATATATCTTATCTCATACTAGTATAAACTAAAAATTTTAAAAATAATATATGAAAAATTAAATTAAAAAGAAAACACTACCCCTTCCCTCCTCGGCCGACGACGACACTCCCCGGCCGACGACCCCCCTCCCCAGATGTTGATGAGCCCCGCCCTCCCCCCCACCCGCGCCGTGAGCCTAGAGCCCCCCTCACCCACCTCCCCGACACCAGCAAGCCCCCCTCCCCCTCCTCCCGCACCGTGAACCCAAAGCATCCCCCCCCCCCCCCCCCCGGGAAGCCAGATCTCGTCAACGTTTGGGGAGGGGGTGTTGACGTCGGGGGAGGGGGGGCTCGCCAGCATTAGGGGGACCACAGGTGGGCAGTTGCAATCCTAGATTTTTTGAATTTCTATTTTTTTATTTTAATATATAAATTATTTTGAGTTAAGATACATTATAGTTATTATGTACAAGCAACATCTCAATCGTTCGATTTTATCGAGACGGTTTAAAAATGAACTCTATCGATATGGTATATAAATGATACTTTATCACATATTAAAAAAAAAAAAAAAAAAACAGGTATGTTTTTAAAAAAAAAATGGAGTGATTACAACAAAACTTGAAGAGATACCCTTCTCCTATTTCTTACTTAGAATGAAAGCAAAAAACAAAAATATGCTATCAAGTAATTAACAAGGAACTTTGGGGGAAAAAAAGAAGATGATCGGAAACAGAAATTATAGTTGAAAGAGAGAAAACTTACGAGAACGCTGAAGCCGGTGACATCGGCGAAAGAGGTGGCGATGGCGGCACCGGAGAGGGAAAGTTCACCAAGGTGGCCGGCCATCATGGTGGAGACGACTTGAGGAAGAAACTGCGATACCGTCACCACCACCATCGGCAACGCCATCACGCTCACCTTCCTCAGCTCCCCAGAAAACCCGCCGCCGCCGCATATTAATCTTCTCCTCTTCTCCTCATGCTCTCTCTTTGCCAGCAGCAGCAACGGCACTTGCTGATTTGATTCCATCTTACTAGTCACTCTGCTTTCTGCTTTTCCTGCGGAGGCTTTAACAAAATACAGAGACTAGTGGCTACATATATATATATATATATATATATATATATTATTGTTATGCGGAAAATCGTTTGCTTAATAATTATGAGTAAATATGCACTTGCGTGGTAGGTGAGCATTTCTAATGATCATGCTATTTCACTATACAGATGGAGTGTTTTTGGCCTCACTTTTATCTCTGTCGATTTTTATTATTTTTATTGTTATTTTATAAATTTATTACTGTCATGTTTTTAACACGAGGTCGGCAGTACCTGTCTGTATTTTTTTTTTCCCTTCTTTTTTTGTACTCTTTGATTTCTTTTTCCTCGATAATTTGATTTAGTATCAACTGCCAAGGACGTAAATATACATTGTTTCGTAAAAAATGACCCATCTATTTATGTTTTATTTGTGACTTGTTTGACCTTTAGATGAGACTTTAATTAAATTATATTTTTTAATTTTAATTTTAATCATTTTTTTTAAAAAAATTTAAAAAATCTATAACTAATTTTTTAAAAGTCAGTCAATTTTAATTTAAAATTTTAATTTCTAACTAACTTATCAAACAGATGCTTGATTTTTATCCTAAAAGTTAAATTAAAATTTAAACTATTGACATTTTTATATGAACGATTCTATTTGCACCCCATTATATTGACATTTTTATACGAACTAGTTTCTGAGCACATGTCATGCACGTGTAGGTTAAATCTGTTAATTTTTTAGATATAATGAAAAAAAAAAAAAACTATTTAACTAAGAATGTATTTGAGGGAAAAAAAATCATATTTTAACAGATATAAATCATTAAGAAAATGCATTTTCATAAGACATAATTAAAAATAGAAGATTTAAAGCAAATAAGAAAAACAAAAAGGAAAAAATAGAAGGAAAAAAGTGAGGTTATAATCGAAAAAACAATATTTTGATAGGGACAAGTCGAAAGGAAGAATGATAAGATTATAGGAAAACGAACACGGAAAAAAAAACTACAAAATGATCAAAATAAATTGACAAAATTTTTAAAAGTACTCAAACTGAACTATTATATAGAAATTAAGGGAAAAAAAACACGTGGGAAATAAATTATTGTTAGAACAAAGGCAAATTTATAAACAAAAAAAATCAATATGATAATTAAAAAATGTAGTTATAAAAATCAGACTCAATTAAATAATATATTGAAAGATGAAGGAAAATTTATATTTGAAAAAATTGTCACCCAATATGGATAAAACAAAAGAAAAAGTATTTGGTGACACACATTTATAAAATTAGGGAGTCCGTTTGGTGAATGAGTTTGAGTTAAAAAAGTACAGTTTGAGTTAAAAAGTTTTGTTGATTTTTTTAAAAAAATAAAATAAAATTTAAAAAAAAGATAAAAACTGAAATAAAAAAATAGAAATGTGAAACGAGATCTTAAAGGCATAAAATATTTCAAAAAAGTTAGATTTCAGGGTAAAAATTTAGAGTGTAAAAACATGTCTAATCAAAATGAAAAGAATAGAAGAAAAACAAAACCAAAACCAAATCACAAACGACGAAAGCAAGGAAAGAAAAGAAAAGAAGAGAGAGAGAGAGAGAGAGAGAGAGAGAGGAGAAAGAAACGGTGGAACAAAAAAGCAAGGAAAGAAAAAAAAAAAAAAAAAAGGACAGGGAAAGAAACGGTGGGACGAAATGGGGGTAGCTTTCAAGCGGTGGACAAGTGAACTTTCATCATTTTATAAATGTCAGATTAGATTAGATTAAATTAGATGATTCTATTTGCACCCTATTAAATTATGAATTATCCCACTAAATACTATTAAATCTTTCTTGTAATTTTTTCTTCAATAAAATTATGATATACAATTTCATAACTATTATTTTTTTTTGAATAAAATTTCATAACTATTTTTATCCTTATGGACAGCTACCCTCTGAGGCTCTCAGACACACGTATATATAATGCCTAAGTAGCTAAAGTTTTTCTGAAGTCAAATTAAGGAAATAATTAAGTTAAAATTCTACAACATGTACTTATCATTTGAGAAAAATATTTTTGCAGCATATATTTAGTTGTTATCATATATATGTTGAAGTTTATTAGTTATGAATTCCTTATGAATTTTACGAACCAATTAATAGATAAGTTTTATTGTGTTGCAGGGCTAGCTATAGCTTGGGGGGTCAATTTACTAAATTTAGGGGGGGGTAAGAAAATATTACTTTGAACTCTATAAGTGTGTGTATGAAGGGAGACATAGATAATGACAAAAACCTTCATTGCATTTAATCCAATTGCAAGAATGTTTTTTTTTTTTTTGAAAATAATTAGATTATCCTTGTGTTTTTCTTATCAAATAAAAAAAATCCACCATAATATTTTTTTTTTTCCTAATAGAGTAATATCCACTTCTATGTTTTTCTGATCACACAATATTCATGTTTAATAATATTGATAAATCTAATATCAATATTTAACTATGTGAAAAGACTTTTTTTCCATATGTAAAAGAAATTGTGCGTATGATTTTTAAGACAACAACTTTTTCTAGTTTAACGACAACAAGATAAACTTCCAAAAAAAAAAAATGTTGGAAAGCTTGAAAAATTAAGTTGAATATAATGCTTGTGGGAAGGCTTTTCTCTGATAGAGAACCATCATTTAGTTTAGGAATGTAGAGATAAATAGCTTTTTTTTAAGAAGTTTTTTAGCTAATGGATGAATTTTTTAAAAATTGGTTTAAAGATCATTTTTTTTTCTAATTAAATGATTGATCAATTTTTTTAAATAGTCAATCCGTGATTGATCACATAATATTAATATATTATTTATTTGGTCAATCAGTGCGATTGACTGTAACGCAAATTTATTAATTTTTATAATCAATCACTGATTGACCAAATATGCAAAAATGACAAGTGGTAATTTTGATAAATAGAAAAAAGTTCAACAATCTTGGGTGATCAAAAAAGGCCACATAGCCTAATTTCCTTTTATTTTATTGAGCATAATTGTATCGATTCACATATTAATTTTGACTAAATATTTTATCTGGTTAAAAAAATAATAATATAAGATATAAGAACTAATCTTGGGGGGTATATACACACATATATTTGAACTTTGGGATAGATCAAATGTGATATTATTGTTAAGTTATGCTTATAGTCACAATAATCTTAGTATTTTTTTAGAATACAAATTATATTGAAAACAATTATGTTACGAGCTTGTTGTAAAAATCCTGATTTTAATCCAACAGTCACGATTGATTGTTTGTAAATTTACAGTCCAGAGCAATTGCACCATGTGATCGAGATCATATGCATTCTGTTGATTGCTGTCAAAAAACTTCACAATATAAAGTTCTTAACCCAAAAAAAAAAAAAAAAAAAAAATCACAATAATGACTCCATTTCGTGGTGTATTTTTTATTCAGCTCGATCTGCTTGTTTTATCCGATCTCGCAGTACTGCCAGCTAAACAAGATAGCAACTTATTGGGTGAAACTCGTGGAAAACGTCACAATGTTGCAAACACATCTAAAAGTTTTAAACAAAACGTTTTTAATATTTTGTATATATAGGTGCATAAACGTATGCCAAAGAAACTGCCCGGCTTAGTGGTCCCGCCACTGGTTGTGCGTATACAAAGAGATTGAGCCATCCAAGATTGAACGAGGATTTCCGTTCATAATAAAATTTTATTTGCTTCAATAAAGTTGGATTTGTTTAACTTTTATATATAACTATCTTTAATATAATTTGAAGTAAATTGCAATTATTTTCAATTTCAATAATTCTCTTTATTTTAGAAGAATTGATAGCTTTTCTTAACTTTACTCGATTTAATTATTATAGTTTATATTTAGGGTAAATTGTTGGAATAGTCCTTGAATTTTTAATGAGGATACTGATTGGTCCTCAAATTTTTTTTTTATTGATTGGTCCTTGAATTTTTAAAAAAATATATAAATTAGTCCTTTTTAATGACAGAAAAAACTTCCATTTTTCCGTCAAAGAGTCCGAAGTTAAGTTAAAAAGACTATCGTACCCCTAATATATCAACTAAACCATTTTCAGAACTTAAAAAAAAAACAAAACAAAAAAACTCCTCTCCACCCTTCTTGATCCTCACTCTCTTTGTCTCTCCTGCAAAAATATAGCAAATCAACAAACAAGCAAACCAAAAATTTCTCTTTTTCTCTTCCCCTCTCAACCCAACAAATTACCATATCTGACAAAAGACCGGAGGGAGCTTATGATCTCGCACGGCGGCAATGTGTGGCCGGGGGTTCGCGGAGGCTTCCGACGACGCGGGCTGGGTTCACGGGGTCGAGGCAACCTGGGTTCGCGGAGACTCGTCACGGCGAATCTGGGTTCGTGGAGGCTCATGGTGTCAGAGGATCCGTTTGTTGGACGGGGGTTCGCGGTCCATCGGCGTCGGATCTGGGTTCACAAGGCACCGAAACCTTATTACAAACTGATCAAATAAAATAAAACCCACGGATCAAAAACAACAGAGATTTTCAAGAAAGTAATCAGTCACTTACAGTGAGAAGGTTGGTTGGCCACCTCCTTTGTAGCGAATAAAATTCATCCTTGCACCCCCTGCAACCCACTGAAGGCCAGCTGTCACCGCTGGTGATTGTCGTCCCTATGCCACTACAACCCCTACTCCTTCTGCTGCTTTTGCACCTCACACTCTACGTCCCATAACCCATATAGTAGTATTCTATTATGTTACGTTTCTAGATTAGAATCTCTATACTAGGGCACGTTAAATGAAATCTCTAAAGTTAAGAAGATTTGATATTTTTTAGATTACTTAACTCGATTTATGATTGTGATTCATATTCATATGGAGTTCATTAGTAGGATTGCTTAATAGTAAATCTTCTCTATTCTCTTAGTTGATGAATGTTGATACGTTTAAACCTTTATTTTTTCTTCTTCCTTTTTTTGTTTTTTTTGTTTTTTTAATTTTTAATAGAGAGATCCAATATAATATCCGACCATATCTAATCTTTCTGCAACCCACACAAGGTGTTAAAGGTCACTTGCTGCATTTATTACTTGATCTGTTATATCTTAAGTGACCAATGAATTTTGGAAACAGTGAAATGGTAAGCGATGAACAACCTGTCACCGAGTAACTCGATACAAGAGGGACGGTAACCTAGTCATTTTGGGTCGGACGACCAATGGTAACCTGTCAGTAACTCACCACCTACAACTGGGTATTTTGGTTATCAAAGACAACTAAAGAGTTAAAGGAACGATAAAATAGTTTCTTTTACTTATTATCAACGGCTCAACAACGAGATCATTACTCCATATACCGTCTAAAATGGCTTTGTTCTGCAGTTACTTTGTACAAACTATATGAATATCTATATAAACGAACTCCTATAGATTAAAGTGTTCTAATATTGCTGTACGGAAACTTTCATATATTAACAAATTTGTTCATGAATGTTAAGCACTAAATCAGTGATGGTAAGAGAGCATTGTTAAGGAACAATATATTAGTGTTATCATATTGATTGCGGGTTTAGTCTAGACAGTAATTACATGAGGTCATAAATTTGAATAATTTCCCCATAAAGGAAAAAAAAAAAAAAAAAAGGTTACATGAGAACTTCAAATCAATATTAATTTTTTCTACATATAACAATAGTAGTATATCATCAATATATGCCTCACTTGTGATGATTAGCCAAAATAATGTTAGACCAGTTCTGATACTACCTTTTTAGCGGGTACGATTACCAAGCTCCATTTTAAAATTAAGATGTCAATTCAACTATTTTATGTGTTAAAAAAATAGTGTATTTGAGATATTATCTTAGTTTGTATTTTAAAATGTACTCTCTAATATTATATCTATTTTTTTTATTATTATTAAGATTCTTTTGAAGGTATCACTAAGATTTTGAATTCGTTAGAGTAAGTATATTAATATTTTAATCATTTACAAATAAAAAAAATTATGTTAAAAGAATGGAAAAGTTAAGATACCAATTAATAATAAGATATTTGTTATACCTAGTGATAAATTTTTTATTAAGTTTAGCATCTATTTAAATTTAACAACAAAGATAACATTTTTTAATAAAGCAGTGTGTCACTTGAATGTCAAAATTTGACATTGGCACGTCTATTTAAGACTCCTCGGAGAAATTATAGATAAATGTTTCCGAGGAATAAAAAAAAACCGATCAGATGAAAAACGTGGTTGTGTCCCTTTCCTCGAATCACACACTCATAAATGAAAACCAACGATGTAGATTGACAGAAACTTAGACAAAACAGACTATGGAAGAGGCACTGTTGGCCAGAGAGGTCAAAGACAAGAAAGGGAAGGTAACATGGAGTGCATCATTGGCAGAGGAGCTAAACAAGGTCAGCTACATTGCTGCACCCATGGTCGCCGTCTCAGTATTACGGTACCTTCTGCAGGCTGTTTCGGTTATGATGGCTGGCCATCTCGACGAACTCTCGCTCTCCGGTGTCGCCATTGCCAACTCCTTCACCGCCGTCACTGGATTTAGTCTCATTGTAAACTTCTACAGCCTCTACTATTATTTTCTCAAATGTTCTCTAGTTTAACTCATTCTAATGTCTGTTCAACTACTTTTGGTAGCATAGAGTTGGTTTTTATATATTTTTATTATTATTATTTTTGGAACGAGTCTTCTTTGATTCATTAATACATAAGTAACTTATGTTAGGACAATCTTGATTTTTAAAACAAGCTCAAGTACAACAAACTTCACTTAGATTATGCCGTACACAGCAAAGTATTTTATTAATTAAGAATTTTGTTAAGTTCTTTCAGCAACAAAAAAACGAAGAAGAATTTTGTTAAGTTGTGATAATAATTGAGCAGAATTTGAAATCTTAAGCAGTTTGGAATGGTTGGTGCTTTGGAAACATTATGTGGGCAAGCCTATGGAGCAGGCCAATGCCGAAAGCTCGGAATCTACACTAGCGGCTCTATAGTTGTTCTTACTTTGGTCTGTTTACCAGTATCTCTCCTTTGGATATTTGAGGAGAGACTGCTGGTATTATTGGGCCAGGACCCTTCAGTCTCTAAGGAAGCTGGAAGATACTCGATTTTTCTACTTCCTGCACTTTTCGCGTACGCTGTTCTCCTGTCATTGGTTCGCTACTTACAAACTCAAGGGCTGACATTTGCGATGCTCATAAGCTTCTTCATCGCTCTTTGTTTCCACATTCCTCTTTGTTGGGCTCTGGTGTATAAGTTTGAACTAGGAACTGCTGGAGCAGCATTGTCACTCAGTTTGTCATATTGGTTTTGTGTGATGACGCTAGCGATTTACATTAAATGCTCTTCTTTCTGTGAGAAAACTCGACCCTCGTTCACGATTGATGTGTTCTTAAGCATCAGGGAGTATATGCGATTCGCTGTTCCTTCTGCTATTATGGCTTGGTAGTTTTCCATTCCTTCTTACTGTTTCTAAAGTTGGTACAAGATTCCTTTTTTGATATTCGATTTTCATGTCAATGTTCAAAGCCTCGAGTGGTGGTCGTTCGAGCTTCTTATTTTGGTTGCGGGGACTCTACCAAACTCAAAAGTCGAAACTTCAGTACTTTCTATTTGGTACAACTCATCATCTATGCTTTCTTGATTAAATATTTGAGTCCCATCAAAAGTATATTTGTTCTAATTGATACTATTTACACGAGCAGCTATACAACAACTTCACTGCACTTCTTGATCGCATATGGAATTAGTGCTGCAGCGAGGTTAACTTCTAACTAGGTCTTCAAAAGCACATTCATATGTCTGCACACTTATTAAACTCTTCATTTTTGTCAAATAAAGTTGGAGTCTTCCATCTTTTTGATTAAAAGCTTTCTCCGTTTTGCAGCACTCGCGTTTCAAATCAACTAGGAGCCGGGAATCCAAAGGCAGCTCAAGCAGCAGTTTATGCAGGAGTGATTCTTACCGTGGTAGAGGCCGTCATTGTGGGCATAATTCTCTTTTGCAGTCGTTCTGTTCTCGGATACGCTTACAGCAACGAGAAGGAAGTTGTTGATTACGTGAAGGAAATAGCTCCATTGCTGTCCCTATCAGTTCTCGTGGACGGCCTGCAAACCGTGTTCTGTGGTATGGCACCTCAGCTATTTTTCCAAAAGGATTAAAAAAGTTGATTGAAATGAACAGATTAATCTTTGCATTTATTGAATTATCTGTTCTAGAATTGTAGTTGATGACATTTCTTCTTCGAAACAAGGAATTGCTAGAGGAAGTGGGTGGCAACATTTAGGAGCTTATGTCAATCTCGCCGCATACTATCTAGTTGGAATACCGTTAGCTCTTGTGTTATGCTACGCACTACATTTACGAGGAGTCGGACTTTGGATCGGATTACTAACAGGATCTACCGTTCAAGCTTTACTACTTGCCCTCCTAACATCCTTCACAAATTGGCAAAGGAAGGTTGGTAATAAAAAAACCGTCTTTTCGAAGGTTCATTGACACCGTACCATACTTTCATTGTCATGGATGAAAATGTTGTTACAACTAAAATGCTTCTTTATATGGATGATGCAGGCTATTGAGGCAAGGGAAAGGATATTTGAGCAGACTAGAGCTGACAGTAGTTTGAGTTAGAAGAGCAAGCAATCGTCTATATGTAGTTGAGTGTCGCATCATTCGGGATTATTTCAATGAAATCGTTCTCTGCTTTCTCTGTTTTTTTTTTTTTTTTGGCCCCATTTTCCTTTTCAGCTTTGATATGCCTCGTGTAATAGCTTTGGATTTAACGACAGTTTTTTTTACAGGAAACTCATAAAATCCCGTCTTTTTGACCTCTTCTATAGATGGCAGTTTCAAGAATCTGCTTGTTAATCTACAGTCACCTAAAGTAGTTTTTCTAGAGATGTTTTCTTTTCAAACTCAACATTTCATGAAAGAGAAGAAACATTTTAGGATGTCAAGAAATGTTGGATATGCCGACTACTAACAAGCTTTTCCAAGTTTTTGAAAAATTTTATCAGTAATATTACAGTTAGAAGTCATTATTTATCACACTCCTTAAAATTCATCCCCAAGATGAACAAAAACTACTTTTCTCACTGCGAAAGACCATCTTTGATTGAAATATTTAACTAAGTAAGCAATTTCATATGTTTAGAACGAGATATTGATTTATCAAGGTATCCCAAATTAGCTCTTTTGTCCATTTGACTATTAAAATTTCAACCAAAAAAGGCCTGTGAGGACAGTGTGTGGTTTAGTAGGAGTTAATGTTATTAATTTACATGTTAGGGTACGACTATAAAGAAAGAAAAAGTGACTTTCCCGATGAGATAAAAAGTGACTATTAAATGACTAAATTAAGAAAACTCGGTATAGATTGAGGTTTATTTCAGAATGTTATAAAGATCAGGATCCAAAATAATTTAGCCTAGAATTCGCGGGCTAGAAATGAAGTTAACCAATAAAGAGAAAGAAAAAAAAAAAAAAATACATAACCAGTAACCGCCTGAGGAAAAGAAACAACGATAGCAAAACATAATGATCCTTGAAAGGGAATACCTAAAATATGAGAGAGGTGCAACCAAAATACAACGAAACTTTGTGGATTGAGTTACACATAAAGTGCTCCAACATTTCCAGTAAAGCAATGATATTTCATTAGCAGTTACTAAAAGAAGATATTGGAAAAATTACCAGCTTTTGCCAGTTGGTGAAAATTGTGAAAAGAGATAGAAGAGTTGATTGAACAGCTAAGCCAATCACAATACCAATCCAAAGGCCTTTCCCCTTTAGACGAAGTGCAAAGCCAAGTACAGCACCCACCGGAGTATCTGAAGGTAAAGTTGGAGTTTCTAAAGGTCAAAGAGCAACGTGAGAATGATCTTAGAGTTCATGAACATCGATACAAATAATCCTACTAATTTTAATTATTTTTTTTGGAATGAGTTCTGGTTCTATGATTCATAATTTAACACCTGAGTATGAATTCATGATTTTGTAGCAGTTGAACTTATGTTTGGACGTAGTCCATTGATTTTTATAAACAAGTTCAAGTACAACAAACTTCACTTAGATTTTGCTGTACGTATCGAAGTATTTTATTATTAAGACTTTTGATGATACTTGAGCTGAACTAGAAATCTTAAGCAGTTTGGAATGACTGGTGCTTTGGAAACATTATGTGGGCAAGCCTATGGAGCAGAGCAGTATCGAAAGCTCGGAATCTACACTTACTGCTCTATAGTTGTTCTTGCTTTTGTCTGTTTACCGGTATCTCTCCTTTGCATATTTGAGGAGAGACTGCTGGTATTGTTGGGCCAGGACCCTTCAGTCTCTAAGCAAGCCGGAAGATACTCGATTTTTCTCCTTCCTGCACTCTTTGGTTACGCTGTTCTTCTGTCATTGGTTCGCTATTTGCAAACTCAAGGGCTGACATTTGCGATGCTTGTAAGTTCGTGCGTCGCTCTTTGTTTCCACATTCCTCTTTGTTGGGCTCTGGTGTATAAGTTTGAACTAGGAACTGCTGGAGCAGCATTGTCACTTGGTTTGTCATATTGGTTGTCTGTGATGATGCTAGGGACTTACATCAAGTGTTCTTCCGTCTGTGAGAAAACTCGATCCTCATTCACGATTGATGTGTTCTCAAGCATCCGGGAGTTTATGCGGTTCGCTGTTTCTTCTGCTTTTATGACTTGGTGCTTTCCCTTTCCTTCTTACTTTATATGTGTTGGTATAAGACTCTTCTATTTATTTTTCTTTTGTTCACATTCGATTTTCATGTCAATGTTCAAAGCCTCGAGTGGTGGTCCTTCGAGCTGCTTATTTTGGTGTCGGGGACTCTACCAAGTTCGAAACTTGAAACTTCAGTACTTTCTATTAGGCACAACTCATCATCAATGCTTTCTTGAAATAATATTTCTCATCACAATTATATTGTTCTAATTGATACTATTTATATGAGCAGTCTTACAACAACTTCACTGCACTACTTGATATCATATGGAATTAGCGCTGGTGCGAGGTTAGCTTCTAACTCAATCCTCAACAGCATATTCATATGCGTGCACACCTAGTAAACAGTTTACGTTGTTAAATTACGTTGGAGCCTTCCATCTTTTTGATTAAAAGAGTTTTCTGTTTGCAGCACTCGCGTTTCGAATGAACTTGGAGCCGGGAATCCAAAGAAAGCTCCGATAGCAGTTTACGCAGGAGTGATTCTTACACTGGTAGAGGCCGTCATTGTGGACATTACACTCTTCTGCTGTCATTCTGTTCTCGGATACGCTTATAGCAATGAGAAGGAAGTTGTTGATTACATGAAAGAAATAGCTCCATTGTTGTCTCTCTCAGTTCTTATGGACGGCCTGCAAGCTGTATCCTCTGGTATGACACCGTAGCTATTTTTTGAAAAGGATTACAAATACTGAGTGGAATCTACAGATTTAAGCTTTATATTTATTTGATTTCCTTTTCTACACTTGGAGTTTATGATATTTCTACTTTAAAACAAGGTATTGCTAGAGGAAGTGGGTGGCAACATTTAGGAGCTTATGTCAATCTCGGCGCATACTACCCAGTTGGAATTCCGCTAGCTCGTGTTATGCTTCGTGCCATGTTTATGCGGAGTTGGACTTTGGATTGGATTACTGACTGGATCTACTGTCCAAGCATTTCTACTTGCCCTCATAACATCCTTCACAAATTGGCAAAGGAAGGTTGGTAATAAAAAACCGTCTTTTTGAAGGTTCATTCAGACTGAACCATTCTTTCATCGTCATGACTGAAAATGTTGTATTAACATGTGGATGGTGCAGGCAACTGAGGCAAGGGAAAGGATGTTTGAGCAGACTAGAGTTGACAATGGTTTGAGTTAAAAGAGCAACTAATCGTTCTCTGCATTTTCAATTTACTTTTGGCCCATTTTCCTATTCGGCTTCGACTTTTCTTCTGTAATAGCTTGAAGGTTAGAGGAAACCGCCATTAAATCCATCCGTACATCACCGAAGAAGTCCATGTTGGCCCTCGACTTTTTGTTTTGGTCTTTAGAGGACAGTTTCCAGGATGGCCCTTTGTAATTGAAAGTAGTTTTTTGATTGAAATATAACCAAGCAATTTCATATGCTTTATCTTGGCGTATCCCATTACTGTTTTGAATACTAATATATATATATATATATATATATAGATGTATATAAGAAAAAATGGATTTAATTCACTCGGTTGAATTTAAAAACAAAAGAATATAGAATTATCATTAATGAATTTCAAAGAAGACACCCTTGGAACAAGAAAGCTCTCCTTCTATGCTTCATTCACCTACTGTCTAGCCATCCCATAAGAAACATTAGATCTCGGCTTATAGTTTTCCCGGTCAATCTGATTCATTAGCTACAGAAGATCTCTTTAGGAATACCCTTTCTCTTGCCTTGATTGCCTGCATTGCTCACATTATCAGTACATAATCGAACTTTTTCGTATTTAAACTGAAGAAAGGGGCAAACTAAATCCTATTTTTAGTCCCCAAACTATAGGCCATATCACATTTCGGTTCCTGACTTTTAAAACGTCCCAGAACGAGACACTGATGTGCATAAAATTAGCTTTTCCATCCATTTGACAGTTAATATCTCGACAAGGTTTAGGAGGGGTTATGTGATTATATTACAGGATAGGGGGCCCGACCATTAAGAAAGAAGCCATGGTCTTTTCCTAACGAGATTTTAATAGTCGGATAAACTGAATGACTAATTTAGGACAGCTCGATAGATCGAGGATTTGTTATAGAATGTTTTTAAGTTTAGGAACCAAAAATGGGAGTTGGCCTAGAGTTCACGGATTAGATATGAAATCAACCCCTAAAGAAATAAAAATTACCAAAACCAGTAACCGCCCGAGGCAAAGAAACAACGATAGCAAAACCTAATTATCCATAAACAGTAATCTAAAGACCTAAACATATGAGACAGGTCCAACTAGAATATAATAAAACTTCGTGGCCCGATTTCCACATGAAGTGCTCCAACATTTCCAATAAAGCAATGATATTTCATTAAGAGTAACTAAAAGAAGATATTGGAAAAATTACCTGCTTTTGCCAGTTGGTGAAAATTGTGACAATAGATAGAAGAGTTGATTGAACAGTTGAGCCAATCACAATACCAATCCAAAGGCCTTTCCCCTTTAGATGAAGTACAAAACCAAGTACAGCACCCACAGGAAGTCCAACCAAATAAAATGCCGCGAGGTTGATATAGGCTCCTATGTGCTGCCATCCGCTTCCTCTAGCAACACCTGTTTGCAACAGGCAAAAAGAAAAAGAAAATAACAACTCTGAAGCTTACATTCAGAAGCAAAATAAAGGAATAGAGTCCGATACGTGTTGGCTCTTTCACAGTTATTGTGATCTTGCTTTTCGAAATCTAATTTGGGTTATATGAAAGGCGTCTCAGTTAATAACTGTGGTCATTTTCATCTGCAATTTTCATGACTGCAGAGAGAGTTGGTGAAAGTTGACTGAATTAACACCGAGCCTGGTAACAGCCTAGTTTCAAAGGTGCTTTGGCACCAAAAAGCGACACTTTCAACAATTTCATGATATAGGATAATTTCGCATTTCTGCTCATACAATGTCGCTTCTATAATCTTGATAGACATTACTTTTAATCTTATTAAGGGCTGTTATGGTCATATCTACACAATGGCCATCTTTGGTCACTTCAGTTGAGTGTGCGGAGCCTAATTAGTACTCAAACGTAGAGTTAATATGCAGAACGACCTTATACAAGTCTTGAGTGTACTTGTTTACCATTTTCATATATTAATCCCATTGGTAAAGGATGAGGTTGATTAATCCATAACAGCTTCATCCGAACTTTTTAAATGTATAAGTTTTTATATGGGAAAAAATTAGTTAACTAAACAAGAATGAGAACTGAAAGCTAACCTGAAAGAACTGCTTGTAAGCTGTCCATAAAAATCGAGAGACAAATTAGAGGAGCCATGGCGGCAATATAATCCACCACCTGTTTATCACTTGTGTAAGCATATCCCAAACAATAACGGCAGCTGAAGAGAGTAACGCTCACAATTACTGCCTCTGTGCCTGCAAGAAATACTGCTGCCCAAACAGCCAATCTTGCTGCTTCTGGTTTCCCAGCACCTAGTTCGTTCGACACTCGGGTGCTGTAAATTTACACACTGATGCTTTAGATTTACATGCTTGAAAACAACAAACGTTTCACTTCAATCACGTAAATGCGCGAGCTAAAATGTTCCAAGACTTAAGAGTCGACCTTGCAGCAGCTCCAACTCCGTATGGTATGGTGAAGTGCAATGTAGAGATCGTAAGGCTGATTACAACCGAACAAGATAAAAACACGTTAGGATTTAACTGGGGAAATTCTATTTATCAACCAGTAAATTAAGTAAGTGCATGCCTGAATCAAATTCACTTAATCGGATAAGCCGAAAAGTGACTAAACATGATGAATCAAATCGGTAAAAAAACAGTAAGTAGTACTGAAATTGGAGCATACCATATAGAGAGCACTGAGGTCTCGAGTTTTGGGTTCGGTAAAAGGCCAGACAGCAGAGTAAGCAGCTCGCATGACCACCATTTCAGACTATTTTCAACAATGTGCAATGTTAAGCTAAATAAGTACTTGCAAAAACGTGAGACGTTAGAAGAATAAGAAAAAAGAAGGAACTTTACCAAACCATAACAGCAGAAGGAATTGCCAAGCGAAAGAACTCCCCGATACCAAGAAAAGCATCTCTCGAAAGCGCAATCCTAGTTCTCTCAAAGGTGGAAGAATATGTCACATAAAGCCCCAATAACGCGACGTACAACCAAGTGGACAAACTGAAGGCTATTGCAGCTCCATGACTCCCTATTTCCAGCTTATAAATAAGTGTCCAACATGTTGGGATGTGGAAAGCCAAAACGACAAACGACGTGAAAAGCATTGGAAGGATCGAACTCTGAGTTTGGCAGTAGCGCGTCAATGGCTTGAGAATTGCGGAACCGAACAGGCCAGGGATAAGCCAGATGGAGTAGTCACGAGCTTTAACCGAGATTAGAGGGTCTTGGCCGATGAGAGACAAGAATTTGTCCATGAAAATCCAGAAGACACAAACTGGGGGACAAACCAAATTGAGGGAGATCATGGCAGTGTAAGTGTAGGTTCCGAGTTTGTGAAATTGCTCAGCTCCAAACGCTTGCCCACATAGAGTTTCCAATCCACTAGCCATTCCTGACTGTGCCGTTTTTTCACAAGCAATTCAATCAGCATTTTTCCATTTATTCTTGCTTGAAAATTCAATTAGCCAATCCACTTATTATTGCTTTAGTGTTGTACCTCATATAGCATATTTTTCAAAATGTGGGGGAAAAAAAAAAAAATCGACCCTTTTCTTAGTTAGATTTTGGTGTTTGAATCTTGTCAAGTAAAAGGAACTCTTCTCCAGTTTTTTCAAGGACAAAAAAAATCTAATACTACCATGTTTTAGTACATGAATAGCTCAATATATAGTTTATTCTGTGTAATTTTTTCACCATTGAATGTGATGGTTCAACAGTAAAGAATTATTATGATTGGAGATGTAGTCGAAGGTTTGCTCTCACGTATCCTTAATTATCACTATTACACTCAGTGAGATTGGGATGACATACTTCTCGTTAACGGGTAAAGTCTAATATGTTTTTTTTCCATATATGACATTATACCTCACGGTAGATAGTGTTTGGGCATACAATTTTGTTATGTATCAAATTATCACATCATGTCGGTACGGCGGAGAGTAGTAACTTGGAATTTTTTTTTTATAGAATTTTTAATAAATTATGAAGAGAAGATTAAGATAGTTTATTAAGTAAATAAAACAAGACTAGAAGAGGTTAATATAGTATATGTAATACTACAAGTGGATTTGCAGTCATTCCATATCATTATTCAAGAATTACTTGGACCAACTTGGACAGACAGGCACACTTATCGAAGTTGGCCAATAAAAGAAACAGAAAATTTTTAGTTTTGGTCGTAAAAGTACTAGCCAAATTTGACTAGTACTACGGCCAAGTTCAGTGCATGTTGAAGCCAAAACAATAGGTACATATATATATATATATGTACACACATATAATAATGATAATAAGACAGCGGATGGCTTAGTACAAGAGCTAATTGAACTGACTCTGACCCACTTATCTAAATGTCGGAACAAGACATCACGCAAAACAAAATTTCAATTTGTTATTAGCCAAGTTGTCAAGTACGCCAATGTTTTGACCCCCTAATTCATGGTAATATTGTGACTAGAGAAAAAACAAATTTTAGTACACACACATATAAATATATATATATATATATATATCTTCTTGATTTGAATAACAGCAATTTGGATCAACTCTCTCTCTCTCTTTTCTTTTGTTCTTTTTTTTGTTTTGTTTTTGTTTTTGTTTTTTTTTTAATCAAAACGAAAATAAACCTTAGAGTCAAAAGTTGCTAATGTAGTGCTTGGAGGTACAGTTTAGCGGTAATGCGATGTCTAATTTCACCACAAACATATAGAATTTGAATTCCGACATCCTCAAGTTAAAAAAAAAATGCTAATGCAAGTGTAAGATGGACAACATTTATTGTGTCATCAAGCAAATGTTGTTTGTTGTTTAAGTTTTCGACATTACGAAATGACAATTCACTAACAATGTTTGCTAACTATGAATCTCATTATAGCACCTAAAAGTGAAGAGAAAACTCAAATTGTGCTGAGTACAAAAATATTCTATTAGTAATGTATTACGATATCAAATTCTATCAGTTTTACATCCTATTTAATAGTAATATATCATAATATGAGTTGACAATTCAGGAAATGATCATACAGTAGTAAACTTTTAATACTGCAAGAGACCCGAAAAAGGAAAAAGGATAAAAGAAAATTACCAGTGTTTACCAGAGCATGCAAAAGAAAGAATCACTTACAAGTAGGCTAAAGCCGGTGACGTTGGTGAGTGAGGTAGCAATGGCAACACTAGAGAGCGAAAGCTCGCCAAGATGTCCGACCATTACCAAAGAAACCACTTGCAGCAGGTACTGCAACACCGCTACCGCCACCATAGGCGCCGCTATAAGTCCCTCCTTCTTGAGCTCCGCCGCAAATGCGCTGCGTGAAACCTCCCATTTCTTCTCTTCATTCATATTCTCTTCCATATTCTTCTCCTCTCTGCATAAGCATCACAACAAACAACCAAGTTCGCACTTGAAACAAAGGCCGAGTTCGTTTCGCAACGAGTGCAACAAATGGAATAAGAAAAAAAACCTTTAGATCAAAACTACCGAGCTTTACGTACATGTCCTAGAATATCAACAAATTAGTTCCATGAAAAGAAAAATGTTGCAATTCATCAAGAAAAAACCTTTATCCAATCAAAGAGCAATTACTTACATATATAACTATTTTATGCAATGATTTGGAAACACCAACTTTGAAGTCTACATATATGTAGTACTTAATTTCTCAATCTTAAGCATGAGAAAGCATTTTATAGACTAACTAAGAAAAAGTAGCTTTAGGGAACACCAACTCCCATCTTATATTTAGTGCTATTTTTCTATTAATATTGAATAATTATTTGTCCTGTTCAAAAAAAATAAATGAAAAATGTTTTGTCTCTATTGAGAAAAGCCAGAGCCTAACTGAAAGAAGCATTTATTTAAAAAATAGCAATATAACTATCCTTGAGAGGATTAAACAAATATAATGTAGTTAAACTCTTAACTACTAATAAATGAATATTTCAAACTACCATACAATTCACCTTTCCTATGCTAAATCAATTGAGAAAAGCGTTTGGAAATCCTTTGACTTACCAGTCAAGTAAAACCAAAAAATAACATATTTTCTTTTTTGTTCTTCTCCGTTAAATTGCCTTAGCTTCTACGGTTAGTTTATACCGAGTCTTGGAGCTAACACGTATAGGAATAGGTATATACATTTTGAGTGTCATATTTACGGACAATATATATATATATAGCTATAATTTAGTGTAGTTAACAAATGTTAACTTTTGATTGTTGAATTTTTTATTGACTTCAATTTGAACAAATTAAGACACGCACAATGAGACATGGGAAGGGTCTACGAGAATTACGATGCCACGTGTATTAAGATTAAAAAAAATAAATTGAACAGAAGTTTTTTTTATTTTTTTTATTTTTTAAGTTCTATTAAGTTATTAAAAAGCCATCTTTTTCAACCTAGAAGTTATGTAATACTTCATAACGCTCATTATTGACTTGTGGCCTTCCTTCTTTTTTTTTTTTTGGTTAGACCTTGTTAGGTTTTTGACCGTTAAATCTACTTAAAATCATAACAAAATAAGAAATATATGTATAGAATAGAAAATTTTGAAGATAGATCGTACAGTTAAAAAATAAAACTCTACTGATAATGTATTTTTTCAGGAAAAGTAAACAATATTAAACCAAACAAAAGTGGAGTCCTTATTTATGGTATCAAAGCAAAAAGTTAACTGAAAGTGTAGCCACAAGATCATAGGGCTTAAAAAACGGGGATTCAATGTGGTACAAAGACACATTTCAAGGGATATGTTATCTACTAATTAAATGGATGGTTGAACGATCGAACAAAAATTAAACAACTCAATAAACCCGGAATCTCAAAGGGTGAGTCCGATTTGGTATAAGATACCGGTCGGGTTGAATCCCATTCTTCCTCAAAATCATTACCTTTGTAATCAACGGAGCTGCTATAAAACAGATGCAGCAAAAGGCAGAATTTTTCTCCTTCAGGCCTTGTGTGTGCTGGAAGGCATCTTTAGTTGTTCAACCAACTTTTACTACTACACTATGATAAGCTTAAGCACATAATTTTTGTCGTATATTCTTGTATTTATATGTAAGAAAAAAAAAGTTTACTCATCCCAACAATAAAGCATTAAAGAAACACCCAAGTTCCAGTTAAAAAAAAAAAAAAAAGCGGTGCTCAGAAATGCAATAAAATAATAATTTTATTTATTAATCAGTGGTATGATGTTGATTTAGAGTGTGATTTAAAGGGGCTTATTAACACTGTGATTCTATATGATGTTAATAATGATCAAACGTTTAGGATATTTGTGAAGCAAAGTCATAGGAATGACGAATTTGATCAATAGTAACAAAAGAAAATATGACAATTTGAGTACCCAAGGAAGGATCGACGAAAATGAATATCCTCGGTATAGTATACTTCAAACCAGCTCATAGGATTCTTAATGACAAGTAAATTTTTAAAATTTTGCTATGCTGTGGACACCGTATATAATCCAAATTTTCGAATATCAATTGCAATATGGTGAGTGTCACATCAATCAAAATCATAATATTAAATACATTAACAAAAATCAATCAAAATCATAATATTAAATACATTAACAAAAAGATGAGAACTCCCCACCAGAATTATTACATGACTAGTTTGAAATTAAACTACAAAAAGTGAACTGTGGGTAGAATTTCATGAACTAAGATAAAAAGCCTCACAAAGAAGTAGAATTTATAGGATTTACACATATTAGACTGCTTTTAAAAATTTTCTTGCAATTATAGACAGAGAAATATGTCATGCATTGATTGCATGATAGTGGGAGGTACAATGAATAACTTATATTATTAATTTATTAAACAGCATTGCTTTAGCAAAGAAAAACAAAAACAAAAAACCAACTTGTGAGGATAACAAGAAAGCAGCACACAGACCGACTGCCGCAATACGTCAGTTCTTGTGTTGAAGCCTTCCACTTTCTGCACCTGCGTAAGGGTCGATTATGACGTTAATGACGGCTGGTTTCCGAGCAGAGAAGGATTCTGAAAGGGTGGATTTGAGTTCTTCTGGGGTTCCAACAAGATAACCTTTCCCTCCAAAGGCTTCGATCAGGGTGTGGTATCCTGCATTGGGTACAAACGAAGTGGGAGCGGGATCATCTTTGTAAGGGCCACTAATTTCCTCGGGGCTCCTTCTGTCACCGCCATACACTCCACCATTGTTAAAGACAATCACAACCACTGGCAACTGGTATCGAACCAATGTCTGGACATTCAAGAAAATGTGTCAACTATGTAGAACGGAGAATTCAGTCTATTGGTATCACAAGAAAAGAGGCCAGTAAACATACATGAATAGAAAACTGTAAGCAGAGTAGAAGAAAATGTAAAAAGCTGTTCTTGTTCAGGTTCAAAATGAAGTATATGAATGAACAATTGTGAGAAAATAATGAAAATGAATCATATGAATGCCTAATCAATGAGAAGACAATTAAAAAAAGAAATTGAAGATAAAGAACTTACCCCCTTTAGCATTAACAAAGGGGGGGAAACAAAGCTAGCACGTTTTTAGAAGATACGTAGAAGACTAACGAAATCAAACAAGGATGTCCACTTTATGATTTTTGAAAACCATTTCTATACATAAAAAATATTGGTCTTTCAACATTTTTTGGGCCGAAAAAAAAAAAAGGCATGAAAGCTTTATACCAAAAGACTCCAAAAACATAGGTAAAAAGACACGGCGACACAGTCAAGGAGCTAAAATCACAGTTTTCATTTCCCCATGAGAAATATAGCAAACCTAGGAAGCAAAAGAGAATCAAACGTGTTTTATTGTCCCTGATTCTATATGTCACCCAAACTAGTTTTACAAAAACAAGAAGAAAGCCTTTTGCTGAAAGAGACAATGTGAGATATGATATTTGCAGAAGCAAATAAGGTTTTCAAAACCGCAACTTAAGAAATCCAACATCAAAAGGACCAATTGAGCTGGTTTCTTACAACATCACGTCATCATTTTCTAACTGAACACTTGGATGCAAAATTTTCTTAAAACAATTTCAATCCAAGATCATGGCACTCAAAGAAGCAGCAGTTCAATCAGAAACAATAGAAAGTACTTATTCTAATCAAAGGAGGGTACAGGGTAACATAACATGAATCTTGGATAAAAGTTGGTATGTGTGTTAAACTATGGACAAGCAAATCCTCGGCAAGGTTAGCATTCAATCCAAGACAAAAGACGGTGCAGCCCATAAGGCACCCAATACACAATTCAAGTAATACAAGTTATTTGAGGGGGCGAATTTGGTTCATGATCCAAATAATGAGTAAAACAAAGCTGCATAAAAAATAGTGAGTTGAACTCTTAAATTTCTGAACTTTCGGCACGTGTTTTGTTCCTTGTATCAATTCACAAACTTTACGCACCATAAGCTTTTTATCATATCATGCACAACATGTGTCCAAATTTACAGAAAGCATGTCCTCAGAGGTCCTGTGAATCGGAGTAATAATAAACAAGAACAGGAAAATCTATAAGAGTAAGTGAGATAGACACCAACTTATGCGACTAAATGTCGGTTTACATGAACTGAGCAGGAGGATACTTGCATGTTTTCGTGCTTGGTATCTACTTAATCGATTAGAATCTGCACCTCCCTATTTTCTCCTTTTTCTCTTTTGATATAGATCAACAAATATTTAATGTAAACATAATATAAATGCAGCCAACAAAGCATGTCAATTGCGTTGTGCATTGATGCAAATGTTATAACATAACATATGGTTTTCATAATGCATGTTTGAGTATTGTGTTTTTCATAATGCTTGTTTTTCTCATATCAATCTCGGTATTTCCACTAAGAGTTGTAATATCTCTTTCGGTTGATTGAAAATATCGAGTTGTAATGTTTGTTTCGGGAGATAGAAAAATATATCTTTGTCAGGAAAAAAGAGAAACAAAGAAACAAAAAATGTTTGTAGACGAGTACCTGTGTTAGCATATAAGGAAAGACAAGCATACCTCAACTTCAATGGCACTAAACCCGAATCCAGAATCTCCTTCAACCGCAACCACAAGCCGATCAGGGTAAGCTACAGCAGCTGCTATACAATACCCCAAACCAACCCCCATTGTCCCCCAAGTGCCAGCATCCAATCTCGTCCTCGGCTCGGTCTGAACCAAAACGGCCCTCCCAATATCCATAGTATTAGCCCCCTCAGAAACCAATACAGGAGCAGGGCTCCCCAATGCCAAGATTGCATCTCTGATAATCCTCATTGGCGTTAAGAAATTGAAGGGCACAACGTCCTTAGCCAACTGAGCCTCCATCTTTGCTACATTCTCCTTCGCCTTCTTTGAAATCGCTTCCACCCATGGATGGTTGCTCCCGAAACAAAAAGGGTCGTCCTTTATCTCCCTATTGATCAACTCTAACACCCGTTTCGCATCCCCAACCAATCCCAATTCCGGTTTCCTCAGCTCAATCTCTTCCTCAGAAACATCAACCAGGATAAACTTAACGTCTTTCGACCACTTCGGAGGCTCTCCAAAGTGCAGCAACCAATTGAGCCTGGCTCCAACAACAAGCGCAACGTCACATTTACCAATGGCAAGAGACCTCGCCGCCGTCGCCGCGAGCTCGTGCGTGTCGGGCAATAAGCCTTTCCCCATTGGAGTAGGCAAAAATGGGATTCCAGTCCTCTCGACGAGCTTCTTCAATTCGCCTTCTGCCCGCGCAAATGCAGCTCCTTTTCCGAACACAATCAAAGGCCTCTCGGCCGTTCTAAGCAAGGAAACAACTCTCTCGATCGCTGAATTCCCCAATTTCAAAACCACTTCTTTTTCCCCAAAGCTCTCAGCCGCAGAATCCAACAACTTCTCAACCTCCGATTCAGAGATTTTCTGGTGCAAAACATCCGAAGGGAGATCCAAATAGCACCCACCGGGCCGACCAGAAAGAGCGCGATCCAGAACCCTTGCCACGCAATTGGGAATTTCCCTAATATCTTTGGCTTTCAAAGACAACTTAGAGAAGGGTTTCGTAGCTTCAATCTGATCAAGCTCTTGAAAATCTCCGCGGCCGAAATCCTTCTGATCGCACGAACCAGAGATCAAGACAATGGGCCAGGCGTTAGCCATAGCATTGGAGAGACCCGCAAGGCCATGGACGCAGCCCGGCCCGGAAACCGTGAGAAGAACTCCGGGCCGGCCCGTGAGATACCCGTAGGCGGAGGCCGCGTAGCCGGCGGACTGCTCGTTGTGGAAGGCGAGGAATCGGACGCCGAGAGCAACGGAGCGGGTGGCGAGGGAGGTGACGGGTATGCCGACGACGCCGAACATCTTGTCGACGCCGAGGCGGGCGAGAGACTTGGCGGCTACGGCGTTGCCGTCCAACAGGGGTTGGGAAATGGGCTCCGATTCCGCCATAAGAGTACAGTATTCGAGAGTGAAGAGGAGGTGTTTGTGGAAATGCGCAAGAGAGAGGTGTTTTATATAAGGCGACGAGTAATAGTGGTCGGTGGTGTGTCTATCTGGGGAAGGTGGCGGCGGGTGGAGAAGGAAAGGAAGAAGCGAATTTGGAGAAGGGGAGGTTGTCGGGTGACATTGGTGAATAGTGAGACTTATTTTGTTTTGTTCTTTTGGCTACACCCTAGTCGGAGTTTTTGCACTCTAGTCTCTACAGATTAGTTGAAAGCACGTGGACGTGCTACTACACTCGTTTTCTTTGAACCAGTTGAAATTCCCACGTTTTATGCCCGCACAATGAACAAACAAAGCAAAAAATAAAATAAAAAAATAAATTTTATTTGAAATTATCACCTAACGGGTTTAATATCTGCTTAGAATAGATAAATAAACAAAAAATAAAAATTATTTTTTTTAATTTTTTAATTTTTAAAAATTATTTTTTATTTAAAAATGTCACGGCCTTTTAAAAGGGTAATAGATTAGTTACATTCATAGACAAACAAAACAAAGTAAAAAAAAAACTTATATGATAATAATGTGATCACAATGTGATGATAACGTAACGACGTAACTGTCACATGACATATAAAGAAGGCATGACTAAAAAAATCATTGTCTCTTTTCTTTTGAATATATATATATATATATATTTAAGAAATTCAAAGGAAAAAAAAATCTTTTATGTAGGGAGTAAAATGTACGGATGAAAATAATTCATTTTTTAAAATTGATTTTAGTATTTTTCTTGAGTTAATTAGTAAAATATATATGACCTTTGGTGTATAGTTATCTTCTCAACTTCTCACACTTGGCAAGTCAATTCTAAAATTAAAAATCTTAACAATTGGTACTTCAAAATTTATAATCCATTGTAACAAATACCAATTAGAAACATGATGAAAATTTTAAGATTTTCTTAAATACGACTTGTATGTGACATACTATTGAAGACAATTAAGTTTCTTTTTTCACTCAAATTAGACTGTATACACTTCCTCATTTATACAGGTGGCTATCCTTGAATCCAAAATTTTTTAACAATTTAAAATTAATTACAAATTTATTAGAATATTTTTACAAACCTAAAAATCCCTAGTTATTTACTTCTTTCTCTCTTTTCTCCGCAATTATTGCCGAAGGGCAAAGGTGGGTTGGGCCCGTGAGCTAGCAGTTGGGCCTAAGGGTTCCACAGACAAAAAGCCCATTTCGCAGCCACAAGCCCATTCATCCTTGTCTCTCCTTCTCTGTCTTTCTCTCTCCGACCGCCGTCGCTCTGTACTGTGTTTTGTCCCTCTCTCTCTCTCTCTAAAACCGAAAACTCTCCGATTCTCTGTACCTTCTTCTCCATCGAAAAGCAAAGCTCTTTGACTAAGATTTCCATTTGGAAGACCAGAAAGATGATAAAGCGGAGGTTTTACAAGCTCGAACATGGCGACCGGAACGATGAGCCTTCCGATTCGTCGTCTTCGTCCTCGTCGGCGTCTTCCTTCTCCGAAGCAGAAGCCTCCGACGAAGAATCCGACGGCGACCACGGCATTTCCAATGCCGCGAACGACAACGGCGAAGCTTGCTCTACCTCCTCTGGCTACGAGAGTGAGGATAGCTCCACAGCTGAAGTTGGTGTTGATGCCTCCGGTACGTTTAGGGCTTTGCTTTTCACACACAGACACACACACATACATATAAACATATTTGCGTGTATATATATATATATATATATATATATATATATATATATATATATATGAACTTTTGCTGTGAAGTCCAGAGTGCTTGATGCTAACTTATTTTGTTAGGTTTGCCACTAGATGAAGAAGACTCTGAAACTGGGGACGAAAGGAAAATTCGTTTTTCTGCTCCGAAAAATGTGGAGGAAAAGGAATTAGTATCAGAAGATATTCCAGCGTGTATCCTAAAGAGCAAATCGGTTTTCAAGTGCAGGATCTGCCCTCGGATTGTCTGTTTGAATGAGGAGACTTTGAGGGCTCATCTTAAGTCCAAGGTAAGAATGTCCACCTAAGTTTTCTCTCTCATTGAAATCATGTTTTCACTCCAGACAACACAAATCATGTAGTTTGAGTATTGATTTACTCAAATGTTGAGGTTCATTATACGTTTATAACTATTTTTTGCTGGAAAGAAGTGGGGCTTTCTTCACTTGTTCCATTAGCATGCTATTTGCCCCTAAAGAGTGTGTTTGGTAGGAGAGAAAAGTGGAAGGAAGGAGAGGGGAGGAGGGATTAATGAAAGGATTTTGACATTTATGGTTGTTTGATAGGAGAGAAAAAGAGAAAGGAATTGATTAGGGGAGGACTCTAAATCCTTCAAAATGCACCAATTAGCAGAGATTGTTGGAGGGATTGCCTACCAAACATAATTATTCATTATAAAAAGTAACTCTCCCTCGTTCCTCATTTCTGACACCAAGGTAATCTACCACTTCCTCCCTATTTTTTTCTCAATCCCACCTGACATACCATAAATGGTTCTGATTATGATGTATGTATTACATTTTGATCGCCTAACTTAACTGCAACTGGTTCTTTTTTGCCGATATATGTTTGTCCTCCTTTGTTGTATCATTTTATTTTCTCTCAGTTTCTTATGGAAAAGATTTGAATCCCTTATGCTAGGTGAGTGAAACTAGGAAATCTAGCAAACCAATTCAGGTAGTACAAAATCACAGATGGCCCAGCTCAGGCACTTTTTTCCCACTCCAAAAAATGTGAATATAGGAATTAGGAACCATGAAACTGCTTTTAATATAACAAAATGAGCATTGAGGGCTCGGGAATCCGATAATTTACTCTTCTTCTTTCTCTTATTTTTCTTTCCCCTTAAAAAATCCATTAGTTTGGTGTTTCAAACTTAAATGTTGTATATATAAAGGTCTTGCATCAGTTCAAACTTGTTATTTATTGCAGAGACATGCTCGATCAGAGAAATTATTGAACGAAGGTAGGCTGAAGGCTACGCTTAATAGCGATGGAGAAATCGATAATGAAGACACACCAGCAAAGCAGGATTCTGAAATAGCAGCTAAATCACAGGTTTGGTTGGTCTTGGATGCAATTTCGAGGTTCTCTAATAACAAACAAATTGAGAACCAGATGTGCGGATAAGAAATAGGAAAGTAACATTGTCATTTTGCTTCAGGATAACCCAAAAAAGGTTAAAGGAGGCAGGCAGAGGCAACAGCGTCGAAGACAAAATAAGAAGTTAAAAAAGAAGGTATTTCTTTACATTCTGCTGATATGATTTGTCGTGTTTGCAGTTTAAAAGGTTATAACTTTTAAATTCCTTTGCAATATGCAGAAAATGGAACATGACTCAGAAGAGGTGAAAACAAGGCCAACAAAAGAGAGCCCCGCCAAGAAAAGGCGTAAACATGAGAAGTGAAGAATATACAGAGACAGGGAGAAATGAAAAAGAAGTGTTAGCCTACCTAGTACGAAGATATGACATTTCTCCAATAGAATATCGTTGATGGGAGTGGTGTGGTTAAATGATGACTTGAAAATACTTCTTTTCTGTTATGCTGTTTTCAAAGTTTCTCGTTCCAGATGTATGTTGCTTTAAACTAGTATTTTATCCTGCTCTATGCTGTTCCCAGAACAGCAGCAATTTTGGTATTTAATTTTCATTCCTTGTTTTGGCTTTAACCATTCTACTTGATATGAATTATTGCTATGATTGTTTTGGCTCAGAAAAGACCTCAGTATATGCTTGCACGCATATGGGCAAAAAGACGGAGAAATGAAGAACATAGAAATATTCAATGGTCACTTGAGCCTATATTATACCAGAAGTTGGATGAGTAGAGCGAATCACTCTGGCTCTGCATTGTCCAATGTAGAACCATTGAATGCAAGTGAGTTGAGACATTGTGAGATAATTCTCAATTAGTAAAGGTTATTACTATATTACTTCGGGTGGGAGAATATATACTCTACATTTTATGATGGAGTCAGGCATAAAAGCAC